>JBBDGP010000929.1:7780000-8140000 GCA_037952835.1 Lithobates septentrionalis | reverse complement strand
TGTTAATGCCACCTGTAAAGCAGATTGCAAACACACCACCAAAAGGTAGTGCATACATTAATTTTTCTTTGTTCTGATGTGAATTGCTCCAAAATCGCACCGCATGAGAACGCTGACAACCAAACCGCTTCCTTTCAGTACAATGCCCCCCCCCAAATCCCCACTCAGTACAGTTCTCCCCCCCCAGTCCTAAACTCCCCTCAGCACAAACCACCTTTCCAGCCCCATCCAAGTACAGACCTTCCATTAGGGACCATGGTGGGCATAGGGACATAATAAAAAGACTAGAAAATGTAGAAGCTCCTGCTCTCACAGCCTTTCTTTACTAAAGCCAGAAACCATATCAGTGCACTTCAACCAGGTACAAGGGGCTGTGCAGACCCTGTGAACTAGAAGCAGCCTGCCCCCCCCCCTCTTTTTGTGTAATCAGATGGTCAGGAACTGCAGCCGATTAGAATGTATGACATTGTCCTTTGATTGCTTCAGAGGCTCGCAGATATTTGCAGCCTCAAGGAGTCTGATTACACCGTCACTCAACAAAACAGAGCACATTCAGATGGCACTGTGAACTAGCAGACACACTGATCTGTCTGCCCTCCTCACTCTGCCCGGATTCCGTATCTAGACAGTCAGAAAAACTAAGTGTGTTTCTGTGCTTCCTCTCCCTGTTCAAGATTGCAGCGCCCAAGCCTCTGCCCTGTCTGCCTGGTCTAACATGGAATTCAGTGTCAGCATAGGCAGTGCAGAGAGAGACCAGCTGTCAACATTCAGCGGTGATGTCGGAGTTGACGGAACACGGGGTGGGCGGGACCCAGCAGCTATTAAACACCAGCCAATGATTGGGCTGCTTAAGAAAGGGGGCAGGGGCCACATACACATAACGGTATGCCCAGACCCTATCTCATTGGCTGGTGTTTGATAGCTGCTGAGTCCCGCCCACCCCCGACATTAACACTCAATTTTGACAGCTGGTCTCTCTCTGCATTCAGTTAAATTACATGTCAGTTCCACACTGAGGGCTCTGGCAAGAGTCAATATCAGCTCAGTGTGAAACTATCACAGGCAGCACAGACTGCACACTTATTAGATGCAGCCTTCCCCAGCAGTCCCACAGACAGATCTCGGGAGACAGCCGGGATAGCTGCCACCCCTCTTAAAATGCCGCCTGGGACCATGGGCCCACTGGGTCCCATGGTAGGGCTGGCCATGAATGGGGACATGCAGCAGATATTAGGTATTCTCCCAGTCTGGATGCAAAGTGGAAATACCCTTTAAGTAACTTGAATAACATTTGCAATGAATTCTTTCCTTTACCACGTTCTTACATGTGGCCATTAAGGCCACCTTCTAGCTACAACCAATGGCATAACTACGGTCACAGCAGACCAGGTGAACATTAGGAGAGCCGACCCCATCTGGCTCCATAATCATCTACCCATGCAATAGTAGACAATAGCATTTGTTACCATAAATCAGGCACCCTTTACAGACTGCTATGACTGAAAGATAGTGCAGCCATCATCACTATTCACTAATCTGCAATGATTTTTAAGTCATATGTAGTTACATCACTAGTTTAAAGCCATGTACTCTTTTGTTGGCCTTATATTGTGTGTTAAATGTGCAATGTATTACAAGATTCACTGTACAGTACCACTAAGGTAGCCACAACAAAATACATACATAATAAAAAATGGAATTCAGAAACTCATGACAGATATGATTTAACTCTTTATTTTTATTTTTTTAAAAGCCATTCCTCTTAAATAAGATCCTAAACATTCACCAGACTGTCACTGTATAAAAATGTACAGTGGCTTTATTGACATGTACATTCCATAAAGTTTACAGCTGCAAAGATATGAGGCACACTCAGTATTGCACTTCATTAAAAGTTCAGGCTCAAACATAACCCAGACGTTTAAATGAAACTGCCTTTGTAATGTAATAAATTTTATACGGGACGAACATTGATATTTTTATGTACAACATTTGTTACAACTTTTATACCTTGTTATGTTTATGTACCCGCCAAACGCCATGAACCACCCTTCGCTTCTCTGCTGGGCACAATGCAGGGCTCTCCAGCAACCAGAGTTAAATTAACAGTCTAGTAGATAAACAAATATTCTCCTTTCTTCCCACGAGATGCAAGGGCTACTGGAAAGTCAGCGTTCATTACTGTGGCTTATCTTCTGGCCATACATATATGTATACATTATATATAACCTTGATATGGGGAGTCTCCCTCTACTGTGTGCATTCAAGCATGTGCTGTGCACATCTGGTGCTATATGTAATGACCACATGCAAGCACCGCACAGTTATCAGTTTGACAAGAACATGTAAGGTTTGGTTTGAAGAGCATGTGTTGTGAATACACAGCTGAATCTGAGGCCTCCTTCCTGATTAACCTTGTTCGCAGACTCTTTGGTCCCATCCTGACCGAAGGCTGTCGTCCAGAACCTGCCTGGCGTGACAGACTGCTGAAGTCTGTCTTGAAATTCACAAAAAGGAAAGAAAATTTAACAAAAGTGGAAAGGAAACATAGGCTCATTTAAAAAGTGTGAGCATTTCTGCACACTCCGCATCCCAATGCAAACTCTTCTCCCGTGGGCGGATGAACCACATGAAGAGGACATTCTGTTCCTTCAAGTTGTTTGCCTTTTGGACCTACAAGAGGAAATTGAGAATGGAATGTAAGACAACACTCATTGCCCAAAGCACCCTATAAAATTACAAGATATTCAAATTCAGGATTATAAATCCAATCTTGCTGGAAACACTGCAGGGCCCTGAACAGAGTCTGATTTTGACCTTAAAAAAGCGTTACTAAACCCACAACAGTAAAATCAGTCTGTATATGCAGTAAAGCATGCTTGTTATGCTCACTGTGGAACCTAAGGGATTAATACTTTACATTGTGTAAAAAGTCTGTCTTATCTGATCCTCTCCTTCCACAGTCCCCAATCCATCTCCTAATAGAGCCTTGGGGACACTCTGCACGTGTTCAGTTTGGTGTTTATTGCTAGAGAGATTTTTTTTTTCTTGGGAGAGTGCATGTGATCAGCACAGGGCCAATCAGCACTGTCCAGACAGAGGGTCAGGGGTCCTGCAGCCTCATAGCACTGTCAGAGGAGAATGAAAACTTCTCCTACAAGCTTTAACCAGATACTGATAGAAGTCACAAGACTGCTGATGAGAAAAGGTATTGCAGCTTATATTTACTACAATAATTGCATTTCCATGTTCTGTTGGAGAGCAGAGATAGTAAAATGCAGGGTCCTGGGTCTAGTAACACTTTAACCATGCTTTGGTTTCTTACAAAAGTATTCCAGTATTTCAAAGTGTATTGCAGCAAATATATTCCAGTAATAAAATATAATAATAATAATGGCACATGGTAAAGCAATGGGTTCAGGAATAGATTTAGAGGGGATCTCTTCACTGTATGAGATCCACAGAAGCAGTGCCAGAAACAGAGCACTAGCTGTATTATCTGGCAGGTACAAATAAATGAAATATAGGACAGAGCTGAGCATTCAACACATCTTAAAAGAGGAAACTTTTTTCTCCCAAATAAATTTGTAGGTCTGTGGCTGAAGTTCCACTTTAATGCACACCTCCACCGCTGCATATCACTCAATTTCAGCTCCAGGATTCAAAATGAAATACCTGGTGTTTCCAGGTATGAAAAATCACTATCCATTCATACACTACTAACGGACACTAAATTATGTTGGTTTTCCTCCTGCTATTGTTATAGACTTTAGCAGACAGTCAGAGGCCAAGAGTATGGTGCATTATAGAAGGGGCAGAGTACTGGTTACTCACTATTCGATTAACCACATCAATTCTACAGTCTCATAATTTCCAGCTGCAGACAGTGAAAATTAAATAAAAAAACAAGGTACGTCCTGTTCTCATACAGGTAAAGCGCTGCCTTTTTTTTAAAGATAGGTTAATTCAGGCCATAAACAAGTCTTTATGAATACAGTTTTCTCATCCATCGAAAAGTTAAGAAAGTCGCTGTCCGTTTAGTTTCCATGCAAACAATTGTGTTACTAACCTGCTGGACAATGTGGAAGTTCTTCTTTAAGAATGCTGGTCATCCTCTGGAAGTCATCATGGCAGGCATTACAAAAATGGGTTGTTCCAAAGCAGAAAAATACTGCCACGGAGCAGCAGTAACGACATTTGTATTCCAGGAAATCTGTACCATGTTTCGGGCACATCTGTTACAGGAAAAAGGAGTGCATCAGGACTTTAACATTGAATTCTTTTAACAGATTTAAAAAGGTGCATTAAATGGGATGTCAGTCTGCCTCACATTAATGGCCTGGTGTCAATATGTACTATAATGAAAGCTATTCTTTTACAGTAGGGGTCTCCAAACTCTCTAAATAGACTGTGACCTGTGGCAGTAGAAAATGCCACATCATTGTTATCAGTGGGGGGAATAGTGCCCCAGCAATGTTGTCAGTAGGAGGAATAGTGCCCAATAACTGGTGTCAATTGACGGAATAGTGCCCCAAGGACCAGATAAAGGCAAAGGGCCACAAGTTTGAAGAGCACTGCTTTATAGTGATAATTGTTTGATTTATTCTAAATACAGGACAGAATGCTGCGGATACCAATCACGTTTTTCATACCTGAGCCCTGGACACATCTGAGCACCCTCCACATATTAGCTCTCTTGGATCATAGTCATCTCCCTGTCCAGCCTCAGCATCACAACGGGCTTCTCCACCAAAATATGCCTAGACATATAAACAGTCAGTTCGTTACATGCAGAGGTAAAATTAAGTGGGGTACAGACAAGAGAATATATTTTCCCAAATTAAAAGTCTGATAAAAGAATCCTCACTAAGAAAAAAACTGAGCATAAAAATAAAGAGATCAAACAAAAGATGACCAGTGATAGGTAGAGGTCTTCCTGCTCCCCATCTTTGTGGAATTGCTGGGGTAAGCTGACACAACAAGCAGATATAGGACGGCAACATTATTTCACTACTTGAATGCACAGAATTCATGTCCGATCCCACAAAGCTTGAAAATCTGTCTGAGTGATAATCGAGTTGATATACTAAGGAAGCATAGGCTGTGTGGCAAATTTAATGACTATAAATAATCTGCACCAAATTAAGATAGACTTGCAAATTACACCAAACATGACAAAAGTAAAGGCTGTTAAAATAAAAATCTACACTTACTGGGAAAGAATATTGTAACTTCAAGTAAGGACACACTTAGAAATTATTACAGCAGATTCCTTAAAGCTGAACTCGAATTTCAATTTAGTTTTAGTCAGATTTTAGTCATCTTAATTGTTTTAGTGGTATTTCAGTTGATTAAAATCTAATGGGTTTAGTTAAATTGTAATACATTTAAGCATTTCTCTAGAATTTCTAAACTCATACTCCAGGAGTAAAAATCTAATAAAATATTATTTATGGTATTAAGGTTTGAACATGCACTACAGACACAGATTCAGCCATTTTAATATATAACGTCTTGATAAAACACCAAGTTTCATAAACAAAAATTTTGCTTTTTGACAAACAGAAGTGCAACTTTAAAATATAAAAAAAAACAAACAAACAACTGGAATCTCTATTGGCTCTAATACCATTGCACATATTACCTAAATGTATTGCCAACATTAAATATGAGAAAATCTTTTAGTTTTTCTTTCAGCAGCTTAGTAGATGCTGCCTACTTAATCTTATGTGGTAGTGCAGTGTTCATTTTGACATCAAATTTTGATTTAGTTTTAGTCATAGTCTTGACTAAAATGCGATTTTAGTTTTAGTCGTATTTTAGTCACCTAAAATTGGTTTAATTTAGTCGATGAAATTAACACGGTTGAAAAGGTAAAGCAGAACCATTTGCAAAGCAGAGCTTCCATAAGTAAAAAAGAAATAAAAAAAATATATATATTGCTCTATGTACATATTAATTAACAGGGTTTTAAAACATTACCAGATACTATAAAGCTCAACTTTTACATGCATTCTAAAATGAACCTGTGCTTTGTCCGTGCAGGGCAGACAAGTTCACTGTTTTCATAAATTGCCTCCACTGTATGTGAAGTCATGATTCCAGTTTTAATGCCAATTGATGGTATCAAGGTTCACCTATCATAAGCTGTTCTACAGAAACAGGGGAAGAAAAAAAAAAAAAAGTGTGCACATATGGCATTACCTTTTTGCATTTGTAGCAGACATAGTAAGCATATCTATTCATGGCATAGCTAGCTGGATCATTGTAAAATCGCACTCCTGGTGTCGTGATTGCATCACTTTTGTGGAGCCCTTCATATTCCAACCTCATTAACGCTTTTCTTCTTACATCTTCATAAAGCTCTTTTATTGGATCCATGAGATCCTTTAATACTGTATGATTGATTTTGTTCTAAACAAAAAGAAATGGCAATTTAGCATCATTCATTCTGCAAAAATGTACTGTGTATTTTCCAAACAATTTAAATACCAGATTAGGTTATCAACACAACAGAAAATGAAGGTGCAGATTTATAGGGATAATAGTGAATTTATAAAGTAATAGTTTCTCTAAATCTACAGCAATGTTTTCAAACTGACCAATATTAATGTATACTTGCAACCACTTTATCGAGTAAATGGGATAGAAGTGGCGTCCCCACAATAAAGCACTCATCTCTATGCCCTTGTTCTGTCAACATTTAAATTTAAAGATGCATGCTTTGTAAGGTGTCCTTACAGGATGTTGGCTGGACCACTGCTGATCATCTCAGCAGGGAATAATGCCAACCAGAAACATTTCCTAATCCGTTTGGCTGATCATGGTCAAAGGAAACTTTTATCCAATAGCATCTGCCTGCTTCCATAGAAAGAAAAAGCCATACTGGGTGACTGTCATGTACAGTCTATGGGGTAGCCCTACTTCTTGTGCCCTTCCACTCCCACTATGTACACAGTGCCAAATGCATATAATTCTAATGGAACACAAATGCTGACTGGGCAGGACATCTAGATCTGTCTACATTCAAACATTAAGGGCCCTTTCACACTGGGGCGGGGTCGGCGGTAAAGCGCCGCTATACCGTCAGTATTTGGCCGCTAGCGGGCCGTTTTACCCCCCCCCGCTAGCAGCCGAGAAAGGGTTAAAAACCACCGGAAAGCGCCTCTGGAGAGGCGCTTTGCCGGCAGTATAGCTGCGCTGTCCCATTGATTTCAATGGGCAGGAGCGGTGAAGGAGCGGTATACACTCCGCTCCGAAGATGCTGCTAGCAGGACTTTTTTTCCCATCCTGCTAGCGCACCGCTCCAGTGTGAAAGCCCTCGGGGCTTTCACACTGGAGAGACAGCAGCGGCTGTTTCGGGTCGGTTTGCAGGCGCTATTAGCGCAATAGCGCCTGCAAACCGCCCAGTGTGAAAGGGCCCTAACTGTACACAGAAATCGAATTTTATAGATCTATCATCGTATTTTAGGAGTAACATGGGAATATTACTATTCACAAGCTGTGCCTGGTCTTTTCTTCAGGCATTTTTTTATTCTTTGACTAACCTTGCAGATTGGACAGGACATAAATCCAAAAGTGATTCGTGGTCCCAGCCATCGGTTTTCCAGAACCCGTCTACAGCATTGCAAGTGAAACACATGGCTGCAGTCAAGCTAAAGAATGAAAAATAAGGAATGATTGTTTGTGGTTAGGTTTCTTTTCTCCAAATTGCATTCAGTAGAGTTGAAGCTCTGACAGAAAGAAATCCCCCTCAATCTATGTCTTCAAGGAGAAAACAAATGTAAAGAAACTTTACAAATTGGCAAACTATAATGGATTAAATGAAACCTTGTTTTACACAAAGAACACATATGAGAATATACTACACATCATCATGCAGAAGGTGTCTGAAATGAACCGATGACGTTTGAAAACTTCTGAACGCTATTACTTGACCGCTAGTAACAGACGGTTAAAAACATCTGTTTTGCCACTTTTGCACGTCACGTTTATGAGCATTTGAGTTTAGAAGCATTTATTTTTTAGATAATCTCAGTAGATTCTCCCAAATGTCCACAAAGCAGGAAAAATCTCTCTCTCCTTGCAGCCAACAAGTTTTCTGGAAAGTCTGTTTTTCCCCATTGTAAATGGTCAGAAATGTTTTCCCCATTGAAAACGCCTATAAACTAAAACGCTTACAAACGGGAGGTACTGCTGTTACAAGCATTTGGCGTTTAAAATGCCTCTAAACTACTGTCCTGAACACGATTTTTTGCTTTCAGAAAATTGCTTCTAACCTCAGCGGTTTCTAAACGACTATAAAACGCCTGAGAGTACATGTACCCACAAGATAACATTGAGGAGAGGTCAGGGGCTGATGAAAAAAAAGCCTAAATGCTCCTAAGTGTCCGTTTACCAGCTGCAGTGTACACGAGGCCTAAAAAGGTTCATTTTTTCCCCTTTAAAACATACTTACCTGCTCTATGCAGTGGTATTGCACAGAGCAGCCCAGATCCCTCTTCTTCTGGGGTCCCCCCTCCCTGGCGCTCCTGGCTCCTTGGCGAGTGACCCCAAAAAAGCTGCTTCCTATGGGGGTACTCGTGCGGGCTCTCTCCCGAGCTGCCTTGTCAGCGTCCATTGACAAAGGCAGCTTGACCCCCTGCCAATGGCTCCTGCTGCTCTGTACAGTCAGGTGGAACAGTCAGGTGGAACAGTCAGGTGGAACAGTCAGGTGGAACAGTCAGGTGGAACAGTCAGGTGGAACAGTCAGGTGGAACAGTCAGGTGGAACAGTCAGGTGGAACAGTCAGGTGGAACAGTCAGGTGGAACAGTCAGGTGGAACAGTCAGGTGGAACAGTCAGGAGAGCTGCTGCTCTCATGCACAGTGCTGGATCAGGATTGGGCTCAGGTAATTACAAGGTGGTGAAGGGGGACACGTGCAGCACAATGTTTTTTACCTTAACGCATACAATGCATTAAAGGTAAAAAAATAAAAAATAAAAAAACTTTAAGGCTTTACAACCACTTTAACACTGACATTCCACACAAGGAGGTAAACAAATTCTACTTGGCTTCCTGACACAACTAACACAAACAGCAACATGAACCAGAGCAAGTACATCAGTAGCAGTCTCAGCAACCATACTAACGCCACAGACTGAGAGAAAAAAGTAACTTTCTTCTATTAGCCTCTAGTGATCCTCTCTATTAACATAGTTGGAATATTTGATGTTTGCTAATTTCAGCAAGACTAAACACAGGCATTTTTCTTCTGTAAAAAATGCTTGTGAAACATGATCATCTAAGATAATAAAGGTAATAGAACATTATTGTCTGAATACTGCTGAGAACTACTTTCATATTTCTGCCAAAGAGAACGTGTACAAAAATCACTTCTGAACAACATGCAGGAATGTGTAAAGTTCTTTTCAATGTCCAGCCCTCCACCAACGCAAATGGCCAACCTGAATAGCAGGAGCTGCAGAAAGCGCCTCTGTAAAGCATATCATACACATGTCATCTGCATCCTGCTTCAGACTTGTTGCATTTTTGTCACAACCATGTAGGCAAGGCAAACAATGATCCTCATTCTTCACACCTCCACACGGATGCCCACATAGATGGGTCTTGCTGCAGGCACTCTTTGCATACTCCTGAAAATATAGAAAATTTGGTATCAGAGCGATGACCTACGGTAATTATCATCTATGGAAGACTTGTCTGTATGAGCTTCTGACTCACCTGGCAGTCTGCATCAGAACACACACTACCAACAGCCGATAGCTCTGTCCCATTTCTGGAGCCACAGAAACGACATGTTTCCGAGCTGCTGCTTGCAGGTTTTCCTGAAACGCAAACAGGTTTTAGAGCATAGGCACTACCAATAAAAATTACAATTCAATTTTTACCTCTGGGTTTATTTTCTATGGGTGGCCAGCATCATACATAAAATCATTAAAGACAGCATCTTTATACAGGAAACCCATTTTTAAATAGATGGAGAAATAAATAGGTATACAGGACACTGCTGCATATTCTACAATTTTAGATCTACATGTAAAACTTACCAGTCTGTTCTCTGAATTCTACCATTGCTTTCATGGTTTTAGAGTCAGCAAGAGCCATCAACCAGAACAGTTTAGTTCTCCCACAGCCCTCGTGTAAATCAACTTTGATTGCCTCTTCCTCCTCTTTGAACACCTGTGTGGATTATAATAAATGACTTCAGCACAACTTTGAAGCAACTTCAGGGAATGCCTGTGTAATCTTCATGTAATGTCGGATCCCAATCACATTATTTAAGATGAGGATCCGACTTGGAGGCAAGTGCCATCAAAGTCTATGGGCACAAGTCAGATAGAAGTCACCTTGAAGCAGTACAGGAACCTTTTCTAATGTCAAACTGACTTCAGTAGTGCCAATTAAGACAGCTCTCATTGACTAAAATGGGATTTCACATGTCACATGACCTGGGGTCTCACAAGTCAGGTTCCAAGTTGCAGCTTTAAAAACCGTGCCTCAAGGGAAAAAGATTATCAACTGTGTAAATTTGAATGTTAGAAGGGACTGGCAACATGTGAAATTTATTTCTGCATGATCTAGTAAGTGCGCAAAATCCAACAGTGAACACTTTGCTGATAGCAAATGATGGTCTCAATAATTATTACATTCATGCTACTTAAAATTCATAGTGGAGTGCAAAGCTCACTCACGCTGATGTAAACAGTCACATACTGTTCAGAAAAATTGAAGATTGCCAGTGGATCAAGAAAAAAAAAATCCTCAGGAAAACTGTGCTTTTAGTTTTTATAGTAATAAACTAACATTTACACTTTCAGTTTTGGCTGGAAGGGTGCCACAACTGTTAAGTAACTTTTTTGCACTTTACCTGTCTTTGATGGGATTTTGTTCGCCGATGGAGATGTAGAAATCTATCACAGTCCGTGCACAAGTTTCCACACGCATTGCACAAAATGATTGCCGCAGTTTCACCATCGTCATGATTATCACACATTGGCTAGAACACACAAAACATAAAAACACATATAAAACAAACATATCTATATAAAAAAATAAACTATTTTATAAAACAAAGCGAAGCAAAAACACCTATTTATCCGATACTGTTAAACACGTAGATTCTCTCCTGACAAGAAGGGTTTAAAAGGAATGCAGCAGTATATTTAAGAGGATCATAGCGCTCTTAATTTTAAAGTATATGCCACAAAACATCAGTTCAATAGGTGACCCCATTGCGAGTACTGGGGTCTATGCTAGGTGGCACCTCAATTCTCCAGTTTTCATGCACGTCTTTTTTTTCTGAAAGCATTGCCTGTTGCAAGTCACTTTCAAACGTGGCCATCTGCTAACCTCAGATCTCTTTTGCGAAATTGTACATTAGATACAGATATAGATGTACATTATGGGGGTGGGCAGTTGGACTTCGTTCTTACAAAAGTACATTCACATCTCTAGATTAGTCAAGAATTGCAAATTGTAATGCAATTTATACTGGTTCTTATAGAAGATGTAAAAAAACCCCCAAAAAAACAAAAAACAAAAAAAAAAACGATCTATGAATGTGGCCTTAAACCAGAATTTTTTTTTTTAGAAAATCTTCAGAGATTTTTAATCCTACTACAGGGTGACATATGCCAGGGTACAATGGTAGGTAGAACAAACAAGACTGATTAGGAAACAGAAGCTTGAAAATGTATCAAAGTAGGCTTAAGGCAAAATAAATAATTTTGAAAATAGAAAAAGTTACCATTTGTTTTTGCTGCCCATCCTTTCCCATCCACCTTCCAGAAGATAACCGGTCTACATGGTCTTGATCAAGCACACACAATGATGCAACAGCCAGCCACAGCTAAAATACACAGTTAAAATTACTGACAATGGTAAAGTCTTAAATTGCACGATCTATTGAATAGAAAAAAAGTGAATATATATATATATATATATATATATATATATATATATATATATATATATATATATATATATATATATATATATATATATATATATATATATCCGGCTTCAATAGGGCAGCTACCCTCAATAGTAGACAAGACATCTCAATTATTGAGAACTGAAATCCTTTACTGTACTGTCCAAGGACAATCGTAAAGAGATGTAATAAAGAAAATACAGTAAAGGATTTCAGTACTCAATAATTGAGATGTCTTGTCTGAAGTGTGTCAGAGAATTGAAGAGTTCTTTAAATCTGCTCCTGTTTGCGTTTTATTCAGAAGAGGGGGCAGGTGAGGCACTTTGAGACGGTATGGACCCCAACTACTGGGAGTAAGGATGGTCTCGGGCCTGTTCGCACACACCACGTGCAGAGCCCGCCAGGAAGTCGGCACAGCGCTGCGCTAATCACAGGCAGTGAGACATTTCCCGATCTCTGCAGCCGCACATCGGGAAAATGTCTCACTGCCTGTGATTAGCGGAGCGCCATGCCGACTTCCTGGTGGGCTCTGCACATGGTGTGTGCGAACACGCCCGAGCCAATCCTTAACTGGAAGGAAGGGGAAACAAGACCACGGGGGGGTTGGGGGTGTTAACCATAAGGCAAATGAGGAGGCGATCCTGCTAGATCACTTCAGGATGGCCCTTTTTGCAGGTATAAATAAGTAAACCATCAAAAAATAAGTGTCTATATGGTTTAAATAATACAGTCTTGTCCTGCTTTACACATGCTCAGTCGCTCTCTTTTTTTAGGCACTGCCGAATCTGTAAAGGCCAATCTGCACTCAGCATTAAAGCAGAATTGTGCCCTTCTATCCTTAACAGCCAAGGAAGCTGCTTCTGTTTGATTTGCAACGGCCATGGAGCTGCACATGTGATCAGTTATGACTCCAGCCATTTGATGGTTTTACAGTTTGGTTAAGGACACAATCGAATCACAATCAAATGTGACAGATACATTCCTGGAATGCTAGAAATGCTAACGATTTACAGAAATCCAGAATGAAGCTTCAAAGACAATAATTATCTGATGAGACGGGAAGAGAAATCCTTATGAGGTCACTAAAGGCGAAATTGAGTGATCAGTCCATGAACTGATGCTTAGAGGCAGGCACATACGTCTGCTCAGAAACTCAACCCACAAAAGCAGAGTAAGGATCTGAGGGTAAAGAGATGGTATGAGAGGGGTTGAGTGATGGGTAGACTCCTGCCTAATGGTGAGGGGCATGAGGTACCTCCTGGGACCTCCCCCACATTAGAACCATGCTGGTTAATGTCATCTACAGGTGACAGACCATTTCCAGTAACAATTTCAGAAGAAATCAGACTCTGCTAGATCTTGTATAAAATCAGTCCATTGAGAGAATGTCATCTGCCAAGACCAACGCCGACTGCTCTCTTCACGGGAGATTGATTCAGTATCCAACAAAGAGGATGCCATGAGTATGCACTATGGCAGGCACTGGAGCCAACACCCTGAGGTGTACTAGCTGTGCAGTGGTAACACAAAGGATTCAATGCCACTTGATCAGCGCTGCAGGCTATAGCCTGAAACACTGATCAGTGTACTCTGACAGCAGGGAAGTCTCCCCATTGTCAGAATACAACATTACAGTGGTTGAACGAAAAAAATAAGTCTCTGGGTTTGTCTATTCCAAAAAAATAGGTAAAGGAAGCAAATCTTAATTTGGACGTCTGTTGAGGAAGGTGAATACTCTGACCTCCAGTGATAAACTTGATGATGATGTCAAGGGTAGACCCCAGAAGGTATAGAGTACAGATGCCTAAAATTGTGGAGAGCGTAAGCTGGAATCACCCACTGCAGCAGGATTGTTCCTTCTGTGTCTAGATGCAGACATGCTATAACCACACGGTGGGAATGCAGCTACTCTCAGGGTAAGAGGCAAGGCATGGCATTCGGTACACAAAACACCCAGGCAGCTGGTATCCAATGTGGGTCTAAAGGTCAGAGGTGACCAAGGTCACTATTGATGGGCAATGGGAACAGACTGGTGATCCACTTGGCAGTGGGATAATGCTTTCTCTATGTTTAATGGTGGGAAAGAGAACACGGAGAGCGAATGGGACAAACTACCCAATGGATTATGGCAGCACTCGGTACCACAGCATTAACCCCTTCCATTGTAAAACTGATGGAAAGCAGGAAATTAAAAGGATCCCTACTCATGGGGGGAGTCTTAAGAGACAAGGCAAAAGCAGCAATGCCAGGAGCTCTGGACTTGGAAAGTACTCTGTAGCTAACTTGTAAGCAGAAAAGGGTCTGGAAATAGCCCAATGTGTAACCCAGTATAAAAAGGTAGTTTCCAGGCTAGCCTCACAATGTATAGTCCAGTTGGGTCTGGGCAGGGTACTCCAAAGGCTGAGGAAAGGTCAATCTGGGATTGCAGCCATGTAGAGAGCAGCTCAAGTTGTGATGTAGCAGAAGAAAGAAAAACTAGCAAAAAAAAAAAAAAGGTTAGAATTTGTCCAACAGAACTGAGAGAAATTACCATCTTTCTAGTATATTAGAAAAAACTTGAGGCATGTAGGTAGTTGAGGGGGTTACCCTGTGCAGGCCTACACATTTTTTGTTTTGCAGCCCACCAAGATTTTATCTCACTTGAAGTTATTTCTTCGCAAAGCTTCACAAGAGCTACAGAGGTGAACGAAGATGTGTTTTAAAGTGTTTTTACAGCTTGTTCAGACTATGTAAATAGGTTTGTTTGCATAATCTGTGCATAGATTCACTTGAATGTTTAAAACCAAAAATATATACAGAACCTTACCCTAGTAGTTGCAATACATCGTACGGGAGAACGATACTCCTCTTCCATTTTTGTCAGTGCAATGATTGTCTCTGCAATTGCATTCTTAGTGACACGAGACCATGCCTCTGAGAGGTGACCCTATTAATACAGTAGTCAAAGAACAGAAATAAAGCACATTTTTTTATTTTTACATCAGGCTGCCAAAAAAGCATCATGAAAAAAATGATACCATATAAACACAGGTAAAATTTGTAAAATACTTACAGCTGCCATATCTTTAATCAATTTAATGATGATCTCTGCAATCTGAGTTGGAGTTGAGCCTTTCATCCACCAGTGACTCTCACCTCTCCTAAGGTAACTGATTAAAAGAAGCAAAACAAACAGGAATATAATTTTGGTTACAGGAGAAGCAGCTTGTTGTGCATGCACCACTTTTACCTAAACTTAGACAAAATCATGCAATGCAAACTAAAATCGTCACTTGATGGGGGGAAAAAAAAAAAAAAAACACCACTTTTCTCTAGGTGTTAATCTTTGTTTTATATAAGCTAAAGAAGCACAACAGTAAAAAAAGAAACTTGGACACAAGTCAACCCAAAACTTAAATATTATTGATCCATTTAGGCCCCTTTCACACCAGCGGACTGATCAGGTCTGCCTGCCTGTTTTTCAGGCGGACCCGAACAGACCACCCATTGTTCTCTATGTGGCGGCGGATGTCAGCGGACATGTGTCCACTGTCACTGTCCAGCATCCGATGCGCTAAAAACAGAAGGATGGGGAACAGATTGGATGCCAATCGGATGGAAATGGACAAGCAGTTTGTTTCCATTCGACCGCCCCCACCTGTCAGCCACCTGCTCAGTGGGGATCAGCGGAGAGATCCCTTGTTGAGCAGGCGGATTCTGCTCCGTCTGAAAGGGGCCTTAGAAAGACACTGAACCCTGGCTAGAACAAAATGTTGGACTCAGGAATGTGGTACAGTGCAAGAACTGGTAGTAGATACCTAGAATTAAAGATCATTGGCAAAGTGACCGTTGTTACGCCTTTCCCAGCACTCATCCCTGCAGTGCCAGTGATTGGCGTTCCCTTGGCCTTCAACTGGACTGTGAGTGCCTTAGCAATGCATCCCAGGAACATATCCAAAATTCCAAGCTTGTTCCAGTCTCCTTTCTCTGTAGAGTGGATGATGTCACTGATGTCTGCTGGTGGCAGCGACTTGACACCAATGATGCTAGCAAGACGAGATGGTGTCACTTCAGGCAGAACGCGACGAAGCAAAGAGGTCACCTATAAAGCAGCAAAAGAAAAAAAAAAAAAAAAAGATCTGTTTTTGCATCTTTAATAAGAAACCATAAAAAAGGTATCTATAGCACATAATACAGACAACATAATATGTTCATTACACCCCCATCAAATCATTCTCTGCAGTTATTACCTTTTGTACCACCACCCCCTCCCTTTAGAATGTAAGCTCTACGAGCAGGGCTCTCCTGTACCTTTTGTATTGAACTGTACTGTAATTGTATACTGTAAATCCCCTATACATTGTAAAGCGCTGCGTAAACTGTTGGCGCAATATAAATTGCGTATAATAATATTAATACAAACACTGGGCACTCCAGATAGAACAATGCGAATGTCTACAGTGGGTACAGAAAAGAATCATCCCCCTTTTAAAATATTCCAATTTTGTTGCTTTGCAGCCTGAAATGAAAATTACAAGTTAGACTTACCGGTAACTTGTTTTCCAATAGGCTTTCAGGACAGCACCCGAGAGATCATGGCTCCTCCTCCCACAGGAAACACCTCATCAATTAAGTCTTTAAATTGGAATCCTCCACGTTGCCTCATCAGTTGTTTGTAGAGAACTCCAGCCCCAGCTGCAACACATAAGTGACAGTTATATCATAGTATTACAGCATTAGCATAAACAAAGGGCGGGTTACTGCTGTCCTGAAAGCCTATTGGAAAACAAGTTACCGGTAAGTCTAACTTGTAATTTTCCAAAACGTCTTTCAGGACAGCACCCGAGAGGATAATCGAGACTTACTCCATTTAGGGTGGGACAACAGCCTGTAAGACTTTCCTTCCAAAAGCCTGGTCCCCAGCCGTCATGAGGTCTAACCGATAATGACGGGCAAAGGTTGTCAGACTTGTCCAAGTAGCTGCCTTACAGATTTGTTCGGGGGTGGCGCCAGCTTTTTCTGCCCAACTCACCGCCAAAGCTCTTGTAGAATGAGCCCGGACATTTAATGGACTCTCTTGACCTGTAAGGGAATAGGCTTCTGAGATAGCCATTCTTAACCATCTGGCAATGGTTCCTCTAGAAGCTTGTCTTCCTTTTTTATTACCGGAAAATAAAACAAATAAAGCATCTGAACATCTAAAGTCTTTAGTGTTTTCCAAGTAACTCAAGACTGCTCTTTTAACATCCAGGGTATGGAATTCTTCTTCCTTCTTACCCGATGGATTAGAACAAAAGGTAGGAAGTATTATTTCCTGAGTTCGATTCTGGATCGAAGCGACCTTCGGCAAAAAATTAGGATCCGTTTTCAGAACAATTCGGTCTGAAAAAATGGAAAAGAAAGGTTCCCTGATTGATAAGGCTTGCAGCTCACTGACTCTTCGAGCTGTTGTAACAGCCACTAAAAACACTGTTTTCAAAGTAATTAATTTCAGGGAGGCTAAATTAATGGGTTCAAAAGGTTCCTTGGTCAGGGCCTGTAGAACAACCGATAAGTCCCATGCTGGACAGCTTTTGATTACCACTGGTCTGGACCGGGTAAGAGCTTTGAAGAATCTTATTACTAGGGGTTCTGATGAAATGGATTTTTCCAGGAATACCCCCAGCGCAGCCACTTGAACTTTGAGGGTGCTGACTGCTAAGCCCTTGTCCGCTCCTTCTTGCAGAAACTCAACAGAAGAAATTTGTTTTGGAGATCTGTCAGATGCTGTGCACCAGGAGTTGAAGATTTTCCAGACTTTGGAATAGATTGCTCTTGTAACCTTCTTTCTACTGGATAGCAGGGTAGCTACCAACCTATCCGAGAAACCTTTCCTCTTCAAGAGCTGCTCCTCAGTAGCCAGGCTGTGAGCTTTAGTTTTTCTACTTCCTGGTGAAACAGAGGACCTTGTAACAGAAGGTCTTTTCTTAACGGAAGGTGCCAGTAAGGTTCTTGTTGCATCTGAAGAAGGGATGAAAACCAAGGCCTTTTTGGCCAGAAAGGAGTGACGAGGATCACTGTTGTCTCCTCCTTCCTGATTTTTGCTATTACCCGAGGGATAAGCTGAAACGGGGGGAATGCGTAACAGAGGTGAAAATTCCAATCTTGTGCCAGAGCATCCACTCCCAGTGATGCCTCGTTCCTGTTCAGGGAGAAGAAACGAGACATTTGTGAGTTTTCCTGGGTGGCAAAGAGATCCACTCTTGGGCGCCCCCATTTCTGCACTATTAACTGGAAGACTTCTGGATTCAATTGCCACTCTGCCTCTAAAATCTGGTTCCTGCTTAGGAAGTCCGCTACTCTGTTTAGGGTCCCTTTTAGATGGACCGCGGATAAGGATAGAGTATGGAGCTCTGCCCAACTCAGAATGCCTTTTGCCAGGCTCTGCAGAACTTTGCTTCTGGTTCCCCCCTGTCTGTTTATGTAAGCCACCGCCGTGGCGTTGTCTGACAGGATCTGAGTATGTTGCCCCTGGACTTCTTTCGCAAAGGTCAGTAAGGCCATTTCTATAACTTTTAGTTCCCTCCAATTTGAGGACCTCAGCGCATCTCTTGTGTCCCACGAGCCCTGGGCCCACCGGCCGCTCATATGAGCCCCCCAACCCCAGGCACTGGCATCTGTTGTCAACCTCACCTGAGTTGGGAAGGACCATAACAGCCCCTCTGAGTACCTTGTCTGGTTCTTCCACCACCACAGACTTCTTTTTACTGAAGTAGGTATCTTCACTAATGAATCTAGTGAATCCTGCTGGTGATTCCAGGTTTTTAACAGGAAACTTTGCAGAGGTCTGAAATGGAGCTTTGCCCACTGGATGGCTGGAATGGAAGAGGTCAGGGTTCCCAATGCTGACATAACCTTCCTGATGGATAGAACTTGATTGGACTGTAGCAGTGACACCACTTGTACCAACTTTTTCTGTTTTTCCTCTGGAAGAAAAATTTTCTGTTCTAAAGAGTTGATACGGAAACCCAGGAATAACACTTCCTGTGAGGGAATCAGATTTGATTTTTGAAGGTTTAAAATCCATCCCATGGATTCTAGATGGACACGGGCTCTGAGCAAGTTTTCCCGAAGACCTTCTCTGGTCTGGGCAAAAAACAGCAGGTCGTCCAGATAAGGAATAACTGAGATCCCCTTTAGACGCAGAGGCGCCAGAGCTTCGGCCATTATTTTCGTGAAGACCCTTGGGGATGATGACAGACCAAACGGGAGTGCTCTGAATTGCAGATGTACCACCTTCTTCCCTTCTTTCAGTGCTAACCTCAGATATTTCTGCGACCTGGCGGCAATAGGAATGTGGAGGTAGGCATCTTGTAAATCTATTGATGCCATATAGCACCCTTGATACAGGAGGTTTCTTACTGAAAATATTGAATCCATCCGAAACCTTCTGTATTCTACTGATTTGTTCAGCATTTTGAGATTCAGGATAAGACGGAACTTTCCTGAAGGCTTCTGAACCAGAAAGACATGTGAGTAGAACCCCTGGAAGAACTCCCCCGCTGGGACCGGAACAATGACTCTCTGATTTTTCAGTTCCTGAATTAGGGACTTCATGGCGAGAGCCTTGACTGCGTCCCTTGGGACGTTTGTCACCAGGAATCTTCTTGGAGGTTCTTCCGTAAATTCTATCACATACCCCTGGGAGAGCATATTCACAACGAATTGATTTGAGGAAATGGCTCTCCACTGAGGAAGAAACTCCTGGAGTCTTCCCCCGACCTTGACGGAGTCATTGTGGTTTTGCGGAGGCCGCAGGAGGATTGAAGAGCACTCCACCCCTACCTTTGGGCTTCTGAGAAGACCATGACTTCCTCTTGCCCTGCGTTTTTTCTTCCTGCTGACCTTTTTGGGGCCGAAAGAAACACTTACGGGTTTGCACCTGTTTCTTCTTAACCGGAAACGACTTTTTCTTGTCTGCCGTGCGGTCAAGAATGGATTCTAGCTCTGAGCCGAATAGCAGATCACCTGCAAATGGAATACCACACAGTCTATTTTTAGATGCAGCATCCCCTGGCCACGTCTTCAGCCATAAGGCCCTTCTGGCAGAATTTGTTAAAGCTGCTGACCTTGCTGACATGCGGATAGATTCCGCAGACGCATCCGCAATATATGATATTGCTGCAGACAGGGTTGAAAAAGAGTCTAGAATCTCCTGTTTTGAGGAATCTGCTATGACATGGGCTTTCAACTGGTTAACCCAGTGATCTAAGTTCCTTGCAACACAGGTTGTTGCCATTGCTGGTTTCAGATTGTGCATTACTGATTGCCAGGTTCTTTTAAGAAGCAGGTCCATCCTTTTGTCCATGGGCTCCTTCAGAGTGCCCATATCCTCAAAGGCGAGGTCCGTAGACTTAGAGACCTGAGAAAAGGCAGAGTCCAATTTTGGAATCTTATTCCATATAGAATCTGGATTTTCTTCAAATGGAAATCTTTTCTTGTGAGCCCGGGAAAAGAAAGGCTTTTTCTCAGGTTCCAGCCACTCTTTTTTAATCATATCAGTGATAATTGAATGGACTGGAAAAGAACGGCCTTTTGAATCTCCTAAACCAGCATACATGCGGTCATGCAGGGAGAGTTCCTTCTTTTCCTCTTCTATCCCCAAAGTGGCATGGATTACCTTCAGGAGTCCTCCCACCTCTTCTAGTGACAATTTGTATTTAGAAGCGGCATCTGATTCATTTTCCTCCTCCTCAGAATCTGTATCATCTGGAGCGAGGGAAACGGACCCTTGAGAAGCGTCCTGGGATATCGGACCCCCAAAAATTATTTGAGAACCACTCTGGGGTTCTGAACATGGCTGCGGAACCAGAGTATCCCTAGAGGGACCTGGCTCCTCTCTTAGGTTTGACCTAAAAGCTTGAAAGGTGGCCCGGAGCTCATCCTTTATTGTTGACACCAAGTCGCCACAAACGGATGGAGTCTCCTCTCTGACCAAATTTGTAATGCACTCTGCACATAGCGTTTTGGTCCAAGCATCGCTTAGTTTTTCTTTGCAGACAGGGCACCTTTTCTTGACTGGTTGGGCAGAACCTTTGGCCTGGACAAACAGAAAAGAGATATGGAA
Organism: Lithobates septentrionalis; assembly: GCA_037952835.1. NCBI lineage: Eukaryota > Metazoa > Chordata > Amphibia > Anura > Ranidae > Lithobates > Lithobates septentrionalis. The sequence continues at coordinate 8,118,980 of JBBDGP010000929.1, read as the reverse complement.
GCACGCTTAAAAAGCTGTAATACAGCGCAAGTAAAAAACACCCAGGTGCACTAAGGAAGAAACATCTCATTTCCATATTTCCATGTGCCCAGCAAGCCACCACCACCTAATCACCTGTTGTAGGGTAGATATACTAAATCCAGCCACTACAACCTACCTTCTGAAGAGGGGGTGGGGGGGGGGGGGTGGTGGGGGAAGGGGGGGAAAGGGTGAGTTACCCCCCCACAGGAGAAAACGGCCCAGTGTAATAGAGGACACAGTCCCTTACCTTAGCCTTGCTGGCGCCTTGGCTTGCCCCCTTATCCGCTGCATCGCTATCCATAGCTGTCTGCGGTGCGTGGTGAAACGACCGGTTCCAGATTCGAAAACGCCGCTGCGCTGACCTGGAACCGGAAATAAAGGCGCCAGGTGACCCTGCCCTCTCCCACTGCGCTTTGCGCCCGGAAATGACGCACGCGCCGACCCGGAAGTGCTGCCTCCTCCCTTTCAGGACGTGGCTGAAGCGCTCTTCTGCCACTAGCAACATGGCGGCCGCCACCGCTCATCCCTCATGTAGAAGGGAACATAGGACGGCCGCCCGTTAGGCCAAAAAAAAATTGGAGGCAGCCCCCCCCGGACGTACAGGCTCTCCCCGAGCACGGAAGAGGGAGCCCACGGGACCATCCATCAAGAGGCAAGTGGGAGGCTCACTCTCCTAGCCTAAAAAAGACTTAACAGGTGAGAACCTGTGTCTCCCAGGATAAACCTGAGAGATCATGGCTCCCACCAGAGGTGTTCCTCCAGCTGGAGGAAACACAAAAAACTGATGAGGCAACGTGGAGGATTCCAATTTAAAGACTTAATTGATGAGGTGTTTCCTGTGGGAGGAGGAGCCATGATCTCTCGGGTGCTGTCCTGAAAGACGTTTTGGAAAACAGTTTTAGTTTTATCCAACTGTATTTACTCAGTGCATAACATCCAAGTGAAAGATACCAATGTCAGAATTTTTTTTTGTTTTTATAAACAGAAACGTGGAGTTGGAAAAAGATCACCACCCCCCCCCCCCCTCCTAAAAATGACTTGTAAATTCATTTAGGTGTAGCTAATCACCTTCTCAATGGCACACAAAGCCATTTGACTTTCAACTGATCAGCTGTGGTCAATTTGATTAGCTCAGCATGAAAATAGCTTTCCTGGAGCATTTCAGTCCCTGATAGTGCAACTGAAGTAAACCATCAACCAACTGGAAAGGCACTGTCAAAAGATCTCCAAGATAAGATGGGTGAATCCCTAAACATTCTATCCAATAGTAGATTCATCAAGTGGATCCAGTTGTTTGCGGGATCTGCCAATCTGTTTAGAGCAGTGAACATGGGCTGTTTGGCCATGTCACAATGAGGCTGGTGTTTAAAAAAAAACAAAAAAAAAAAAAAAAACATTGCATGGACTCGATAATTACAGCACAGCATAAACGTGAAAAAAGACCTGGGGGCTTTAGAACCAGTTTGTCCTATCTGAAGAGGAAATGGCCCTTTTCGTATCAAAAAACCTACAGACTACTGACTTACTATTATTCTGAACCAGCGCCATTTCATATTCTATATTGCCCCCCCCCCCCCCCCCCGCCACCCTCTATGTTCTCAATGTCTGCACGTTATGGATGTAATGACTTGGTTTTGCCCTTGAGTTTCAATAAAAATATTTGGAAAAAAAAAAATCACGGCATGGGTTTCCTGTTCCAACAACATGAATGGGGGGGGCAGGCGTGTTTGCAAGACTTACCTACAGAAAAAGTCAAACGATTTGGTAAATAAATCAGATATTCACAAACATTTGTGAATTGGCCTAATCCAGATCTAAAATGCAAGTTTCCCCAATCAGGTATGATTATGTTGTGAACAAGCAGAAACTTCTATGGGAGAAGTAAATGAAAGCTGATGCACTCACCTGCCTCTGTACTCTGGGAGAAGCTGTGTGCAGCAGATGGAAGAGATCTTGTAGTAAAGTCAACTGCTGAGCTAAATACTGCCTTCCAACATTAGACCCACTCAGAGCAAGAACCATAGATAGCAGTTCAAAACAATAAGCATCAGAAGAAGCATCCTCATCATTTGGCTGTGAGTTTGCATTTTCCTTGCTGGAAATAGCATGTTCCCACTCTTCTCGGACGCGTGTAGCCTCCATTCTGATTGCTTGTACTATGTGGGCACATACCTGCAAGTCATATGATGCACAATCAAGAAACAAATTCAAGATTGAATCAAGATTAAATCTATCAAAACATAAATGCAGTTACATTTATACACACTATTTATAATATTTTCTAACCACCATATACAATAATAAAAGGTAGATGTAAACACCAAAAGGTTTTTTTTTTAATCTTTGAAAATCAGTTGCAGTTTTAGGCCGGCCATAGAGAGTATAAATCGCGACCGGTTCAGCAGGGACTGGTCGAGATTCGAACTTTGTGTTGACAGGCTGAATGTACCAAGTTGAGCGATCAACTTGGGTACAAGCAGCCTGCTGGATTGATTCACTTGTGATTATTGCTAGCATAAATCGCTGTCCTCTACCAGCAGGGGGGTTACTCTAAAGATGGATGCACACTATAAAATTTTCTTCAGTTTTTTTTCCTTTAGATTTACCAAAACCATATAATATGGAGGTCAAACCTAAACACTTTCGATTTGTATGCAATCAGGCACTACCTAGTTGAAGGTAAATCTAAAGGAAATCTAACAAAAGTTGTATAGTGTGTATCCAGCTTAACATTGTTAAAAAAAAATAAAAAACAAACACACAACCTAGCCATAACACCTTGCCCTGAGAAACATCTAAAGGACATCTAAACAATTTAGGCATAGCATACTGTGTGATTAGGAGCCAGGGTCAGTACAGGGGGGGGGGCAATTTTAGGAAGGGGGCGCAGTGCTGGCAGTATGCTGTTAATCTTTCTGGGCAACAAGTGACTGTGACTACCGCCCCTACAACACTGCAGAGCTGCGCCTGCTTGCAAAGATGTGCCGAGTATGTTCCTGCACCCGGCACAAGCAAAGAACCCGGGTCTTCTCTTCCCTGTCAGGCGGATCAATCTCCGCCCGACAGGTGCTTCTGAGTCTCGGCAAGGCGCGATGTCACCGGGAGGAGAGAGGACCATAGAGAACTGCCAGGCAAGAGGAGGAACCAAGCATACAAAAAATGTGCCACTGCTCTCACCTATAACTGGTCTTTGCAGCAAGGAGCATTGGAAGGCAACGCATATCAAACAAAAGCCAAGGAATATCCTTGGAAAAATTCCAAGCTCTACTTACCAACCAGCCTGCGACCAACCAGATTAACCTGTCCAACACTATGCGTTCAAAAACAGGGGTTTAGTTGCACAAATTTGCAAATACATGTGTAAGCAACAGGCCCCAGCAAGGCAACCTGTGATCTGTAGACCCTACCTTTAACTTATAAGAGGCTCCACAGTGGAAATTTGTGCAACTAAACCTCTCCCTATAAAACCCCTTTGTGCAACTAAACCCCTCCCTATATAACCCCTTTGTGCAACTAAACCCCTCCCTATATAACCCCTTTGTGCAACTAAACCCCTCCCTATATAACCTCTCCGACACAGGGAGTACCTCAGTTTTTCGCCAGTGTCTAAGGTGTTGGTCACGGTTAAGATGTGTGTTAAAGAAGCTCCCTGGAAAGACCTGCAGGGCCAAGGAGCTGCACAATCAGCTACAATCAAAGGCTAAATTGAATGGTACCCGAGCCTCGGTATGGAAGAACAAAGTTTTGCTCGTAACGTTTCTCTTTAAGAGAGCTGGGCCCTGGGATCCAGCGCCTTGGTCACATTCTCATACCACAGGTTTTGTTCTGGCAGGGCGCTATAAGCGTCCAAGGCAGTGAACCCTACATTAAAAGGTGACCCTGTCCTTGAAGCTCTGGCATGACTCCAACCCGCCGTGATGGGTGAAGATTGGGTCACTGAGTATTCCAGTTTGTACCCTGCGGCGGAAATGGTAAGTTAAGAAGCTCCTGGGGACATTCCTATGGACTTCTTTTAAGTATTTGTTGTCTTGCCTGCATTTATAATTTCAGCCACTAGAACCTCCTCAGGGTTCACATGCTTTCCCATGCACTTGTTGCTGGAACAGCTCATTTAAGCTGACTGGGATCATCCAGATAGGCATTTTATTCCTCCTAAAAGATTCTCTCAGATTTATCCTGGAGGAGAAGTTTACTAAAAAATGGACTTTGCCAGCAGTAGATGCGGCTGTTTCCTCTCTGAATAAGAGTCTTACTTGTCCAGTAGACAATGTTCAGGTGTTTAAGGATCCAGCAGATAAAAGACTGGAGACATTGCTTAAAGCCTCATTTTTCATGGCTAGTGCAGTTGCACAGCCTGCTGTAGCGGCAATCTGCGTCCACAAGATATCTGGTGGAAAAAGTATCCTTTTTCCAGTAAAAAGGAAGAGTAAGCGTTTTTCTTTCAAAACGTTCTGCCTCTCCATCGCCAGGGGTAACAGGCTCCAGTTATGACGGCCTCCGCCATCAACTACAGGAGAAAGGCCTTAGAACCAAACGCAGGGCCAGAAGTCGTCCTGGGGGCAGAAGTCTGCAAAGCAGAGTCCCAAGGCTTCCTTATGAAGAGGCGCCCCGCTTGATCGAGTGGGGGGAAGGCTCTGACAGTTTTGAGGAGTCTGGCGGGAGGAAATCCATGACAAATGGGGTACAAGCTAGAGTTTCGGGAGTTTCCACCATCTCACTTTCTAAGATCGATAGTTCCCAAGGACCCAATAAAAAGACCGGCTGCTATCTCAGGGGGTGATCATAGAGACTCCCTTAAGAGAACAGGGGTTGGGGTTTTATTCAAACCTCTTTACAGTGCCAAAACCAAATGGAAGTGTCAGACGCATTTTAGATCTAAAGGGTCTAAACCAATTACTAAACATTTGTTTGTTTCGCATGGAAACAAATTCGCTCAGTGGTATCCACCCTTCGGAGAGGAGAACTTCTAGCATCAATAGACATCAAGGATGCACATCTCCATGTTCCAATATTTCCCGCTCAAAGATACCTGCGATTCGCAGTCGAACAGGTATTTTCAGTTTGTGGCCTTGCCCTTCGGGTTGGCCACCGCACCTCGGGTGTTTACAAAGGTCCTGGCTCCACTCTTGGTAAGATTGAGAGCCCAGGGTATAACAGTGGTGGCATACCTGGACAACTTGCTGCTGATAGATCAGTCCATGGCAGGGCTAGATCAGCAATGTTATAAGCACGGTCAGATATCTGGAACATTTAGGTTGGGTTCTCAAAGTAGAAAAATCGTCCTTCCGACCAGTAAAAAGATTGGAGTACTTGGGTTTAGTCATAGATACTACCCACAAGAAAGTGTTTTTACCCCAGGTAAAGGTTTGCGCCATAAGAGATCTGGTACTCTCGGCCAGGACAAAGGAGAGGCCTTCCGTCCGCCTTTGCATGAGGTTGTTAGGGAAGATGGTAGCCTCATTCGAGGCGGTTCCCTATGCCCAATTTCATTCAAGGTTTCTGAAAAACAGTATCCTGGCTGCCTGGAGCAGGAAAAGCCAGGATTTGAATTGTCCAATGGGGTTTGATTCCAAGTCTTCGTCAAAGTCTCAATTGGTGGTTGTCAGCCAAAAATTTACAGGAAGGGAAGACTTTCATACTTGTCACTTAGAAGATAGTGACGACCGATGCCAGCCGCTTGGGCTGGGGAGCAGTCTTGGAAAAAGACACTGTCCAGGGGAATGGGCGGATTCCGAAAGGTTCCTTCCTATCAACATTCTAGAAATTCGGGCAGCACGCCTGGCCCTGAAGGCCTGGACAGACAGGCTACGAAGCTGTCCTGTCTGGGTTCAGTCAGACAATGCCATGGCAGTAGCCTATATCAATCATCAAGGCGGCACCAGGAGTCATGCTGCCCAGAGAGAGGTAAACCATATTCTTTCTTGGGCAGAAGAGCATGTGCCCTGCCTATCGGCGGTGTTTGTCCCACAGGAGTGGAACATTGGCAGGCAGACTTAAGTCGCCAACAGTTGCTCCCAGGAGAATGGTCTCTGCACCCTGACGTCTTTCGAGCCATATGCCAAAAGGTGGGGCACCCCAGACGTAGACCTGTAGGCGTCCAGGTTCAACAAAAAGTTGGACAAATTTGTGTCAAGGGCAAGGGATCCGCTGGCTTGCGGAACAGATATCTTGGTAACTCCTTGGGATCAGTTTTCTCTGATCTATGCGTTTCCTCCAGTGAGCTTGCTCCCGCGTCTTTTACGCAGAATAAAAGGGGAACGGAATCTTGTAATCCTACTGGCTCCAGCTTGGCCCAGGAGATCCTGGTATGCGGAAATCGTGAAGATGGCAGTAGGGGATCCTTGGACTCTCCAGTCCGGCCCAGATTTGCTTTCGCAATGACCAGTGTTCTATCCTGCCTTACAAACGCTAAATTTGACGGTTTGGCTATTGAGACCCTGCTTCTAGAGCGTCGTGGGCTTTCAAGTCAAGTAATAACTACCTTGATTAATGCCAGAAAACCAGCCTCTAGAGCCATCTACTACAGGGTCTGGAAGGCCTACATCTCCTGGTGCGAGAGTAGGGGTTGACAACCTTGCAAGTATGTCATAAGTAGAATTCTATCCTTCCTGCAATCAGGAGTAGAGTTGAAATTAGCCACAAGTACTATCAAGGGTCAAGTCTCGGCTTTGTCAGTTTTCTTCCAAAAACCTCTTGCTTCTCATTCTTTAGTTTGGGCCTTTATTTAAGGAGTATCACGTATAAATCCTCCGGTCAGATCACCTCTGTGTCCATGGGATTTGAACCTGGTCTTGTTGGTCCTTCAGGAACTTCCTTTTAAACTAATGTGTGATACTCCATTGGTCCTTGCGACAAAGAAATTGGTATTTTTAGTGGCAATAACCTCCGCAAGGAGCGTTTTAGTTAGCAGCTCTCTCTTGTAAACAGCCATACTTAATCATTCATAAAGATTAGGTGGTCTTACGTCCTCCCCATCCTTTTTACCCAAGGTAGTATCCAGCTTTCATGTGAACCAGGATATTTCTCTACCTTCGTTTTTTTCAGAACCACGTTCTGCAGAGGAATATTTACTACACTCCCTTGATGTAGTAAGGGCGGTTAAATTCTATCTGGAAGCAACAGCTTAGATACAGAAAACTGACGCTTTGTTTATGCTACCAGAAGGTCCCAGAAAGGGGCAAGCAGCGTCAAAATCAACTATTTCTAGGTGTATCCGTCAGGTCATTATTCAGGCCTATGATTTGAAAGGGAAAATCCGCCTTTTCTTCCTAGGGCACACTCTACCAGGGCAGTTCATCACCAAGCCTCCATGGCTCAGGTTTGCAAGGCCGCAAAATGGTCATCAGTACATACATTCACGAAATTCTATCAGGTGGATGTAGGTCAACAAGTGGATTCGGGCGCACTGTTCTGCAGGCAGCAGTATAGGTCCTCATGTCCGACGGCGGTCTGCATTGTTTTTTGTGTCTTCCTCCCCTCAGATGGCACTGCTTTGGGGCATCCCGTACAGTTATTACTGATGCTCTGTGTCCCGTGATGTATGAAAATAGCAAAGAAAGGGGGGGTTGGGGTCTAAATACCCCTGGGATTTTTATGGTGCTTTTCAAAATTTCAATAGATGCATATAGAAAAATAAATCAAAAGGAGAAAAAAAGAAAAAACACTGTATGCAAAATGCCAAACTGACTGTAAGTAATCTTTTGATTCAAAATCTTTAATAGTTTGAGAATATTACAAAACATCATCTAAAAACAAGCACAATTTTGAACAATCACGGTCAATCAATGAAATATTTTAAAATTAGAAACCACTTTGCGATACCAATCTCAACATGTTTCGCTCAACACATGAGCTTCATCAGGAGTATTTTGGTACAGATGTGGCATACTATAGGTGAAAGGGAAGAAAAAGAAAAAACAAAATACAAATCAGATGCTTACAAAACATTTAAAGATGTAGTTTCAGAACAAAGAATACATTAAGTAGTATTGAAAAAACAAATGGTATATATATATTTGCATACAAACAATGAATGTGTATGGGTGAAACTCTCACGTTTCTAAGGTCTATGATAATGACAATCTAAAACATAATAAACAAATAGTTATGATTATTAATATGATGTGTACTTTAGTTTCCAAGCCCACAAAGGCAGAGTACACCAATGTGGACATGGAGAAGACATCAACACATAGAAAGTGGGATTTGCTTACCAAGCCCAAATAGGTTTGAAGATGAATAGTAGACAACATAGATTGTGAATGTATATAAGGTTCCGTGGCTCAAATATCAATCATTTACATGCGTCTCACCCGTCTAGGACCTCCCAAAACCGTTTTTTGGTCCACAGAGGGGCCCAAGTGTAGAGTAACTGAAAATTAAATATTAAAAGGGAATAATGAATTGCTTCTAATTAGGCTACTGCGGGGGAAACGGCAGTTATCAAAGGAGGTGAGAAACTAAAGTACACATCATATTAATAATCATAACTATTTGTTTATTATGTTTTAGATTGTCATTATCATAGACCTTAGAAACGTGAGAGTTTCACCCATACACATTCATTGTTTGTATGCAAATATATATACCATTTGTTTTTTCAATACTACTTAATGTATTCTTTGTTCTGAAACTACATCTTTAAATGTTTTGTAAGCATCTGATTTGTATTTTGTTTTTTCTTTTTCTTCCCTTTCACCTATAGTATGCCACATCTGTACCAAAATACTCCTGATGAAGCTCATGTGTTGAGCGAAACATGTTGAGATTGGTATCGCAAAGTGGTTTCTAATTTTAAAATATTTCATTGATTGACCGTGATTGTTCAAAATTGTGCTTGTTTTTAGATGATGTTTTGTAATATTCTCAAACTATTAAAGATTTTGAATCAAAAGATTACTTACAGTCAGTTTGGCATTTTGCATACAGTGTTTTTTCTTTTTTTCTCCTTTTGATTTATTTTTCTATATGCATCTATTGAAATTTTGAAAAGCACCATAAAAATCCCAGGGGTATTTATACCCCAACCCCCCCTTTCTTTGCAACTTATGTAATAGGGATGTGGTGCTAAGGGTTAACTGTCCCTGCCCTCTAACAATATTTGATGTATGAAAATAGGTTTTTTATAAGAGCTTACCTGTAAAATTCTTTTCTGGGAAGTACATCACAGGACACAGAGGTCCCTCCCCTCTTTTTTGGGATATGTATGTATTGCTTTGCTACAAAAGCTGAGGTACTCTGTGTGTGGGAGGGGTGATATAGGGAGGGGGACTTCATGTCTAATTATGCCAGTGTCCATCACCTGAAGTTGGTGTGTAACCCATACAGTTATTACTGGTTCTCTGTGTCCCGTGATGTACTTCCAAGAAAATAATTTTACAGGTAAGCCGTTATAAAAATCCTATTTTTCATAAATCATGGGACACAAGAGTTATGCTAACGTTCATTACCTACTGGGACGTCCCAGAGCAATAGCCTTGAGGGGAGGGAGACACCCTGCCAAACAATAGCCATCGGAACTTACACGGCAGCCCGCAGTACACTGCGGCCGAAAGCCAAATCCTCGGCTGCTCGAACATCCACTTGATAACATTTTGTGAATGTATGCACTAAAGACCAGGTAGCAGTCTTACAAATCTGAGCCACAGATACCTAATGGCGAAAAGCCCAGGAGGTTCCTGCATCCCTGGTAGAATGAGCTCTCACCCTTTACGTTTCAGACCATAGGTCTGAATGACCAATTGACGGACCCAATTGGCAATGGAAGCTGCCTGCCCCTTCTTGGGTCCTTTTGGTAAAACAAAAAAGGAGTCTGATCCTCGTATCTCCGGAGATCTAGACAAATAAACCTAGACTGCCCGGGCAACGTCCAAGGAATGCATCTCTTCCGCCGAACGAGGCGGAGAGAAAGAAGGCAAAATAATATCCTGATTCAAATGAAAGGTCAACGCCACTTTTGGTAAAAAGTATGGAACAGGGGTCGTGGTTAACGATCAAGTATGGTTCCCTGCACGAAAGGGCCGCCAACTCCGAACCCTTCTAGCTGAGGTGATGGCCATCAGGAAGGCTAGCTTGCATGATAGCAAGTCTGATGGAATTTCCTTGATAGGCTCAAATGGTTGTTTCTGTAACCCAGACAGCACCAAGTTCAAGTCCCAAGGACACATAGGTAACCTAATGGGTGGAAGCAAACGAGTTGCCCCCTGCAAAAAGGTTCCGACCAGCGAATGGGAGGCTAAAGGCCTTTAGAAGAATACTGACAGGGCCAAAATCTGACCTCCGATTGTACTCAAAGCCAATCTGATTGCCACAGCTATAGTAAAAAGAAAATTCTCCCAATCACGTATTTCCGAGGATGCCATTTTCTGGCTTCACACCAAGCAATACAAGTGTTCCAGACCTTATGATAAATCTTCTTAATGACAGCTTTTCTAGCATGCACTAGGGTAGACACCACTGATCCAGAGATGCCACGGACCTTCAACATCCTGGCTTCAATAGCTATGCTGTCAAATTTAGAGACTGTAAATCGGGGTGGAATATAGGACCTTGAGACAGTAGATCGGGGCAACGTGGAAGCATCCATGACCCCTCTCACAATCCCTGGGAACCAGGGCCTTTTGGGCCAGGCTGGTGCTACCAGAATGACTGGAACCCCCCCCTCTCTGAATCCTGCACAACAAATGTGGAAAGAGGGATCGGGGTGAAAAGCATAAACCAGGGATTACTGGCTCCATGTAACTACCAGAGGATCTGCTCCGATTGCCAGAGGATCCCTTGTTCGGGACACAAACCGCTGTAGCTTGTTGAACCTGGATGCCAATAGGTCGACCCCTGGCCATCCCCAACGCTGGCAAATTTCCTGGAACACCCCTGGGTGCAAGAACCATTCCCCCAGGCAGATGTCTCTGTACACAGTGTAGTAGGTGTCATATTTGCTGCAGCTACCTTCTTACCTCCCTACCGGTCTTTGGTTGTCAAGGACACTGTCAGCTTCACAGCCAGCAGCCTTCTAGTAACCAGTAACGCTGATAGCAGGGGAAGCCTGAAGGGAAAGCTGAGACACCAATTTCTCATCAGGTCCGCTCTGTGATCAACAGCAGAAAGTGGGTGGATTCTATAGCCAATACCAGTCTGTTTATTTGCTATGGATCCACCCACCGCCTGCTGTCAATCACAAGGAGACGAGGAACAAGTGTCTGAATCCCCATCAGGCTCTGCCAACCCAGCTTTAAAAATTCTCAGCTGCAGTGGACACTCTATTCTCTGTGTGCCTCTGCATGCGGTATGTGCCTAAAATTCAGGTACCTGTAACCGATACATCAACTTGTCACCAGACCGACATTTTATGGAGGCACATTGGAATTCTAAAGAGTGCCGCAGACACCAGACACACTTTGCGAATACCCTTCAATATCTCTAGAGTTAAAACCATAGTCACACAAGCACAACAGAATAAACCATAACATATTATGCTACATTATATAATGTTAAAACACTATCTGCAACTGATTATAATTTAATTGAAGCTATTAAATAGAACTAGAGCTGTGCAATGATGACATACCTGTTTTTGTAAGTTGGTGAGTTTACTTCTGCTAAATATGATACCAACCATGTGTTCCTTGAGGTCTGCATCAGAAGTTGCCTGCAAAAGAAAAAAAACATTGAGACACCAACATACAGTACTGTATAAACTCCAACATAAGCAACTGGGAATAGAAATAGTAATCCAATGGATGTCCTGGGAAGGACTATCTCTTATCCAGCAAGAACAAAGTCTGAGCAACGGGTCTTAGTGGAAACCGATATGTGCACTGGTTATTAGAGGATGTCTAAAATTAACCTTTCCTGCAGGTAATTTGCATGTTTTTAGGCAGCTTATGTCTAACAATGACAAATAACAGCTTTAGAGACCTGAATCATATACAGCATATACTGCAAATAATGCTTTGTTTTTTTGGGTACATAAGATGGGAGCGATCGGGAATTCTTATTTTACAGGGCAGGGAAGACCACTAAATACAACGATAATTCCTGAGGAGCGTGCTACTGGCTCAATTCAGGAAATAACCAAATGAATTAATATACAACCTTGTTGATAACTGACAGAGTTTAGTGCCATGTTTCCTCAGACTAAACGGAGATAGGTTTGTTCATATCCTAGCAAGACACAGCAATGTTTCAGTATACCTTTTCCTCTCCCTCAGGTGAGGATAGCAGAGCTTTCTCCTCTTGTTCTGGTGTTGGTTCCGCATCTCCAGAGATCAACTTGCCAAATACCTGTGAAACAAAAACATTTTTTTTTTCTTAGTATAACGCATGCAAATGCCAAAATTGCATACTTTTATTATAAATGCAGTCCAATAGCAATATTACAGATACTCGCATCCATTCAGACATGGAAATTTACAAAATAGCTCATAATGTGAAGAAGATCACAATGTGACCCAGCTAAAGAATATTCAGTTCTAGAGGTCGACCGATATATCGGCCGATATTTGGTGTTTTTTACTTAATCAGTATCGGGTGATTGTGCTGATAAAAAAGGCTGATATCAGCGGACTTGCAAATGACTTCTGTAAAAGAAGTCAATACAAGTTGCCTGAAAACTTCTGTGAAGCACTTCTCTCCTCCTCTGGGCAGCCTGCCAAATCTGATAAAAAGAACCTGAAGGATACAATGTTTACACTTATGAATGAACTGAGCTCTGTGTGTAAAAGCTCTCAGTTTAACCATTTAAAGACTAAATCTTTTCTGACATTTGTTGCTCACAAGTAAAAATCCTGTATTTTCTGCTAGAAAATCACTTAGAACCCCCAAACATTATATATATTTTTAGCAGAGACCCTAGGGAATAAAATAGCGGTTGTTTCAATACTGTATGTCACACAGTATTTGCGCAGCGGTCTTTCAAACGCAATATTGTTTGAAAAAATACACTATTAAAAAAAAAAAACTGAAGCAGTAAAGTTAGCCCATTTTTTTTCATCCAAAAGTTTTAATTACCTGTTTTTGTGCATTTAATATTTAAGATAGTTTTTTTTAATTTTTTTTTTAATCTAAATTCTACATACAAGTGAATTGATTGGAGGTTTGTTTTGTTTAATAAATGTTTAAATGTAAAAAATTCAATGGGCAGGAGTGGTATACACCGCTCCAAAGATGCCGCTTGCAGGACTTTTTTTAACATCCTGCCGGCGCATCGCCTCAGTGTGAAAGCACTCGGGATATCACACAGACTGCAGGGGAGCCGTTTTACAGGCGCTATTTTTAGCCCAAAAGCGCCTGAAAAACGCCCCAGTGTGAAAGGGGTCTGTTAGATTTTATGAGATGGAGGGGGGAAAAAAAAAAATCGGCCTAATATATCGGCCCAAAAAAATCGGCATCACATATCGGCCATCGCGATTTCTAAATATCGGCATCGGCCAGAGAAAAACCCATATCGGTCGACCTCTATTCAGTTCTATACCATATTTAATTGAAGGCTACCACACTTCTGTGAAAATACATAACCTGTGTTTTGGGTGAACAACTGACATGTACTGTAAAGCACACATCTAAGAAAAGGAAATAGATCTGTGAAGGTTCTCATTTATCCAGGTCTGTTGTGATAAAATGTATCAGACAGTGGTTAGCGGTGACATCAACACACCCACTTAGCTGAGCCGAATTGCTGTTACATGCTAGTCTCGTTAGTGTAAGGCCCCTTACATGGAGTGGGCTCCTGTTGGAGTCTGCCAGCTCAGTGGGGAATCTGTCTGCTGAGCAGGCAGATGGCTGGTCCCTGTCCACTCTACTTATGCAGAGCAGACACAGTCCACTCTCCTCTATGGGCAATGGGATGTAAAACGGACCACCTTTCCATTTACACCCAACTGCCATCTGATCCGCCAGGCGGATGGAGAACGGATCCCCATCCATCTGTTTTTAGCAGACAGGATAGGATGTCTGTGGGTGTCAGTGGACATGCGTCCGTTGAAACCCGCCACTCCATAGAGGAGACTAGAGGGTCTGATTGGGTCTGCCCGTGTGAAAGGGCCCTAATGCAAGTACCTTTCTTTTACAATAAAACTGTTATCTCATGCTACACTATGGAGTTTCTCTTTTTTCCTTTATGCTGGATGTTATTTGTTCTGACGTATTTGAACCATTAGTGGAAGTACTCCGATATATTTAAATGCTGCAAGATCAATTCTGCTCTGAGGTCTGAATTTCTGGTAAGCTGTGTGTTTATGTGAAGGTGGCAGAGCACTGAAGTATCTTGTACTAAAGACAAAACACTGCTGTTTATGGTCTGTTTTCGGATTTTATGGACAAGTGATGTTCACTTCGTTTATTTACCACTTTTTATAATTTGTAATTTGGGATGTGAATTTTGCCCTATGATGGCATTATTGTGAAAAATTTGATTTAAAGGAACAGCGCAAAACATTTTCACTCTTCGATCATGGTATATCTAGAAGTATTTAGTCACATTGTGGGTTAGGTTTCTGAAAATGATTAAAGCTGAAGCAGCTCTGATATCAAAACATTTTCAACATTACAAAGCAGCTGAATATGACATACTACTGATAGGAGAGAAGTACATTTTATATGGTCTACAACTACTCTATATAGCAGCTGTATGACATATTGGGTTGGAAATTTTACCACAGTTTGGAAACCAAAAGCGAATTTCGCTCAGACCCCAAGCTGCAACCCCTCAGAGAACCATTTGCCAATGTTCCCCTAAGGTTCAATGTCTTAAAGCAAACTTCCAAATTTTGTTCACAAATATATTTTTGTAGTCTCTCAGCAACTAGTAACTTCCTTTTGGCACAAAAAAACAAAGCTTACTGTGAGAATTTATCATACTGGGTGGTGCCTATGCTTGTACAAGTATTTAATTTATTAGAAAAAAAATGGTGTTTGCACAGGCAGTTTGTAGGGATTCCTATGCAAGTGGAAAGACGAATATTAAAAGTAATATGCCCTAGCCTAGCTGCACATGGTACCAGCTTTCAAGTGCAAATGTAGCCATGAATGCATTTGTTTAGCAAGGTTCACTTTAATAGACTACATATCTAAAAACTTTTTTCTTCTAAGATTTTTAAGTAAAAATACAATGTATTAAAATGATTTTTTCTATAGCAGTGAACAAGGTTATTAAGTCTGTCTGTACTGCGTTTTCTTTTTCCCCCTGCTTCTTAGAAACTCAGCTAGCATGCTCTCAGACAAAAATGTGGTTAGTATGAATTGCTGCTGTCACATACCTGTGAAGTTATCAGTCTAAACACACGCAGTGTCTCCGATTCACAATTCCTTTGCTGTGATACGCTAGCTGAAATCTGTCCAGCTATTTTGATGGACTCGCCATCTTTCCAGCCGAGCACTTTAACTTGCCGCACTCTTAGCGTATTCTCCGGACCCTTCAACTCAATCTTGATGATATGGTTATCTCCTCCAGGAAGCTCACTTGTTATCCAGCCAATGTGCCTAGAATCCAGGTCAGCCTTGGAGTAGAGAGAGACTGTTTCAGTCCATATATCAACAATCCCACACGATTACTGCACCCTAAAAAAGCTATCTATACCTGAGGGTATTACAGAATTTGTTAGACTGGAGTTAATTAAGCAACTAAACAAATATACCAGGGATATGCAATTAACGGACCTCCAGCTGTTGCAGAACTACAATTCCCATGAGGCATAGCAAGACTGTCAGCCACAAGCATGACACCCAGAGGCAGAGGCATGATGGGACTTGTAGTTTTGCAACAGCTGGAGGTCCGCTAATTGCATATCCCTGAAATATACCATTTGAACTCTCAAATTATTTTAATAATTCCTTCTGAAATGTGTGATGTGGGGCAGGATGTTTTTTCTCAAACCTTGTCTTCAGTGGATGTCTACAGATCATGTTTTTACAATATCTTACGCAGCCCATACATGGAGCGAATTTCAACCACGGGCTGCAACTTTATCTTATTTTCCAGGTACAGTAAACATTCACTTTACCAAGTTAACAGCCTCTATTCTTCTACGCCCACCATAGATGGATTTTAGGAAAGTAATTTGATTACCCCATCAACACGGACAGCATTGACAAGGGAATCCCTTCCGCTGGGATTATTGCTAGCGGCCATACTAGCTGTTGGCAATAAATCGCATGCAAAATCTGGCAGGCTGGTTGTACCCAAGTTGATCGAACGTTAAACTTGGTACATTAAGCCCACCCATACATGGTTCCTGCTGAAATTCGAACTGAAATTTAAACAGTCTATGGCCGACCTAAGGGTAGTAGCCTTTCTTCTAAAGGTGAAAGCGCTGAAGAGTCATCCTTAGTCACCATCCCAGAATAGGCATGCAGAAACTGAAGTGCTAGGACACCAATTATGCACAAATTTGTTTACAGACTAGGCATGAAAGGAAGGATATGAAAGGCCCAGAACATGCATCTTCAAAATCAGTTATGGCGGCTCCCTTATTCTTATCCTAAGAGGCTCCTTTTAAAAGAACTACAATAATAAGTTTACGAGAGTACGTGAATGGATATAGACAATGCACTGACGGCAGATGAGCTATTCAATGCAGAGGATGGGTCCACGTTATATAAAACAAAAAAAAAACAAAACAGGGCTCTTTTTTTAAAGTGCATTTCCACATCTTCAGCTAAGTTGAGAAAATTTATATTGGTTATGAGTTCCCATTCACATAACAGAAGCTAAAAAATGCCACTTACCTTTATATTTTCAGAAAAATCCTATAAAAATCCTACTCCACTTTTTACTCTCCCTCCTTAAAAAGAGGAGCTTCAGCCGTTTGTGATTATTAAAAGTCAGCAGATACAACGTAAATGTAAAATAATGCATTTGGGTGACAAAAACATAAATGCAATCTATACACTGGGGGGAGAACCTCTGGGGGAATCTAGGATGGAAAAGGACCTGGGGGTCCTAGTAGATGACAGGCTCAGCAATGGCATGCAATGTCAAGCTGCTGCTAACAAAGCAAACAGAATATTGGCATGTATTAAAAAAAGGGATTAACTCCAGGGATAAAGCAATAATTCTCCCAATCTACAAGACTCTGGTCCGGCCGCACCTGAAGTATGCTGTCTAGTACTGGGCACCAGTCCTCTGGAAGTATTACTGGAAATGGAGCGAGAACAAAGAAGGGCAACAAAGCTAATAAAGGGTCGGGAGGATATGAGTTATGAAGAAAGGTTGCGAGCACTGAACTTATTCTCTCTAGAGAAGAGACGCTTTAGAGGGGATATAATTTCAATTAAATACCGTATTGGTGACCCCACAATAGGGATAAAACTTTTTTGCGGAAAATAGTTTAACAAGACACGTGGCCACTCATTAAAAGTTAGAAGAAAAAAAAAAAAAAAGAGGTTTAACCTTAAACTACGTAGAGGGTTCTTTACTGTAAGAGTGGCAAGGATGTGGAATTCTCTTCCACAGGCGGTGGTTTATGCGGGGAGCATCGATAGTTTAAAAAAACTATTAGATAAGCACCTGAATGACCACAACATACAGGGATATACAATGTAATACTGACATACAATCACACACATAGGTTGGACTTTTTTTCAACCTCGCCTACTATGTAACAAAAAGTGTAGCTGCTGATATTTAATAAATACACACTCGCCTGTCTCAGGATCCAGTAACATGGTCACCGGAACCATTGCTTCTCTCTCTCCTGGCTGTGACAGCTTGCGGCTTCACAGGCGGGTGCACACGTTGCACTGTGCCGCCAGTCTTCTGGGACCTGTGACGTCTTAGACTGTATGGAGGGAGGGGGAGAGAACGTCTGACCGGATCACCTAGGCGGTCTGAGCGGAAGTGGCAGCTGGTACCTGTCAAAACTAGGTACCGCCCTGCCCCCAAAACAAAAATGACATGCCAAATATGCCAGGGGAGCGGGAGAGGAGTGCTTAAAGCAGAACTTCCAATTTTGGGAGGAGCTCCGCTTTACCATTACATGAAAGGGGACAACTATGTTTCCCATAATTAACCCGGTTAATAATGTACATAATTGTACTCTGCTGGCAGATCATCTTTATCAGTTGTGAACTAGATCTCAAGGTCTGGGTGGTAAATGGTTTGCTAATGCACTGTTCAATCAATCTGATCCCAAGCACATTGCAAGTTAATCTGAATACTACAAGCTGCCTATAGAGTCTAGTGTATAATCCTGCTTCAAAGAAACTAGAAACGTAAATTATTTATTTGTAGCTATGCTGTGTGTATGGAAACACAAACATAGTTGTGGGTTCCCAAAATTAGCTGCAAAGGTGGAAGGACTCTTAGTGTAGCAGACACGATTATAAAAACAAGCTTTACCTGCTTGACTCTGCATAGGTCTTCCACAGTCTTCCCACATAAAAAGGTTAATGAAGTGACTTTGTTCTTTAAGGCAAACAAAAAAAACACACAAATGTAAGTAGTAATATATTTTATTAGAATGATCAAATTACCAGATAACACTGGATAACAATTTCAGAAACATTTGTACCTAAATAAAAAAAAATCCAAACTAGCTCTGGGAGTGTAAAACATTTTAGGCAGCATGTCTGCCGCAAACGTTTTAAAGTGATAAGTAAAATGTGCACAATACACAGTTCTCCCATTCTTTTATATCAGTTATTCCTAAACCTGGAAAGGATCCCTCTCTCCCGGATAACTATAGGCCCATAGCCCTCTTAAACTCAGACTACAAGATTTTTACTAAAATTCTTGCTACCAGACTTTCTGTATTCATCCCCAAACTGATACACAGGGATCAGGTAGGTTTCGTCCTTGGGAGACATGCGGGAGATAACACCTGGCGTACAATAGATCTGATAGATCTCTTGGACAGAACCTCCCGACTGGCATTGATCCTGAGTTTAGACGCACAAAAAGCTTTTGACAGGCTAAGCTGGCCCTATATGTTCGCCACCCTAAAGATATATGGTTTTGTTGGCCCTTTTTTAACAGCCCTAGAAGCCTTATATTCCAATGTATCTGCGCAAGTACAAATGTCGTCTTTCCTGTCTCCTGGCTTTCCCATGACAAATGGAACTCGACAGGGTTGCCCCCTTTCGCCATTGCTTTTTATTCTATGCCTAGAACCCCTGGCTGAGTATATTCGGGTTCACCCGGATGTCAGTGGGGTGGTGATGAGACAGGGGGAATATAAATTATCGTTATTTGCAGACGACATTTTGCTTACAATCACTAACCCGCTAATATCCCTTCCCTCACTACATAAAGTACTGAACTCTTTTAGTGCTATCTCCGGGTACAAAATCAACACTTCTAAAACTGAAGCCCTTCCTATACACATTCCATCGCCATTAACCACTTCAGCCCCGGAGGATTTTACCCCCTTCCTGACCAGAGCACTTTTTACAATTCGGCACTGCGTCGCTTTAACTGCTAATTGCGCGGTCATGCAATGCTGTACCCAAACGAAATTTGCGTCCTTTTCTTCCCACAAATAGAGCTTTCTTTTGATGGTATTTGGTCACGTCTGCCGTTTTTATTTTTTGCGCTATAAACGGAAAAAGACCGAAAATTTTGAAAAAAAATGATATTTTCTACTTTTTGTTATAAAAAAAATCCAATAAACTAAATTTTAGTCATACATTTAGGCCAAAATGTATTCGGCCACATGTCTTTGGTAAAAAAAATGTCAATAAGCGTATATTTATTGGTTTGCGCAAAAGTTATAGCGTCTACAAACTAGGGTACATTTTCTGGAATTTACACAGCTTTTAATTTATGACTGCCTATGTCATTTCTTGAGGTGCTAAAATGGCAGGGCAGTACAAAACCCCCACAAATGACCCCATTTTGGAAAGTAGACACCCCAAGGAAATTGCTGAGAGGCATGTTGAACCCATTGAATATTTATTTTTTTGTCCCAAGTGATTGAATGACAAAAAAAAAAAAAAAAAAAAAAAAAAAAAAAAATTTTTACAAAAAGTTGTCACTAAATGATATATTGCTCACACAGGCCATGGGCATATGTGGAATTGCACCCCAAAATACATTCAGCTGCTTCTCCTGAGTACGGAGATACCACATGTGTGGGACTTTTTGGGAGCCTAGTCGCGCATGGGGCCCCGAAAACCAAGCACCGCCTTCAGGATTTCTAAGGGCATAAATTTTTGATTTCACTCCTCACTACCTATCACAGTTTTGAAGGCCATAAAATGCCAAGATGGCACAAAACCCCCCCAAATGACCCCATTTTGGAAAGTAGACACCCCAAGCTATTTGCTGAGAGGCATGGTGAGTATTTTGCAGCTCTCATTTGTTTTTGAAAATGAAGAAAGACCAGAATTTTTTTTTTTTTTTTCTTTTTTAAATTTTCAAAACTTTGTGACAAAAAGTGAGGTCTGCAAAATATTCACTATACCTCTCCTAAAATAGCTTGGGGTGTCTACTTTCCAAAATGGGGTCATTTGGGGGGGGGGGGGGTTTGTGCCACCTGGGCATTCCATGGCCTCCGAAACTGTGATAGGCAGTAAAGAGTGAAATCAAAAATTTACGCCCTTAGAAAGCCTGAAGGCGGTGCTTGGTTTTCGGGGTCCCGTGCACGGCTAGGCTCTCAAAAAGTCTCACACATGTGGTATCCCCGTACTCAGGAGAAGCAGCAGAATGTATTTTGGGGTGTAATTTCACATATCCCCATGGCATGTTTGAGCAATATATCATTTAGTGACAACTTTGTGCAAAAAAAAAAAAAAAAAAAAAAAAAAATTTGTCTCTTTCCCGCAACTTGTGTCACAATATAAAATATTCCATGGACTCGACATGCCTCTCAGCAAATAGCTTGGGGTGTCTACTTTCCAAAATGGGGTCATTTGGGGGGGGTTTGAACTATCCTGGCATTTTATGCACAACATTTAGAAGCTTATGTCACACATCACCCACTCTTCTAACCACTTGAAGACAAAGCCCTTTCTGACACTTATTGTTTACATGAAAAAGTTATTTTTTTTTGCAAGAAAATTACTTTGAACCACCAAACATTATATATTTTTTTAAAGCAAATGCCCTACAGATTAAAATGGTGGGTGTTTCATTTTTTTTTTTTCACACGGTATTTGCGCAGCGATTTTTCAAACGCATTTTTTGTGGAAAAAACACACTTTTTTAAATTTTAATGCACTAAAACACACTATATTGCCCAAATGTTTGATGGAATAAAAAAGATGATCTTAAGCCGAGTACATGGATACCAAACATGACATGCTTTAAAATTGCGCACAAACGTGCAGTGGCAACAAAATGAAAACATTTTTAAAAGCCTTTAAAAGCCTTTACAGGTTACCACTTTAGATTTACAGAGGAGGTCTACTGCTAAAAATACTGCCCTCGATCTGACCTTCGCGGTGATACCTCACATGCATGGTGCAATTGCTGTTTACATTTGACGCCAGACCGACGCTTGCGTTCGACTTAGCACGAGAGCAGGGGGGACAGGGGTGCTTTTTTTTTTTTTTTTTTCTTTATTATTTTTTTGCTTTTTTATCTTATTTTTAAACTCTTCCTTTCATTTTTTTTTTTTTTTAAATCATTTTTATTGTTATCTCAGGGAATGTAAATATCCCCTATGATAGCAATAGGTAGTGACAGGTACTCTTTTTTGAAAAAATTGGGGTCTATTAGACCCTAGATCTCTCCTCTGCCCTCAAAGCATCTGACCACACCAAGATCGGTGTGATAAAATGCTTCCCCAATTTCCCAATGGCGCGGTTTACATCCGGCAAAATCTAAGTCATAAAATGCTCGTAGCTTCCGGTTTCTTAGGCCATAGAGATGTTTGGAGCCACTCTGGTCTCTGATCAGCTCTATGGTCAGCTGGGTGAATCACCGGCTGCTTTCTCAGGTTCCCTGTTGAGACAGAAGAGCCAGAGAAAAACACGGAAGACGGTGGGGGGGGGGGGCATTCCCTCCCACTGCTTGTAAAAGCAGTCTAGAGGCTAATTAGCCGCTAGGATTGCTTTTACATGAAAGCCGACCGCTGGCTGAAAAGAATGATACCAAGATGATACCTAAACCTGCAGGCATCATTCTGGTATAACGACTCAAAGTCGTGAATGGCGTACCTGAAGACAAAAAATGGTTAACAATAAAGCACAGTAAGTGCCGGTTCACACAGGGGCGACTTGTCAGGCGACCTAGTCGCCTGACAAGTCGCCTCCCGTTCTGTACAATGGAACCGTTCTAATAGGAGCGACGCAAGTCGCTCCGACTTAGAAAAAGGTTCCTGTACTTCTTTTGGGGCGACTTGCATAGACTTCTATACAGAAGTCGTTTTGCAAGTCGCCGTGCATGTCGTGTGCAGGTCGCCTCGGTGAGGCGACCTGCAAGTCGTGCCGCCCCTGTGTGAACCGACCTTAAACAGTAAAGTATAAAAAATTGCATACCTGAAAAGCAAACATGATAAAACATAATAACAATAAAACATTGCAGAATAGAACACAGTAAAAAAGAGCAGAACAATAGAGAGAATAGAGAGAGAGAGAACAATAAAACGACAACTATTTTTTTTTTTTGTGTTTTTTTTGCAAACTTGTAACTTTTATAACGGTAACCGGTTCCAGGTTCGGGTCTCTCAAAATGCGATGGCATCTTGGGAGACCCTCTGAAAGTGTGCCCTAGTCTGTGCAATGCTGTACCTTAGGCTAATACTCAACTAGTGAATGGTAGCGTTCAAAACATTCACCAATGCAAAGACCAGGATTGCCAGGACAGGAGGGACAATAATAGCGGGTGTCATGCCTATATCCGCGCTTGCTGCAGACACGACATCTTTTTTGGGGGGGTTCGCTGGGTAGGGGTACTCGGGAGGACATAAAAATGCCTCTCATGCAGCCGACTGCATTTGGTTGGGGATGTGAATGGGGGAAGTACGGGCGCTGCAGAAGCGGTGGGTTCCCAATTAGGATTGGCGAATGCAGCAGGAAGGGCATTATGGGCACGACGGGCCTGTGTTTGTCTTTTTGGTGGCAGCGGGACACTACTTGTGCTTGCCACCTCACCAGCTTGAACTGCACTTATGGGACTCGCCACGTCACCAAGTGTTACTGCAGTGCTGGTTTGACTATGACCGGGGTGTACTAGGCCGCTGGCACTTGCCAGTTCACCAAAACGCTACCAAAAAAACTGTTAGCGATCGCAGGGATCAGGCCTGACTCTGCGAACGCTGCAGTTATGCGTTTAGTGTTTTGTAAGTGACAGTGATCGATCGATACTGCACTTGGGTGGGCTGGGCTGGGCCGGGCGGAGGGGCAAAACGCAGGTGCTAGCAGGTATCTGGGCTGATCCCGCTAACACTGCGTTTTTGGGAACCCTAAACTGCTGGGGACGCCAGTATAGATCTGATCGGATCAGATATTGATCCGTTCAGATACTATACCACTAAGGGAGGTGTACGGTGCGTGCGTGGGTGTTAGCGGTACTGGCGCTAACCTGACGCTGCCTGGGGCTGGAATTTGCCAGTTCACCAAAACGCTACCAAAAAAACTGTTAGCGATCGCAGGGATCAGGCCTGACTCTGCGAACGCTGCAGTTATGCATTTAGTGTTTTGTAAGTGTCAGTGATCGATCGATACTGCACTTGGGTGGGCTGGGCGGAGGGGCAAAACGCAGGTGCTAGCAGGTATCTGGGCTGATCCCGCTAACACCGCGTTTTTGGGAACCCTAAACTGCTGGGGACGCTAGTATAGATCTGATCGGATCAGATATTGATCCGTTCAGATACTATACCACTAAGGGAGGCGTATGCTGCGTGCGTGGGTGTTAGCGGTACTGGCGCTAATCTGACGCTGCCTGGGGCGACGCATATCACCGCCGGGTGATCAGGGGGCTAAACCTTAATTCGGTAATAAACGGCGGGTGCCCTGACACTATAAAAAATAAACGAACTAACCAGCGTCACCCGTAACACTTATACGGTGATCAGTGGTGAAAGGGTTAACTAGGGGGCAATCAAGGGGTTAAAACATTTATTAGGTAGTATATGGGGGTCCCTGTCGCTATAAAACGCTGACGGCGAACCTATATATTTACGTCCCTAACTAGCGTCACCAGCGACACCAATACAGCGATCAGAAAAATGATCGCTTAGCGACACTGGTGACGGGGGGTGATCAAGGGGTTAAAACTTTATTAGGGGGGGTTAGGGGGGTACCCTAGACCTACAGGGGGGTAATACTCACTGTCCTAACACTTCTAACTGTCACAAACTGACACTATGCAGTAATCAGGAAAAAAAAAAAAAAAAACCTGCTTGGTGTCAGTTTGTGACGGGGGGGGGTTCGGGGTGTTTAGTGTGCCTGGCATGTTCTACTGTGTTGGTGCACTCACTCACATGTCTTCTCTCCTCGGCCCGGAACAGAAACTCCCGAGCCGAGGAGAGATGACATCACATCCTCTGCCTCTGTACTATACAGAGGCAGGGGATGTTTCTCATTGGCTGGGAGCGATCGCGAGGGGGGGGGCCACGATCGGATGGCCTCCCCCTCATCTTTGATCGCTGCCAGACCAAAGCCGACCGCCGCTGGCACCGGGGGGGGGGTCCGATTGGACCCCCCGCCCGCGGGAAGGCATCACGTATCAGGTACGTGATTTTGCCTGCCCGTGCCATTCTGCTCACGTATATAGGCGTGAGGCGGTCGGCAAGTGGTTAATATCTCAACTTAAAGAATCTTTCCCCTATAAATGGTGTAATACCTCTCTTAAATATTTAGGTGTATTACTTACCCCTTCTTATACCTCCCTATATGATACCAACTTCCCTCCCCTGATACTAGATATTAATAAATCTCTGTCGAACTGGACCAAATACCCCCTATCTCTATTAGGCAGAATTAATGTTTTGAAAATGTCTATACTGCCTAGATTACTTTATTATTTTGAAACCCTTCCAGTAGCTGTACCTGCCGCACAATTAAAGGCACTTCACAGAACTTTCCTGAAGTTTATATGGAATGGCGGAGCGCACCGTATAGCAAGCTCAGTGTTTGCCATTAGATCCAGAGGGGGCTTAGGAGCTCCTGACATCACTAAATATTATTATGCTACACACCTGAGGGCCATTACCTCTTGGTCTTCCTTACATGCACCAAACCAATGGTCTGCTATTGAAAAGGGAGTACTCTACCCGGTCCACCCGGGATCCTTGGTCTGGGGCGCTCCCCCTGCTCTGGATCCTATATATAAACGTCAGTGTACTGGACCAATGATACTGACTCTAAATATATGGCGTAACTGCCTTAAACGCTTTTCCCTTATGTCTCCCTGCTCCCCTCTTATAAACGTATTATTTAACCCTCTCATTCCGGATAGTATGTCCTTAGGCAGGATATTCCCATGGGTGAATGTTCACCTCTTTCAGCTCAGGAACCTTGTACATCCCATAACAAGGAAACTACATACCTTTAACACTTTGAGAAATTTGACCTTTCACCACATCTCTTCCACTTCTATATGCAAATTAGACATTTCTTTCATTCTAAATCACCATCCCTAACTCTAGATAAACCAACTACTTTTGAATATCTGTGTGCCCAAGGCCCCCATCAATTACATTTAATTTCCTGTATATATAGTATCCTCCATGAGTCGTCTCCCATCACAGAGACATTACATCTTTATATGCGCAGGTGGTCTCATCTAGTGGGCCGTCCTGTTACAATACAGATGTGGGATAGAATCTGGTCCTCTACATTTAAATCTTCCAAATGTGTCACCCAGAGAGAGACAACCATTAAAATTCTCATGTTCTGGTACAGAACTCCCGATGTAATTCATAAGTATGACCCTTCAGTCTCGCAACATTGTTGGCGATGTGGAACTGAAATAGGCTCACTGTTCCACATTTTTTGGCAGTGCTCTTTGATTCAACCTTTTTGGTGTGATGTACATTTTCTTATACAAAAGGTGACGGGGGTGTCCCTTCCGGTGGATCCCTTGACCTATCTATTAGGCTTACCTCCATCAGGGATATCTAAAAAGACAAACAAATTAATATCCTACATATTACTAGCCGCCAGAAGACTTATTCCGTTATTCTGGCTATCCAATACCCCTCCCCCACGGTCCAGATTACTACTCTTGGTGGCTGAGATTCGGACAATGGAGTTTTTGACAGCCTCGGTACACGATTGTGTTTCCAAATTCACTGAAATATGGGAACCATGGGATCTTTCGGAGTACGGGACCCCCATGACACCAGGCTCACCCTAATCTTAAGTCAACCCTATACTACCTGTGTATATGGCCTGAACTGATCTCAAGGATCCAGACTCCCTCCAATATTACGCTTATTTTCACACCATAGGGAATTGACCTAATATATCTACAGTATGTGTTTTGTTACTGTGAACACTTTTTGTCACCTATATTTGTTACTTTATACTTTGTTTTTCTTTTTTCTATAATGATTGCTGTATAATGCACATGCATTGACAATGTAATGCTCGTTTTGTTAAAACTTTGTACTTAATTTTTGAAAATCAATAAAAAAAAATACAATTAAAAAAAAAAAAAAAAAAATGTGCACAATAATTAAATCGGTAGGAAAAAAAAAAAAAAAAAAAAAAAAAGAAAAAACAGGTCTATAGATGGTGTGGTCTTGGAGAATTTAAGTGGCACTCCAGACAAACCGTGCCTGCAAGGCAAGTTAGACTACAGGATTTTGTGCCACACAGCACTGCAAAAGACTGACTGGCTGACAGCGGATAATTTTCAGTCTGGATTAAACCCAATAGTAATAATTACAGCATGGTAACAAAAAAAAAATGGCAAACAGCAATTACATTGTTCAGAGTAGACCAAATCAACCATCTAGAATACACTTCTAAATTGTGTACACTGAAATCTGATAGCTGGCTTTTAGTTGCTCCAATTTGCATACAGTGCTTTAGCCAGTTCATATCTGAACACCACATTACGATATCATGCACTCTATAAATTAAGTTGTCACACTTACCCCCAAATCACGAGAGTTGTCCACGTGGACTGATACATAACGTGCATTAATGCCTTTTACACAGTTTATTGTGATGCTCTTTGTTTTATTTTTGTCTTCATCGCCTGATTCCCAGAACGTCTCTGTAGACCCATCTGTTAAACTTCCAATCATAGCTGGTCTGCTGGAAGTCTTAATGTCAACAATGCTGGTCATGTCTTTGAGGGCAGTAACTAAGCAAAGTTCCTGGAAGACCAAATAGATTTACTTTTAGGAGGCGTACAGATAAGACATTTTCACCAACAATAAAATATCTCTGAAATGCAATGTGACATCATAATTCTTAATATGTGTAAGCACAAAAATACATTTTATCCAGCAAAACCAAGGTGTGCAAGGATGCTGTCACACGGATCTTCTGCAGTTTAGTGCTTTCCCATAGACTAGACTATTAGATTGAATGTTTTTGGTGCGTTTGCTAAAAGCATGCAGGACTTTTGGTGAACGCCCAGAACATGCACCAAATACACCCAATCTAACAGAAGTCTACGGAAAAAGGGGGTAACCTGCACAAAAAAACAAAAACAAAAAAAAACGCAAGTACACTGTCTGCACACGCTGTGGGAAAACTGCAACAGAAAGTGTTTTATGACAGTAGACCTGCCCATCATTGTGGAAAACCAGCTACAAAGGGTCTTATTACACAGTATTTTAAAGCATAGTGAAAGAGCAGAGTGAAACAAAATATTGTTCATTTAAAAAGTTACTACAAAACAGACATAATCACAATGTTTAGAATTATTTTCTTGTTCTGAGATTTGAACCAAAATTAACTGAAAATAGTAGTGTGTAAATGCCATTTCCAATGTATTAAGGTAAACGCAAGTTTAGTTCCCATCTATTTAAATCTGACTCCACAGCAAAAAGTTGCTTCGTGTTAGGAGTAACAAACACTTGATGTCTGGAAACTACAGATAGTTGTACAACGTTGTTAGTATTAAAGCATAACACAGGCAAACTATAAAAGGTTTTGGGGTGTTATATTAAGTTGAAACTGGTTTAAAATATTCTATATTTTTTATTAAGCTAATAACATACATCTTTTATTCTCAAATAGGCATTAAATACAAAGCTTTTCACAGGCTTAATGGGCTTTCTGGAGACACCACACAGCAGTAACTTTTTCCTAGACTGTCTCTCTATAATTAAACATATGTTCAGAAACAGAGGGTGTGGAGAATGGCACTTTCAACTGTGTATGTATATGGAGCTTCAGCTATTGAGATCTATAAACATGCAAAGCAGGTGTTAAATCTATACCTTCTGTCATTAAATAGTGACTAGGAAATATTTATATTTACCTTACTAAACAGATTTGTGAAATGTTATTTTTTTAGTCTCAACTATAAGAAGATATTTACAAGTACTATATATCCTTTATTTTGGAAACCTAAAGTCTTCATGACAATACTGTATATTGCTACTATTGCTGAACTGCACTGCAAAGTCTGTTACTCACAATGTATTACTGGAGATGCTTATTTTAAAGGTTTAAAAAGGTATGAAGAAATGTCAGTTAAAACCTGAAACAGATACGGGGTTTCATTTAGATACATGGTATTTTAGAAACTTTTTACAGTTTGCCCTTCACTTGGACTGAAGATTGACATTCATACCAAATGGCACATTTAATTTTAATACTTTAGCTTTAAAGTGGATGTAAACCCAATGTCATCCTTTCTAAACTACTGCCATAGGGGTTATCTATAAGGATATACATGCCTCCTGCACGTATCTTTACCTGTCAAATGTCTCCCCTCTGTCTGTTATTAGACCCGAAAAACTGCAGATTCTGTGGGTGGGTCTGTTGTCTGGAGCTCGGTGGGTGGAGTCGTGATGTCAGTAGACTCCCCGCCCACCTCTACACTCCCCTGTGTATTTCTAACACTGAACTTCTGCTATGATCTCTAACATCCAGTGAAAAGACAGGAAAGTAACCACATGACTTCAGCATGCCAAATCATGCTGAGATGTGGAACAGCCAATCCTTGCAGAGCTGCTGAAGAAAGGAGTGGGAGTGGGAATTAAAAAATAATGCATGTCTTAGGCTAGTGCACAAGATATGTAAATCACCTGTCATTCACAGCAAGATGCAAGGTTTTTCTCAGTTTGTCAAGATTTATCTCACTGAACAATAAAAGAGGATTGCTCAGAGATGGATTAACTGTGTGGCAAGACTGGGCTCAAATGATAGGAAATATTATACTCTACAGTATGATAAAAAAATAAAAATAAATAAATAAAAAAAAAAAATCGGGTTTACATCCACTTTAAGTAAAAGTCTTAGGACCTCAAACTTGATCTTTCAATACTCTAAGGGCTCATGTACACAAAGACTAGGTTGACTGACGGCCGCGGGAAAAAGCCGGCGAGAAAGGTTGAACCTCCCCTAACCGCAGCAGCTTCTAATCTCTTTTAAAAGCCTGTGTGTGCATGGACATAGGCTTTTATAGGGTTGATTTTAGGAGCTTTGGAAAAAGAAAGCCAAAAGCTTCTAAAACACAAGTTAAGAAGCTGTAGTAGTGTACATGAGACCTTAGGCTGCTGTTCACGCAGACATCTGCATGTACTAACACCATAAAGTGGAGTTCCACCCAGAATTTTTTAAAGGTAATCCATTCTGATACACTTGTCTAAATACTTTAAAGTGGTTGTAAACCCTTACACACCATTTTTCCCTACAGGTAAGCCTATAATAAGGCTTACCTGTAGGTACTGGAAATATCGCCTAAACCTGCATGGTTTAGGAGATATTTACCAAACACGCGTGCACTGACGTCATTGGTGCATGTGCACTAAAGAAAGGGCAAGATCATGCAATTCTAAAAGGGCCTGTGCCGTGACAGTTGGCTCCCGCATGCATGTGCGGGACTGACGTTACATGACTCCAGCCAGTCACAGAGCCGGAGTCCATAATGAGCTAGTATAATAGTTATAGTATAAATTATTAGGTTTTGCATATATTTACATATAATGAAAAGATTGAAAAACACTGACAATAACCTGGTTGATTGCTTCAAAGCCAGACTGCACACTAATGTTGAAACTTTCTTCACTATCACCATCATCAGACTTTGAAAGGATGTTGTTAATGTGGTGAAAAACATTACTCTGGTGGAGAAACTGGTGATCAGACTGCTTGAATTTAAGACTCCAACACCTGAAAAAAACAAATCAAGTTTAAATAGCAATCATTCTTGCCTAGTTGATTACCTTCCAAGCACATTCATTTCTGGTTTAATTACTTTTTTTCACTTTGACAAGTAAAAAAAATGCTCACCTCAGTGCCATCTGTTGTAGTGAACTGCCCCCAGGAAGTGACATCATAAGATCAGAAATGGTCTGAAGAAGACGGTGAAATGTGTCAGGCAATGGGTGAGCTGCTTCACCAGCAATCACAATGTCTGAAAGAGGGTGTTCACACACTCTTGTATCTTTCTCCTGAAATGGGCAAACAGAGTAGAGTTGGAGAAAAACTCATTAGATTTCCTTTGTGATCCAGGGCCACAAGGATTTTTATACAGCACATGCTTTAAGTGCAGTAAAAGAAGACAAGTATATAGCGTAGAGGAGAGAAAGCAACAAAATGCAGATATAATGGAGCCGAAAACATGATCATATTTAGGAGACTAAAATTAACTTATTAACTGGCTGAACTCTTGAGGACAGCTTTAAAAAGACAAGACAGGAATCTACAGTGCAATCAAGCATATGCACGAGAACAGTTGACACCTGTTTTTTTTTTTTTTTATGTACACCATTTTAGCTGCTTCTTGAAGATCCTTGCTGTGCAGCTTTCCCAGGAACCTACCAGCCTATGTTCAAAATATCTAAGATAGTTAGAGATCTAAGTTAGCTATGTACATGGCATTGTTACTAGGCATCATTCCTGGCGCTGATCTAATGCCCCACATGGGCATGTATTCCTAGGTGTTCCCTGCATACTCTCCACCTGGTCAGTGTTATGCTTTATGTGGTTGGTCGGGCGCTTGGTTGGTGCTGGTTTCCCTCTTCACCACGGGAGCTGTGATGCGCCAGGGTCCTCGACTTTCACTTGGTGATCGGGAGGTTTGGGCGGACGCCCCTTTTACGCATCGGCGCCATGTTCCCTATGTCATGCGTGTGACGTCAGCGTGTCAATTTGATATTCCAGTCGCACACATTCCCGGTAAAATGGCACAAAAATTAATGGGTGCTGTAGCGATCACCAGTTGGGTTCTAGAAGTATCAGGCAAACGAACATCATTGCCAGCACACCATGGATCAGCAAAAAGGTTGTCCGAAAAAGTTTTTTAATGGAAAAGAGTTACATCACAAAAGAGGTGCAACGTTACGGGGCCGCGCAGGACCCCTTCGTCAGGCAAGTGATGACTTGTGATGCAACTCTTTTCCATTAAAAAACTTTTTTGGACAACCTCTTTTTGCTGATCCATGGTGTGCTAGCGATGATGTTCGTTTGACGTCAGCATGTGGCGTCATCACGCTGACTAGCGTTTAGATCTCTGTCTCCATGGAGGGTTTTTTTTTTTGCACCGATCTTTGAGCATGTGATCAGCTCAGGTGCGGCCTCTCCTCCACGTTTTCACCTACGTGGCGTTAGCGGCATGTACATATACCCCTCACCTGGAGCCTAGCTGTGCCTTCAGCTAGTCTCCTCCTGGGGTTATTGCACACCAGCATGATGCCTTGCTGGTGGTGCTTGGATGCGACTTTTGGATGAGATTTTCTTTTTTTTTCAGTGACCCTGTTTTTTTTAGCTTTTTACGTTTTTAGTCCATTTGCCCAATGTTGCCCATTCACTTTCCCCTCACTTATATCTCTTTACAATTTTCTGGTCTTATAATTTTTTGGTCATACTTTCACTCAATCCTTGTACCTCCTATTTAATTTCAAGTATTTTCAGACAAACTTTAATACTTTTTGGCACTATCCTTACTTATGTCAATACTCTTTATGGAACTCACTGGGTTCATTATTAACCACTATGATTCACATAATACTATTAATTATAAACTATACACATATTTAATATTTTGTCCCCAGATACGCTTGTTCCGACAATTACACTTTATCCTTGTTTGCGGATACCTACACCACATTACGTATTTTCTTACTCTGCCCGATGTCGCATCCGTATATCATGTCGCCTCAGCTTCCGTGGCTAGGCTGTGTTCCTGGCCCACCTTGCACCCACCACGACGCATTGCACTCACTGTCTGAGTTGGTGAGTGTGGTTGGTTAACTATCTATATACACCAATGTCAATCTACTTTGTTGCTCTCTCTACAATAATAGTATGATTCGCCAATTTATACATACATTCAATAGGAATTTTGGCTGCATCAGCTCCTGATGAGTGGAGAAGTATCCACGAAACGCGCTGAGCTTTGTTTTTTGATGCCCCAGTTACAGCTTATATGGAAGCATACTGACTGAACCACCTCATGTACTCAAATATACTAACTTCTCCCATTGCATGGATACATTTTTACTGTGTGGATGCACTTGTCGGTGCCAGGCATGTTGTCGTTGACATTACTGTGCTATGCTATTCAATCAACCTACCATCAATATTATGTGCGGTTTTATGTGTACTTTACTACCATGTTCATGCCATGTGCACGTTCCTTATATGTCTATCAACTGATACTCTTTATTGTCTGTATATCTTTGTTGACAATTAAATACTCCATGGTGAAATTTAAACATGGTGTAATTTACCTCCACTATCCAATCGCTTCATCTAAAGTCCCAATTTCCCTCTGTTTAGCCATTACCGGGATGGAGGCACTTAATTGCGCTTCATTTAAAGTCCCAACTCCCCCATTTTTCATATGTTCAAAATATCAGTCAACTTCAATAAAAGCCATCCTGCTGCCCAAGAATCAGAAAATAGGCATGTTTATAAAACTGGTAGAGTAAGAGCAGTCCACAATGAAACCCGCCATGGGAATTAGAAGGAAGCGTTGCCCCATCTCAATCCAGCGATGTGCACGAGAGCTACAGCTCTCCCGCTTAAAAGCCAGCTGTACAGCAGCGGGAGCACTATTCTTTTAATCACAGCCAGTGAGCTAATGAGGAGAGAGCGGGAGCAGGGGTGGTCGGGCTTCGCGTGTGAATGGACAAACAAATCAGTGGCTCAGGAGCGAGCCCCTTAGAAGGCTACTTGCTACAGGGGCACTTGGCAGGAGGGAGGGGCCAGGTGTGCCGGCAGGGGACCTGAGAAGAGGAGGACCGGGGGTGCCCTGTGCAAAAAATTACACAGAGAAAGGGTGACATTGTTTATTTACAAATAAAAAGCCAGCTACAAACAAAAATGATCACAAGCTTGTGTTATATGTTCAGTAGAAAAGTGCAGGTACAGTTCGAACAAAAAACAAAAAAAACACTATAAGCAATGAACTGGTTAGAAAGCACATCAGATTTCTATAAAACATACTTGTTCAGCATTCTCTTTATTTGCCTTATTCTCCTCATCCTCTTCTTCCTCTGGTTCCAGTGGAGCAGGTGTAAGTGATGCCACAAAGTGCCATAAAATGTCATGCAAAGAAGTTGTTTGAATGACATTGCAAAGCAGCCAGTTGAAAGCCTAACGAAATAAGATGGACTTATTTTATTAGTGGAAATGGAAACTCCTGAAAAGCAATTGCAGGATGTAAATGTTTATTAAGAGGACAAAACCGCATCATGACTGTATAAATACAAGTGTTTACTTGCGGAATTTTTTATTCTACATAGATGTTGGTAATATACATGTGTTTTAAAGTCACTTCTATGTGTGTACAGGATACTATAAAGTTTGAATCTAGTAGGATCGATGAAATATGCCACCTCTTCACCCTTCACAACAATAAGGTTCCAAAAATTAGAGAGATGGAAAAAAAAATAAATAAAATAAAAAAGGAATCATTTCCACACTGTTTATTATCATTTACACTTTTTTTCTAAGCCGTTTAAACCATATAAATAGCAAGTTAAAGCTGAACTCCAGGCAAGCAACAAAAAATAGGATTTTTATAACCGCTTACCTATAAAATCCTTTTCTTGGAGTACATCATAGGACACAGAGCCTTAAGTAATTAATGGGTTATGGGCCACCTTCAGGTGATGGACACTGGTATACCCAATACAGGAAGTTCACTCCCCTATATAACCCCTCCTCCTTCCAGGAGTACCTCAGTTTTTGTAGCCAAGCAATTACTTAAACCCCATAAAAGAGGGGCGGGACCTCTGTGTCCCATGATGTACTCCAAGAAAAGGATTTTACAGGTAAGCCATTATAAAAATCCTATTTTCTTTATCGTACATCATGGGACACAGAGCCTTAATTACTTAATGGGACGTCCCATAGCAATGCTACTGGAGGGGAGGGAGACACAACCCAGAGGGTACCCCCAGACTTGAGGACCTATACTGCTGCCTGCAGCACACTGCACTCGAAGGCAATTTCCTCATACCTCCTTACATCCACCTGATAATTTTGTGAATGTACTGAAGACCAAGTTGGGGCCTTGCAGATCTGAGCCATGGAGGCCTGGTGACGCACTGCCCAAGAAGCACTAACCGACCTGGTAGAGTGTGCCTTAACTTGAAAATGGGGGAATCTTACCCTTTAAATCATAAGCTTGAATTAGCACTTGACGAATCCACTTAGCGACAGTGGATTTCTACGCTGCCTGTCCTTTCTTAGGACCCTCTGGCAGAATAAATAAGACATCAGTCTTACGAATCTGAGCAGTTGCCTTTAAATAGATTTTCACTGCTCTCACCACATCAAGACAATGTAGCGATTTTTCTTCCCTGGAACATAGTTTTTGAAAAAACGATGGCAGGACAATATCTTGGTTCAGGTGAAAATCTGAAACTTTTGGCAAAAAGCCTGAACGAGGGCGCAACACCACTCTGTCCTCATGAATAATCAAATATGGCTCTTTACAAGAAAGAGCAGCCAATTCTGAAACCCTCCTTGCTGAGGATATAGCAACCAAAAATACCAGCTTCCTTGTCAGAAGGACTAAAGGAATATGCTGTATCGGTTCAAATGGCTGTTTTTGTAACACTGACAAGACTAAAAATTTAAGTCCCAAGGGCTCAAGGGCGATTTAACTGGCAGATTAATCCGCATCACCCCTTGCATAAGACCCCGGACTAAAGAATGCGTAGCAAGCGGTCTTTGAAATAAAAATCGATAAGGCTGAGACTTAGCCCTTAATAGTACTCAGGGCCAACTTCATCTCTACGCCTAATTGTAGAAAGGCAAAAATTCTGCTCATGATATATCTCCGAGGGTGCAAACCATTGGATTCACACCAGGAAACATAAGCCTTCCAAACTAATATAAACTTCTGGAAGCTGGTTTCCTTGCATTAATCAAAGTAGAGATAACCGACCTGGAAAGCCCACGTTTCTTCTGAATGTGGGTTTCAATAGCCAGGCCGTTAAATTTAGCATTCACAAAGTAGGATGGAATATCGGTCCCTGTGAGAGCAGGTCTGGTCTTAGTGGGAGGGGCCATGGACCCTCCACTGCCATCTTTACTATTTCTGCGTGCCATGACCTTCTGGTCAGAATTACCAGCTTTCTTTCCAGCTTGATCCTGCAAAGAAGTCGTGGCAGCAACTGAATAGGGGGGAATGCATAGATCAGTGAGAACTGATCCCACGGGGTTTTACCAGCGCATCTGTTCTGCATGCGAGTGGATCCCTTCTCCTGGACGCAAAGTTGACCAACTTCATGTTAAATCTGGATGCTAGAAGATCTACATCCGGAGTCCCCCATCTTTTGCAAACCTACCGAAAAATGTCAGAGTGAAGAGACCATTCCCCCGGAAAGAACTGCTGGCAACTTACGTAGTCCGCCTGTCAATTCTCTACTCCTGGAACGAAGACTGCCGATAGGCACGGAACATTCTTTTCTGCCTAAGTTAGAATATGGTTCACCTCTCTGAGCTGAGAGACTCTTGGTGCCCCCTTGGTGATTGATATAGGCCACATCTGTGGCATTGTCGGATTGGATCCTGACAGGACAATTCTTTAACCTGGAGGTCCAGGTCTTCAGAGCCAGACACACTGCCCGAATCTCTAGGATGTTGATGGGCAGGGCTCTTTCGGATCTTGACCACTGTCCTGAACAGTCGTTTTCTCTAGTACTGCTCCCCAGCCTGAGATGCTGGCATCTGTTACTACCTTCCAGATAATTGGTCTGAAGGATTTTCCTTTCAGCAGATACTGGGTTAGTAACCAACTGAGGCTTTGGGACACCCGCATTGGCAAGTCCAAAGCTTGGATTGTTTTGTTGCAAGCAGACAGGATACTGTTTTGTAACAGTCTCGAATGGAACTAGGCATAGGGGACTGCTTCGAATGAAGCCACCATCTTTCCCAACAACCTCATGCAAAGGCGAATTGAGGGATTTCTTTTCGACCTGACCATCCGCACCAGCTCTCGTATGGAGCTCATCTTTGCCGGAGGCAAGAACACCTTTTGTGCTGCGTCTATAATCAAGCCCAAATACTCCAGCCTTTTTAATGGTTTTAAGGAAAACTTCTCTAGGTTCATGATCCAACCCAGACTTTCCAGGTAACTGGTTGTAATTCGTACACTTCGCTCTAAGCAAGCCACTGACTGGTCTATTAGATCATCTAGGTACGCCAAGACTGTTATGCCCTGTGCCCTTAACCTGGCTAGAGGTGGGGTCAGTACTTTTGTGAATACCCGGGGTGCTGTGGCTAGCCCGAAGGGTGAGGACACAAACTGAAAGTGCTGCTGTTCTACTTCAAATCGCAGAAACCTTTGGTGAGCGGGAAATATAGTGACATGCAAATATGCATCCCTAATGTCGATGGACGCAAGAAGTTCTCCTCATAGGATGGAGACCACTGACCTGATCGACTCCATGCAGTGGATTTTCAGGAACTGATTTAGATTCCTTAGATCTAGAATGGGTCGGACATCTCCATTTGGTTTTGGTACCGTAAAAAGGTTTGAATAAAACCCCAAACCTTGCTCTTCTGTGGGGATCTGTATGATCACCCTCTGAGCCAATCGGTCTAATGCTTGAAACAGGGATTACCTTTTCCCTGGATCCTTGGGAATGTTTGATCTCAGAAAACGAGACGGTGGAAACTCCCGAAATTCTAGTTTGTATCCCAGAGACACACCGTGGAGAGAACCTGTCCTGAATTTCCCTTTGCGAGACTTCTGAGTATTTCAGAAGTCTTCCTCCCACTCTGGTGAGGGGGGACACCTCTTCGTGATGAGGCTTTAGTATTCTGCTTCGCAGATTTGCGGCCCCAGGTCGTCTTTTGTGCCTGGGTTTGACCCTGAGGTTTTCCTCTAGAGTCTGACGGCAGAGGAAAAAGTCTGTTTAAATGAGGGATGTTTATACTTTCTTTTGACTGGCAAAAGAGTACTCTTCCCACTAGAAATCATCTGGATGCATTTATCCAAATCATCGCCAAATAATCGCTCCCCATGAAAAGGAAAACTAGTCAGAAGCTTTTTGCAAGGTGCTTCGGCCAACCAAATTTTTAACCAAAGGGTTCGACGCATGTGTACTAGCACAAACGCAAGGCGGGATGCCTGTGAATAGAATTTTTTCATAGCGTTTATAGCAAAAACATAATGCCTGTTGTGCAGGGACCTCCTTAAGAGCCTCTGTGAACTGGTCCTTTAAGGACTGACAGATGCCTATTGCAGCGACTGCAGGCTGAGTAATGGTCCCTGCCAAGGAAAAAGGATTTTAACAGGAATTCCAACTTTTTATCTGTTGGATCTTTAAGCATTAGTGCATTGTCTACTGGACAAGTTGAACCCTTATTCACACTGGAAGTCGCAGCATCAACTGCTGGAACCTTCCACTTCTTGGTGAATTTTTCCTCCATGGGATAGAGAACTGAGAATCTCTTTGGAGGGAGAAAATGCTTATCCGGATGATCCCATTCAGCATAAATAAGCTTTTCTAGTAATGCATGGGGAGGAAACGCATGCAAAGGCTGTAAATGTTTCAAAGAACCCAAGGAAGAAACCAGACTTTCAGCTAATTCTGTTAGGGGTAACATGAAAGTGGAGCGAACCATTTTCGTAAGGATTTGTGCCTCATATTGTGAAGCTGAATCACCAACTATTGTTTCCGCCGCAGAGGAATAATCGGGTTGTATTTCCTCTCGATTGTCTAAGGGTAATACCTCATCCTGTCCCCACTGTTCTCTTGGCAAAGGGTTTGGAGTGGGAGAGGGGGGATTTAGCATGCTTCCTATCCCCTTGGATGGAGGATGCGATTAAAGCCGCTAATCTTCCTTCTAAGCCTTGCAGGGCAGAGGATAATGCATTTTCAGTCACATATACAGGGGCTGAAGTGTGAAAGGGAGTTGCACCACCAATCGGTTGCAAAAACTCACCCTGGCTTGCCATATCTGGTATCTCTGGAGAGGATGACAGTGTGGAGGCATGACTGGAGTTCCCAGCGCCTGGGGGTGGAACCTTTGGTGCCTTGAAAGCCATAGTGCTAAGCACAAAAGCAGAGGCACTCTAATAGAATGTACTATTTGCTGAGCAATAGTAGAAAAAAACAATGGCAGCATAAAGATTAATCTGATGCTAAACCACAATGTCTTTTTCCTGTACTGGAAATGCCTGTGTACACCCCCCACACCAAGAGTGATGGAGCCAGTCCTGGGCCCGATAACCACGGCTTAATTTATCCGGTATACCCCTATTGCGATAAACCTGTTCCATTAGAATTGTATAATTTCATTATATATGCCTATTTTACATACCAAAGGGTTTGTAGCTTTCAGGTTTCATTCCTGGGAATTACAGCCCAGCCCCACAGCAAAGCCAACCTAGAGATTTGATTTATCTCTACTGTTAAGCAATACCATTATGTCTGGTTTCTGCCTCAAACTTGTGACTGGACAGTGATGAGTAAGCCAAAGAACGATTAGCATTATTCTGGCCAGTCTGCTCTCCCCTCCTATAAGCATACTCCTTCTTAGCGCATACAACACTGCAGCACAACTGACTAGCTCCTTAAATCAGTTCTCTTCCAATCTGAGCTCTTGTGGCTTAGACTGCAAGGCAGGTACCAGGTCAAATTCAGGTACTTACACTAATACCACGGATTTCGAGCATAATTTGTTCCAGAAACATGCTTGTAATCCAAAGCACTCATATGCCAAAGTAAATGTCCCGAAAAGAAATAATGGAAACTCAGATGATTCGTTCCACAACCATTTATTCATATAAAAAATTATTATGGCAAGTATAAAGCATATGGTGTATACAGTACATTGCCAGAGGTGCGGGGGCAATACGAGCAGTGGAAAGATCAGTTTAAATACATAAAAAAAAGTGGAGTTACACTCAATGTTAAAAACAATATCCCGCGTTAAGGAGTCTGGTGCTCATCCTTGTAAAGCCGCTGGTGTATACATTACTGTATGTGGCCAGAGGTCTGGGGGTATTGGTGGCTCCCAGCGCTTCATGGAGAACTCAGAGCCACTTGGGAACTGTTGACACTTCCAGGTGCTCTGAATGCGCGTTATGCCTGCCCCATCAAGCCGGAAGTGTCTGTTCTCCAGAAAGCGCTGGGAGCCACCAGCGCCCCTGGACCTCTGGCCAAATACAGTACTGTATACACCAGTAGCTTTACATAGATGAGCACCTGACTCCTTAATGCAGGATATACATTGTGAGTGCAATTCCACTTTTTTTTACATTAAAACTGTGAAACTGTAATCCTACTGCTAGTCATGCAAGACAGCGCTCGCATATAACGTTTTTTTTTTTTTTTTTAATTGTAAAAAGTTGTTAGTCTTGCAAAACGCTCGTATACCACGTTACTTGCAAACCAAGGTATTACTGTAATTTTTTTTTAATGAATAGTTGCAGGAAATGGTGTATTTTTTTTGTATCTGCCTTAAGTTCAGCTTTAAGCTCCTTAGTGATCTGAACTCATCGGTTTTGGAGATGTAAACATCTGACTACATTTTTGTTGAAGGATAGAATGTTTTCTTGTATCACAACCTAATAATAGACAAAGAATAAACATCTAAGAAATTAATTCCTTCTGCATAGGCCAACATGCAGAGATGTTTAGAGGCAGGAAAAAACAAAAAAAAGCCAGACACTGCTAGCAGCAGCATTAAAGTCCAGTGTGCATGAACCTTTAGAATAACCAACACATGAAAACAGCATGTTTCTAATGTATTAGTCAAAAATAAGTTTAAGGTGAATACGGCAATAAGTCAAAATATCTGCTTACTGAAGTATATTATGATCCTCCCCTCTAAAAGATGTGGGTTAAATATGCATAAATATGAAAACAATGCATTTGTACTGATTTTATAAGTACAGGTATTAAAGTGGAACTACACTTCATCTGGGCACCACAAACCAAAAATGCTACTTAAAGTGGTTGTAATCCCTCCAATTCAACTTGTGCTTTTTGAAATCTAGATAGCACAGGCAGCTGATCGCTGCCTGTGAAAGTGTATTCACTGTTGTAGTTTCCATAGCAATCGCCCTGCAAGCGTGGGTGACGTCAGGCGGGACTGCGCAGTAGGTTTATTCTTCAACGGCACACTGTGTGCCGTTTCTATCCCCCTCTACATGCCGGTCATCATTCATCAACTTCCTCTCTGAACGGCACAGAGGGAAGTCTCGCGATACCACCTTGCAAGTTATTTAGCTTCAGCTATGATTCAGCTCAGTTGCCATAGTAACGGCAATCGAGATAGAGGCTTGGTTTAGGCGATACGGCGCATGCGTGAGATTTGTAAAGGGTAACAGCAACGGCGGAAATTACATCAATACTAGATTCAAGAAACAGCAGTAGAAATGGGGCGGCCGATACGCGGAAGTGAAGATATACAAAATATGAGAAATAAGGTATTTTCCTGCCTCGATTTTTGCCAATTCGTCCAGGGTTTACTTCCTCTTTACTTTCTCTTTAATGCATTCTTAATATTCAAAAGAAAAGTCCCCTATCCATGTCTGCTTTATTTTGCTGAGAAATCACTTTGGAAAATAACCCGCTAGCATTTCTGGCTGTTACCATCTTAAGGGCAGATGATTCATGTATTTACTTCCTGGAATCCACCTGCCCTTAGCTCAGGCATGCAGACAGGAGAAAAACCCTCCTCCCCTACCGAAAATTCCTGGGATGTAGGGCGTCATTTGCCTAGGCATGGAAGCCAGGGAGTAAACTGAAGAAATGTGTTAAACACACTTAAACACAAGTAAATATGATATACTTTCCTATTTACTAATGCTAGCAGGATTAAAAATAGACAATGCTGATTGAGAGAGTGAAGGTCCACTTTAGAGAAACCTAACCCCTACTAACTATGAAACTAACCCCCAATACAAAAAAATAAAAAATAACCACAAGCCTCTGATGAATACAATTGGTGCCGAAGACCTTAGGTTAGATTACACTTGCTAGGTCTACAATCAATATTACAAAGCATCTAGAAGCCAAGCTAACAAAACATTGCCCTAAAACACCAACAAAAAAAATTCTATTAGTTGGTTACCTCCATAGCAAAGACCCTGCAAGCGGACTTCCTAAGGGCCTGTTTCATAGCAATCTCAAGGCCTTCAAGATCATGGTGTTGGATAACAAAGGCTAAAACTGGCCACTGGAAATTCCTCTCTCCTTTAGACAGTGAACTATGAGCAGAGATCAAGCGAGACAGCTCTGGTGATGGGTGTCTCAGTAAAGAGGACCCAACTTCTGGAAAAACAAAAAAAAACAAAAAACAAACATTCAGAAAAGTAGTAACAGTTACTAATGATTTCACCGATTTGTTTGGAGGCAAATAATATAAATACAAAATACATTTTATAAAATATATGAGAGAGAGAGAGAGACGCACCACCCCCAGAGAGAGAGACGCACCACCCCCAGAGAGAGAGACGCACCACCCCCAGAGAGAGAGAGAGAGAGAGAGAGAGAGAGAGAGACGCACCACCCCCAGAGAGAGAGAGAGAGAGAGAGACGCACCACCCCCAGAGAGAGAGAGAGAGAGAGAGAGAGAGAGAGAGAGAGAGACGCACCACCCCCAGAGAGAGAGAGAGAGAGAGACGCACCACCCCCAGAGAGAGAGAGAGAGAGAGAGAGAGAGAGAGAGAGAGAGAGAGAGAGACGCACCACCCCCAGAGAGAGAGAGAGAGAGAGAGAGACGCACCACCCCCAGAGAGAGAGAGAGAGACGCACCACCCCCAGAGAGAGAGAGAGAGACGCACCACCCCCAGAGAGAGAGAGAGACGCACCACCCCCAGAGAGAGAGAGAGAGAGAGAGAGAGACGCACCACCCCCAGAGAGAGAGAGAGAGAGGCACCACCCCCAGAGAGAGAGAGAGAGAGAGAGAGACGCACCACCCCCAGAGAGAGAGAGAGAGAGAGACGCACCACCCCCAGAGAGAGAGAGAGAGACGCACCACCCCCAGAGAGAGAGAGAGAGAGGCACCACCCCCAGAGAGAGAGAGAGAGAGAGAGAGACGCACCACCCCCAGAGAGAGAGAGAGAGAGAGACGCACCACCCCCAGAGAGAGAGAGAGAGACGCACCACCCCCAGAGAGAGAGAGAGAGACGCACCACCCCCAGAGAGAGAGAGAGAGAGACGCACCACCCCCAGAGAGAGAGAGAGAGAGAGACGCACCACCCCCAGAGAGAGAGAGAGAGAGAGACGCACCACCCCCAGAGAGAGAGAGAGAGACGCACCACCCCCAGAGAGAGAGAGAGAGACGCACCACCCCCAGAGAGAGAGAGAGACGCACCACCCCCAGAGAGAGAGAGAGAGAGAGGCACCACCCCCAGAGAGAGAGAGAGAGAGGCACCACCCCCAGAGAGAGAGAGAGAGAGACACCACCCCGAGAGAGAGAGAGAGAGAGACACCACCCCCAGAGAGAGAGAGACACCACCCCCAGAGAGAGAGAGACACCACCCCCAGAGAGAGAGAGACACCACCCCCAGAGAGAGAGAGACACACCACCCCCAGAGAAAGAAAGACACACCCCCAGAGAGACGACCCCCCAGAGAGACGACCCCCCAGAGAGACGACCCCCCAGAGAGACGACCCCCCAGAGAGACGACCCCCCAGAGAGACGACCCCCCAGAGAGACGACCCCCCAGAGAGACGACCCCCCAGAGAGACAGACCCCCCAGAGAGACAGACCCCCCAGAGAGACAGACCCCCCAGAGAGAGACAGAGACAAAAAAAAAAAAAGTTTTTTTTTTACCTTTCCTTACTCTAACAAAATGAATGGGTAGTGATGGGTATTTTAGTGAAATATCTTTACATTCCTTAATGCTGTCACGATCGAGGTTTGCTACAGTTAAACTAGAATTTATACTAAAATTAAAAAAGAAATTTGCAGGCAATAATCACCATAGATGGCTGCTCTGATTGGTTGGCCTAATTAAGGGCTGGGGCCTCAGTAGTTAAGCTAAAAGTGTGTGCCAACTAGAGCATGCAGGAATTAAGAATATACTGTAAACCTCTTGGAAGCTTAAAGGAGAAGTCCAGCCTGAGCTTTTTAGGCTGGGCTTCTCTTTTGGGTCACAGGAGTTCAATTCCTATATGCTATATGTAAACTGTGCAAATCCAAACCTGGTATAGAGGTAGTCATGAGTCCTGCGGAACAAAAAAAAAAAAATCAAAAACAGCAGGCTTTTTATTGTCAATGTTTGATAAAGCTCAGATCATCTTTCTCAAGATGTGAACTGTGTGCAGATTAATATATATGCCAGCTACAGGCACTTTGTTGCTGAATATTTAGTTTTTTCTTTTTTGCGTCTGTCAAATTTTAGTGCCATTCCCCCTACCCCCAGCCTTTTCAAGAACCCCATTAAAGTGGAGCTCCAGGCTCCTTCAGACAATTAAAGGAGAAGTCCAGCCTGGGCTTTTCCAGGTCGCGAGAGTGCAATTTGTTTTGCACTTCTGTGACCCGTTTTCAGCTGAGAGAGATCTGAAGTCTGCTCTCCGCTAACGTCACTGCAATCAGTCGAGGAAGCACGTCATCCCGACTTAGGAAGTCTGTATCTGCCAGGTGCCTGGACTGATGGCAGTCTCAGCGAGCCGCTGAGACAGCCGCTTCCTGTCCCTCCACAGCTCAACGTTCCAATGAGCGTGGAGGAGCAGAGGAGAGAGCTGCTGATTGACAGTCAGCTGCTCTCCGCTCGGGGGGGGGGGGGGGGGGGGTTGAGATAACCAAGCCATGGGCGGTGTGTTCGGTGGCTCAGTTCTCAGTGAAGAGACGGCATTGGATAGATGCAGCATCAGTCTAATGCTGCATCCACCTAGGTAAGTATGAATAGGGGGAAAAAACAAAAACAAAACACACTTCTCTTTTAAAGAGTAACTCCACTTTTGTTGAGAGAAACATTGCCCCCTGGGCGATCTGTGTACATTGCAGAGATTTTCACAAACTTTGTTGCGGATTCCTACCTTTTGTTATTCTGAAGACATTTCTGTTTGTCTGTGTCCATGTGCGGAATGAATCTGTTTGGGAGTGATTTTATAATTATCAATCAGCTGTTGCACTTGTAGGGTTCTAATGAGGAAAGTGGTAGGGTCTACGTTCCTTTAAATGTAATTAACCTTTGGAAGTATCTAACCAAAAATGACATTTTTGTTAAAGGGGATGCTTATATTCTGACTTGTATCTTAGTGCAGGCTTCTGGGGAAATCAGTAAGCCGATCACACAAGCAGGAAATTACATTTCTGGGGGGTGTTCTGTACACATTCTGTGTACAGAACACCTCCCGGTAGCCAATATTGCATTTTAGTGAAAAATTACAGTGCTGAAGATTGAAAAGGAAAGGTCATCTCTATTAACATCTAATTACAATATGACTTGCGTAGCAATTTCATACGTTGTATTACTTTTTTTTATTTGCCATTTATTTTCCCACCA
The DNA here is from genome assembly GCA_037952835.1 of Lithobates septentrionalis. Classification (NCBI taxonomy): domain Eukaryota; kingdom Metazoa; phylum Chordata; class Amphibia; order Anura; family Ranidae; genus Lithobates; species Lithobates septentrionalis. The sequence continues at coordinate 8,074,018 of JBBDGP010000929.1, read as the reverse complement.
AAGTGGAGGCACACTTTAATTGAAGTTCTTCAAACGTTAGAAGGTCCACTAGCAAGTTAACTGGCCCAAAACCACATTATTAAGCAAACTATTCTAAGCAATACTTACTGGAACCTGTATCAAAGAGATAGAGCTGTAATATGATTTTTTGTTTACAACTCTGTTATAAAAGTAAAGGTTAACTTTTAATGAGGCCTGGTTCACACTAGTGCGACTTCTGATGCAACTTGAATTGCACAGAATTGCAAGACAAGGAAAAACATTTTTAATGGTGCCGTTTTAATCAACGTGACTCGGAACAGAGAGATTTTGAAAAAGGTCCCTGCACTACTTTGGTGTGATTTACAGTGCAACTTCGTCCCATAGAATATGCAAAGTTACACCACATAAACACACTGTATTTTGCATCAAAGTCACATCCCAGTAGTGTGAGCTGAGCAGAAGGATGCCAAAGCTTGCCACTTGTCTTTTTCATCAAAACTCTAACATTTGTTACAAACTCCATAACCCTATAGATTGTAAGCTCCAAGGAGCAGGGCCCTCTGATTCATTCTGTATTGAATTGCATTGTAACTGTACTGTTCGCCCTGACGTTGTGAAGTGCTGCCCAAACTGTTGGTGCTATATAAATCCTGTATAATCAGCAGCATTATTTATTCTGTATGCAGCAAAGTGTCCTTTCCTGTTGCATGTTTACAACCCTTTTATTCATCCAACCATGGATGCAAGCTTCTAGTGGTCGCTCCACAAGGTCCATGTCCAAACACAAATGAAAAGCTGCTCTTCTTAAAAAGTCTATTTACCTCTCCCACATGCCAACACGTTTCACTCCACCCAGAGCTTATTCATTAAGAAATGTACACAAGGTTTTTAATTTAGAGCAGCTTTTTTCTTTTTGGAAGTGCACATTTTTTATCCTGTGCTGGTTGACAAGGGTGAAAACTGGCCAGGGCAGCCCAATTGGATAATGAAGATGAGTAGGCAGACTACGGAAGCCCTACTGGATGATGTGTTAGCGTGGGCAGGCTGGGAAAAGATTTATTGGATAAAAATGAGCGTTAGCAAGCTAAGGCAGCCCTTATTGATGAGGAGGATGCAAGTGGACAAGCTACGGCAGCTTTATTTGATGTCAAAGATAAGAGTGGGCAGTCTAGGGCAGCCTCACTGGAAGAGAAGTGTAATAGTTGGCAGCCACGCTATAAGATAAGGGTAACAGTGGCAAAGTAATGGCAATCTAATTTCATGACAAGGGTGAGAATGGGGGCAGACTAGGACACTTAAACCCAATTTTGTTCTTTCATATAAATGAAGAAAAAAAAAAAGTTGAGTTAAGACATTGCACTAAATGCATTTCTAAATTATGAACTGATTGACATCCCCTTCTAAAAAAAAGCTGCGCAACTGTTAGTTTTAACTATACCAGCATCTCCACTGTTGACCCTCCGTCTGGGAATAGCTTTGACTCGTGGCTGAAGAACTGAATGTTGCTTATCATATTCTGAGGCAACAACTGAATAAGATCTTTGGAAGACTGTGCGTTTAGCAGAATCGGTATCTGTTATAGGACTTGTTTCCAAACTGCAAGTTAAGAAAACAACATTACACAATATGGTATTACAGACAACTGTAAAAAGAGAAGTGACAAACTATATAACATGGGTAAATATGGGTATAATATTCATATGATACTTAGAAAAAAGATTTTTATAGCCCTTAAAGCTGGATTTATTAAACTTTTATTAAATCATCCAACTATGTAACACATGAAACATTTAGAACATTTACAACAATGTGCATGCTTCAAAAAATACCTGGGTGGCATAGATTTCATGTTGTTCTCTGGTTCCTCAAAAACATTCGGACAAGCATCGGGAGTGACTGATATGTAAGGAGCTGGCACTGATGTAGATCGAAGATATCTCATTTCATCCTGGAAGAGATTATCATCCTGGTAGCCTACAAAGTTCTCATGATGATGTCTGTGTGATATAAAAGTGCAGACATAAATCTTAACACCTGTCGTCACATATGGGCAAAAATTTAAAAAGGAAAGCCAAGTTGGAGGGGCTCTTACAAAGAGCATAGCCTGGACCAGACATTACTGTAAAATTTACTAAAAACATGTAATTTGACTACATTAAAAAATAAATAAATAAATAATAATAATAATAAACCGTTGGCTCTCTAAATGTTTTATTCTAGCAGGTCCCAGCTACAAACACAATGTATACTCCCCAGCAGCCAATGTCATTCCATCATCACAGCCTTGGTAAGCCTCTTTGGCATTAAACACTTTTGGGAGAGTTGGATGGTTGTGTTCTGTAATGTACTGGTTCTTTCCTCTAACCCTCCACCTCACTACGAAGTTCTGCAGTTAAGTAGGGGGTCTAAGAAAACATCAAGCAGCAGGGGGTCACAGACATCTGACACTGTTGAAAGCTCCAAATACAAAAAAGGATTTCTGAAGATTTCCATGAACAGAAGAGAGGTAGGAGAAACAGACCACCAGAGAGGCAATTGCATGTTGTCTTCTATTACAGGGACCTGCTGCAATAAAACATTTAGAGACCTAACAGGTTCTCGCTAAAGTATATGTAACCCCAATCACCAAATTTGCATATCAGCTTAAAAGCCCATTTCTTAGGAAGGGACGTGGACACTTCAAAAAAAAAAAAAAAAGGAGAGGCGACTCAAAACCAGAATGTCATGTTCAAATTAAACAGGACATTTAAAACTTTTTGGTTTCAACAATCAGGGGGTGGAAGAAACGGAAGGGTTGGTGTCCTTGCTTTGCCCAGAGTTCAGCTTTAGAATGTTTGTGTCATTTTAAGATTTAAATTTTATTATTATTCTTTTTTTTTTAGACCTTTATCTTTCAATAACCGCCAAGATGCTTGTTCAGGCACTTTTGCTATAAAGGTGACAATGTGTGTTACTGTCTCCCAATTTTTTCTTTAAAACAACCACATATCATTCAAACACACATCATGCAGACATGGTCCATCAGGAAACCAGCTCTGAAAAATGTTAAGCAGCCATCGCTGCAGTGCGTGCATAAAGACAGGAGATGCCTGCAAGAGAATAGCAGCACCGAGACGCAACAAAGGATAAAAATGAAAACATAGCAACGGTTTATGATACAAAGAGCTTAAGTGAACATTAAGTCAATCGTTTAGAATTTACATCTAAAAACTCAAATGCAAAAAAATAAATGATTCAAAACATCCCTATTTTCAGCGTGGACGAGTTTCATAAATAGCCCTTATATCAGAAAAGCACAATGGCATGAAAAGTATTTTTTGGAAATACTAACAAAGTCAAGAAAAAAAAAAAAAAAAAATCACCCTTTTTGTTAAAAACTCTTCATTGCAACATTGATTTAAAAATAAAAAAAAAAACTGAATTTACCTTGCTAAAGTCTGCAGGTAGAGACATTGCATCTTGGGAGGCAGATCTTCGGAGATGCCTTCTTTCACACTAGGTAGCTGGGATGGGAATGGTTTGGGAGGGTGATAGCAGAGAATGCTTGGTTCTGCTGCACTGCTCAAGGACAACAGGAAGAGTGCATTGGCTTTTATCACTTGATGAGCTTCCATGGTAGGTAAAGAACGTGGTGTTTTCAACTGTACTGGTTTCCTCCTGGATTGCTTTACCTATAAAACAGGCAGGTGCCAAAAAACTTCAGTGAGTATTAATTAAACAAGAATACTGTTTGTGTCCACTCAAATGTCTTTTATTCTGCCAGTCTTGCACTTGAAATTGTGAAGTGCCAGTAAAAGTAGAGAAACCAGCTGCTACTTGTTTTTTCATTGCATGGAGTTTGACTGGGTCATCTGCTGCCAAAGAGTACCCATGTTATAAGCATCTTCAGCATTAAAGTGTTGTGAAGACATTAAAAGGAAACCTGTGCTGAGGAAAATGTATAGCCTGCCATTGCCGATCACCCCCATAAAAAAAAGCTTAGTCTCCAAATGTGGAAAAAGAAATTTTTTTTGAAATTATGGCAATTCAAGCAGATTTATAGGCAAATGTAATGAGTACCCCATAAGTATGGGCGTCCGCAAATAGGGGCAAGGCAGGGCAATTGCCCCCCCCCCCCCCGGAATCATCTGGTGTTGTTGGCTTGCAGACTGTGTTGGAATGTCCGCCGTAGCTACAATCGTGGACGCCGTTGACTTTTTTCCTACGTCTGTTTCTCTGCTGGCTGCTCTGAGCTCTCTCTGATCACCCCCCCCCGCGCTGCGGCAGCAATGGTCTTGTCTATGTTTTCCTCCTCGCTCCTCTCACCACTGCTGCTCTGCCAAGCCAGGCCTGTTACTATTCTCTGCCCGAGCAGCGCAGCTACCGCACGCTGTCTTCTGGACCTGGTTTACCTGAGGCTGAGCCAGCCACCCTCCCTGCCAGTGTACTCCGAGGTGAGCTTGTAATAAGGGGGTGTGGGTTGGCATGGTGTTCGCTGCCCTCAGCTGGTGTGCTGTGAGAAGAGGGTGGGGTGTTTGTTTCTGCCTCCCTGACTTGGTCTGATAAGGGGGAGGCTGCTGTGTCCACCACCACCCACTAATGTACTAACTCACTGCTTTTAGTTTAGAAAATTGCCAAAAGAATGAAAATGGATAAGTATTATTTGGGTACCTTCATCCTTTAGACATATTTGTATAAAGGGTGATTCAGTGATTGGAGTGCAACAAAACTGCTGTGAAACTCAACAGGAGGCCAAGGCCCTTTATAAAGCCGCAGGTAAAGTATGTCATGACTATAAAAAAGGTACAGAAAAGGTGTGAAAAACTTTCCTTCCAACCATAATCCCTAAACTACCGATGCAATGAACTCAACCAAAGGGACTTGGGGAAGTGACAGACCTTCCAGCACTGGCAGGACAGAGAATTTGAGGATAGAGGGAGTAAGTTATTTCTAACCGGTCTATAACCTTTCATAATCAATATTTAAATTGATTTTTTTTCCAAAGTTAAAATTACATTTAGAGTATAAGGTCACTTGTAAGACACAAGACAAAGCTTCTCTAGTAAAACTGTTGGAAAAAAAAATACATGGCCAGCCAGTATTGAATAAAGGCTATTACCTTTTCCCTTACCGCTGCTTGTTTTTCCCGAAGATATTTCTCTCTGCAGCGGTCACAGACTAAGTACCAAGTGCTTCCACCTACTCCTCCATCACCACAGTTCCCAGCCCATCCGCCACAGAAGTGTCCTATGCTGTTATAGCCTTGACCACCAGCATATCTTCCACAGCCTTTAAAGAAACAGGTTGATAAACATTTGTTGGTTTTCATATTTGTAGGAATTTAGGAGAAGAGGCATGGTCATAAATGAAAACTAAAATTACACAAGCTACATGGTTTAGGGTTAAGTAAGAAACAGCTGCATTGTTAACTTGCACTTTCAGATAAATCAATATAATTATTTAGAGTAGACCTAAAAGCCAAACCCCCCCCCCCCCCCCATTTTGGATAGAGTAAGGGGCGCTTATGACCCGTCAAGTTTTTTTTTTTTTCCCCCATCTATGTCCCATGGGGGAGATTTTCCTTCACTTCCTGTCCCACAGCCAAAACAGGAAGAGGAAATCCCTCTGAAGTGAAGGAATCCTAGGGTGTCACCAGAACTAGTGTTACTATTGGAAGAATCCCCTTTTACTGTTCGGGTGTCAACCCACAATGTGTTTTTTGTTTACTTGCAGGCATGCTCAATTACATACCAAGAAAAAGGCACAAAGGAGTGGCCATAATATTCAAACCACAGTAACCCACAGCAACCACATTTTGGTTTACTGAGAGAATGTCTGCTGGAGGGTGAAATATATACTCTGGTTGATTTACTAAAGTAATAGAGATTGTTCACTTAGCAAAGTGAACGTCCACTGTTTTTTTTCAATATTGCTGCACAATTAGTTATTCAAAGTGGACACAACTTTATCTTACTTTCCCAGTACAGTAAACATTCACTTTACTAAGTAAGCAGCCTCTGTTCCTTTAGACCGGCCATAGATGGAGCAAATTTACCTGCAACCACAGGTTTGCAGCCATTGTGTTCTCCTTGTGCTGGAAGCCATCCCCGCCAGAACACAGTGATTAGTGCTAGCAGTTATAACAGCTGTTAGATAATCGCATGTAGAACCCAGCGAGCTGGTTGTACCCAAGTTGATTGATTAACTTGGGTACATTCAGCTTGCCCATACATGGTTCAAATCTCGGCTGGCTCCTGCTAAATCAGCTCAGGGTCTACGACCGGCTTTAGTAAATTAACCCCATTCAATACACATTTTGTTTTACAAAACATTTATTTAGCTACATACCAAAGGGAGGAAAAAAATAAATAGGTTTCATATTGAACTGCATAACCACTGCTTCTAATTCGAATTTGAAGTTGTTCATTACCAGCAAATTTCAATTTTGTGACATTACAAATAAGTGTACAACAGATCCCTGTGAGGTAAATCGCTGTGATCTTAAATGTAAAAATTGTTATATACCTGGGTGAGCTTGCCGCATGTGATATGTCACTGGATAAGGATGCGATTCTCCACATAGTTCACAAATTGTGTCTTTCTCTGGTCCTCCTACTGCTAGCTGAGCCATTTCACCAAAGAGATTACCACGTGGCCGTGACTCTGCCTTTTCCTTCTTCTTTTTCTCTTTCTTTGCTTTTTTGTTGTCCTTTTCACCTTCTTTTTTCTTTAGCACAGCACAAGAACCAGGACTAGGGAAAATCATATTCTGGGAAGCTGCCTTTATAGTGGCCAGTGAAATATCTTCCCAAAAGGCCACAAGGTGTTGAAGTGTTAAAGGAAGAAGGGCTCTGGATTTGGTAGGGTGGTGATTTGACACATCAAATGGGGAACTCTCATGCTTGCTATCCTCACACTTCTCATGAAGTGTCCGTTCAGTAAGCATTGACAAAACCTTGTTCTTATTAATACTGACCATTTTTGATATGTCTGGCCCATGTGGTGATATATGAAACATGTTGAGAGCAGATGATATTTCTATCGAGTGTCTGTTCTTTAACTTGACTTCTTTTTCTTCTGTAGGCTGCTGACTGTTAAGACTGCTTCTAATGGGTGCATGCTCTTTGGACAGGTCTGGATTAAATTTTAAAAATGAAGAACATGCCATAGCATCATGAACAATACCTTCATGCCAAAGAAAAGCTGCAAACACAGCTCTTGCACATTCAGCTACAGATGGGGACATTGCTTCCTTTGCTGGTTCTGTAGATCTTGAACCATCTTTAAACAGAAAGTTCGTTTTTTCCTTTTTGGGCCGAACATGCCTGCCAGCACTCTTACGGCTGACTTTAGGAGATGACCGTGTGTCTTGCTCTTCCTTTACTGGTGCTTTTCCAATGCTAAAATGAACTTTGCATGCAGCATCATCAACACTTATTACCTCAGTATTGTCCTCACATGTGCTGTCAGTAATGCTGTTGGTCTTTAATGTACTTGAAGAACAGACTTCAACTACCTCACTGTGTAGATTTTCTTGGACAACATGTGGAGATGGAGCTCTATTTTCACTACCACCAGCAGGTTTACCATCCCTCACAGCCATTTTCGGTTTGGGTGAAGTGGACCGACCTCTTAACGGTTCAGTGAATGGTACCTTCTTTTTGCGTAGTGTATCAGGATCTAGAGTATAGGAATCTGACTTGGATCTTTCCCGCGGTGGTTCAAGCTTGGCCTTTGCAGGACCAGCAGGTTTTTGAGGTAGGTTTTTCTCCTGTGGAGATGCAGAGCGGGAAGCACCTGCACTGGACACATTAGTCTTTCCTGTAGGCACAGTTTTTGGTTTTGGTGATGTGGAGCGTGAACCAGGGCCAGGCGATTCAGATCTCAGACCACATGATTTTCCATCAGACTTCAGAATTTGTAGAGTGTTGTGGTTTGGTGATAAAGATCGGCTGTGAGAATCTGAGCGGAGTTTTGCAGCATCTGACTTAAGGAGAAGAGACTCACTAGCTGTGAGCCCCTCATTATTTTGTGGTTTCTTCTGATCAGCATTAGAACGGCTTGCTCTTCCATCTGGCTTGGGTGACTTGCTTTCAGCTTTCTGCTTTGAAGGCAAGTCTGATTTGCTTGTTGTAGGAGTTGGCTTAGCAGGAACAGGAAAATGCACCCTTTCATCTGTATAACACAAAATGCATCATAAGGCTTCATTCTAAAACTGCATCTAAAGTCTCTTCCAATTCTGTAACACAGACTTCAGTTATTAGAAAATACCAAAAGTGAATATATTGCAGCTTACCAGTCCTTCGATGTGGTGGCTTTTTGGTTTTTCGGGCTTTTCCCCCCCTTTACTTTCAGACAGTAATCCTTCAAATATTAGATTATATTTCCTGTCCCTTCACATCAACAATATTTTCTATACTAGGTCTATGGAGGGAGCCATGGTTGTCACACAGATCATACTTCAAACATGAATGTCCATCTCCATTACATGTTAATGGACTAGTAGATACATTAGGATATTCATGTTTTCTTTTTAGCTCACTGAAAGTGACATGTACACTGCATTTTTGGCAAGGTCAACAGTTATTTTCTATACTTGATGAATATTGTACTAGTTTAACATCTAAGGACTGGTAAAACGCAACATATTACATTTCTGCTTGAGTTTGGATATGCTTTAAGGCTTCAAATGTCTAAATAAAAGTTCATCTCTGTGTGTGGGGGGGGGGGAAATAAACACTTAAGTTGCTCTCCTCATGCCTAGTTGCTTCAATGCCTTAAATGGTTATCAGCCCTAAAAATTGTGAATTCTGCAAGGTGCATGCTTTTAGTGCAGTGACCGGAAGCATGCATAAAAGAAGGGCACCAATGCGACAAGGTGTTCTGGTGCAAAATAAAATAAGGCATCCTAGCATCCCTTTAGATATGTGTGTTCAATGCTGATCATGGTCTTTCAACTTTGAGTTAGCCCAAAAAGTATGCAGAGTTAAAGGGATCCAATTAGGGTGCCTTTGCATGCAGAAAGCTTGGCGACTATACATGCCACCCGACAACTCAACTTTTAGGCCATATGGCAGAACTATTAAGGAACAGCACAGCAAACTATAAAGTTGTGGCCTTGCTCAATTTGTGTAGCTGTATTAAACTGAAGAGTTTAAAAGTTTGCACTTAAATTTTCTAGCGCCAAAGAGATCTAATAATCTGGACATAGAAACCACACACAGAGCTGACAAAAATAAATAATAATAAGAATTGCACCCCTGCGCGAAACCCTGTACAGGTACGGGGTTCCTTTTAAGAGCCACCAGAGGCACACGAGCCCGCTGTGCAGCAGGGAATCCAATGCGCATGGCCGGCGATTGCCACTGGCCACGCGCTATCGCGTGCACGAGAGCCAGTACGGGGATTTGTGTGTGTAAACACACAAATCCCGGTTCTGTCAGGGGAGAGGAGACATGTCGTTTGTTCCTACTAAGTAGGAACAACGAAAATGTCTACCCCCCCTCCCCCCGAGTCAGTCCTATCCCTATACAGTTAGAACACACTGAGGGAACACATTTAACACCTTGATCGCCCCTTAGTGTTAACCCCTTCCATGCCAGTGACATTTATACAGTAATCAGTGCATATTTATAGCACTGATCGCTGTGTAAATGTCAATGGTCTCAAAAATGTGTCAAGTGTCCGATCTGTCAGACGCAGTATTGCTAAAAATCGCAGATCACCGCCATTACTAGTAAAAAAAAAAAAAATGTAATAAAAATGCCATAAATCTCTCCCATAGTTTGTAGATGCTATAACTTTTGTGCAAACCAATCAATATACGCTTATTGTGATTTATATCGGACTAAACTGATGAAGAAATTTGTTTAAAAAAAAAAATGAAAGATTATAGCAAAAAGTAAAAAATATTTTTTTCAAAATTAATCGCTCTTTTTTTTGTTAATAGTGCAAAAAATAAAAAAAAAGGTAGAGGTGATCAAATACCACCAAAAGAAAGCTTTATTTGTGGAAAAAAAAGGATGCAAATTTTGTTTGGGTACAGCGTCGCATGACCGCGCAATTGTCAGTTAAAGCAATGCCGTGCCAAATTGTAAAAAGTGCTCAGGTCAGAAAGTGGGTAAAATCTCCCGGGGCTGAAGTGGTTAAAACGTACACAAAGAAAAATCTTATGTAACAGAGCACATAATATTCAATGCACATTTCTATAGCTAAACTGAAAAGGCATTTACATAACACATCTTATTTGCTCTATACAAGCTACCATTGCAGGAAAAAGAAGGTAATAAAAGGTTTTCCTCTATGAAGGGAAAAGGATATTAAGACAGCCATGTGTTTGTATGCAAACACTTTACAACCTTTCTATTCGAAAGCTGTCCTTGCTGACCTCCAAAAAAACACCAATTGCCTGGCTGTTATGCTGAACCTCTGTCATAACCTACCCAGAACAAGCACACAAATCACTACAGTAAAGAGTAACTCCATCCTTGTTGGGGGAAGAAAAAATAAAAATAATAATCTCCATCTCAACAATTGTGACAAGGCATAGTGTGTTAATGTTAACAAAATGGTCACATAAGTGCCAGTACACTGCCAGAAACGTCATTTCCTGCTTGTGTGATTGGTTTACGAATTTTCCCAGAAGTCTGCCCTAAGATACAAGCCAGATTTCATGCATCCTCTGCAGCAAAAATGTCAGTTTTGGTTAGATGCTACAAAATGGTTAATCACATCAAAAGAATGCAAACCCTGCCACTCTCCTTATACTGCATTCTCATTCAGAATCAGTATCCAAAAGAACTGTTTTTTTTTTTTCTTCAGGGCAGAAACAGGTAAGAATCTGCAACAAAGTTTGTTAAAATCCCTGCAATGTACTTTGATCACCCAGAGAGGATTTTTTTTTCTCTCAACAAAAGTGGTTACTGTTTATATACATATCTGCATACTTTTGCAGGGTCAATTTAAGATGAAGCTGTGCCTAAAAAAGGCAGACAGAGGGCACAGGGTTCGACCAGCAGTGCTTGTGTTCTACCTGCAATTTAGCTTTTCCCCATTACTGACTTGCTAGAGGCAGGCCTTTTGCTTCCTCATGTCAAAGCCTCTGGCAACAGCAGTCTTAACTAGCACAGTATTGACATGTCAAAATCGAGACACGCAGTGCTTTAAGGACTAACTACAGCTATAGGTTACGTAAAACAGTTTGGACTTAGGTCATCCAAACTTTTACCTTCACTCACAGATGCACCCGCTGTGAGTGTTGTATAAACTATACACAGCATAAATTGCATACAGTATACAATGCTGTGTTCCAGACCCCGACCCACTCCCCAATGAACTTCAAAAAAAAAATGTTGTTTCAAAGTGTAAACTTATCTACCTAGAGATCCTGCCAGCAACAGAACATCTTGTTGCAAGCTGACAATGCAAATTAACTGCCTCACAATTAGTAGTATTGTCAGCCTGCTGTGTGTGCTCCTTTAGTTAAAACTGCCTATCGGGTCCATCAGATATACAATGACCAACCAAAGTAAAAAACATGGCAGGCTGACAACGCTGCTGTGAGGCAACAGCTTTATAGTGTCAGTCCGCAACAAGAGTGCTGTTATTGACAAGATCTCCTGGTAAAGTTTACAACAGACTTGCAGAAAAAAATAAAATAAAGTGAGGCATTCTGTCATGCTGAAAAGGGATTTAGGGTACACTAAATAGACATGATGGCTGCCACTGCTGACCTCTGTTTCTGAAAATGCCAAACTGTCGCACAGATGCTTTTGCGTCAATCCTCTTTTGGGTCACTGACCGGGAACAAGAATTCTGACTTTTCCCTTGCTGCATACGTGTTCCAAATTGACTCAAACCATGGAAACAGACAAAGCTGGTAACTGGTATTTTCAGAAGGGCATTTTTATGCCCTTTCTAGGCATAATAGAATGTGACGTTTTTAATCAGTTATGAATAAAGCGATTCATTTTTGTTTTCAAAACAAACCTGGTATACCTACCTGCCCTGTGCAATGGTTTTGCAGAGTAGCTCTAAACCCTCTTCTCAGGTCAGTGCTTCCTTTTCTCAATGTGCCACCATAGGAAGCCGCTTCCAATGGTGGCACACCTGTGAACTCAATCCATTGACACAGATAGTGCGGCTCAGCCATGCCCCCCCACTCTCTCATCACAGGATTTGATTAACAGCAAATGGCTCCCACTGCTTTCAATGAGAGAGAGAGAGAGAGAGAGAGAGAGAGAGAGAGAGAGAGAGAGCGAGAGAGCGAGAGCGAGCTGCTCCCATGCACAGCACTGGGTTGAGCATGGTAATCCATGCATTAGGTAAAAAAAAGCTTTTACCTTTACAACCACTTTAAATCAGTTATCAGCAGACTGAAAACTGTCCGTAAACCCTGCCTAGTCCGCATAGCATTTTATATCATATGAGCAGCATGTGCAGGTGTGGGAAACTAACAAAGCTGCATCTGTGGACAGGTATCCAAATCTGGGAAGAAGATACAAGAACAGCATTTCTTAGCTAGGAAGGCTACATACAATAGCAAGGAGGAATGACTAACCTACTGGGAGGTTAGTTTATAAACCTTTCTCTTTCATTTACATGCAAATCTGTTTATTTTGACATGAATGGTAAGCTAGGCAACCTTTAACGTGGGACTTACAAAGTCCCTTTATACACTGGGAACACACAAAACTTAAAAACAGAACTATTTAATACGGGACGCTGTGCAAAATCTACAAAACCCCACAATTTGCAAATCTCAAAAACCCATATTTTATTCACAAATAGAAAATTAAAATCAAATGTTTAGGCCAAGAAAATGCACAATTTTAAAGAAAAACATAAGGCAATTTTGAAATTGATGGCAGCAACAAGTCCCAAAACAGACAAGCTGTCAACGTACATAGTACTAACAAGGAAGAGCTGGAAGAACATTTTGCAACTAATTAGGTTAATTGGCAACAGGTTAGTAACATGACTGGGTATAAAAAGGGCATCTTAGAGAGTCAGTGTCTCAGAAGTAAAGATGGGCAGAAGTTCACCAATCTGAAAAGCTGCGTCTAAAAATTGATTTACAATTTCAGAATGTTTATCAACCTAAATTTGCAAAGGCTGTAAATATGTCATCTAATGCTTTGATGAAGGCTTCATAGCGGAAACGAGTCAGAATTTACCCTGTACCTATGTAGCAAATAAAAGTACTTTCATTCAAGAGAACGCTGAGTCACCAGCCTTTCTGACTAGGATTACCCATCTATGAGAATTGAACGCCCTGGTTAGAGCACTGGACTCCAATTTACGTACTTCTATACTAAGCAGTAGAGCTACGGTAACCTCCTAGCTTTTCTATATTATCTACAGTACACATGAAAAGATCGAGAATCGATAGAAATCTCTGGGCGCAAGGGACAAGGCCTATACGCAATATTAGATGCTTATCTTTGGACCCTCAGATGGCATTGCATTAAAACAGGCATGTTTCTGAGATGGACATCACTGCATGGGCCCAGGAAAACTTCCAAAAATCACTGAACACAGCTGGCCATGCCATGCAAAAAAGCAAGCTTCATCAGGCAAAGAAGAAGCCATATATGAACATGATCCAGAAACGTTGCCTTCTTCGCTGGGCCAAAGCTCATTTAAAATGGCCTGTTGCAAAGTGGATAACTGTTCTGAGGTCAGACTGCTTGTTATAAACGCTCAGTTTTAAAGCGTACATCTCTGATGGTATGGGGGGGGGGGGGGGGTGCATTAGTGCGTATGGGATGGGCAGGTTGCATATCTGGAAAGGACCAATCAATTCTAAAAGATATATCCATGTTTTAAAGCAGTATATGATCCCACCCTGACAAAACCTTTTTTAGAGAAGGCCTTACATATTTCAGCAGGACAATGCTAAACCACATACTGCATCTATGACAATAGCATAGCTTTGGTGTAGAAACGCCCAGGTGCTTAACTTGCCTACCTGCAGTCCAGACTTTTCACCAATTGAAAAAAATTTGGTGCATCTTGAAATGAAAAATATGACAAAGAAGATCCAGGACTGTTGAGCAAATAGAATCCTTTATCAACAACTAAGAATGTGACACTACTTCTCTCCCAAAACTCCAGAAACTGGTCTACTCAGTTTCCAGACGTTTACAGAGTCCAACATGGGCAAAAAATTTTAAAGTTTGCCCATGTAGGGGGGTTGTGCCTACCCTGCATGGGTTAACTGCTCGTTTTGTCCCGGGGCAACCAGAAAGCTTATACTCGCCCAATCCTCTGCTCCAGCGGCAAACATCGCTCTGCGGTGGACTGTTCCTGACATCCACCTGTCCAGAGCAGGTCTATGGGCTTGAAGTCAGGAACAGTCCAAAACACAAAAGACTGCTAGACCACATCCCTACTGCAAGTTTACCTGGAGTTGGGCTTTAAAAGAAGAGGGGAAGCTACACTGTGGTAAACATGGCCCTGTCCCAACTTTGAGATGTGTTGCTGCCATCAAATTCAACACTACCTTACGGAAGGTGGCCTTTATAAAATCTGGTTTTACCACATTAGTTTGTAAAGCCTGTAACATATGCCAAAGTATTATTCAAACACCCCTTTGAGCAGGTTGGAAGTAAAGCAGGTTTGGTAAATGGCCATGCTCAAGGCCATCAAAATATGTAAGGCAAATACACCGCCCTCCCCCCATCATTATGGCACATAAAGCATTCTCCTGCTTATAAACACAATATAAAACAAACTCTAAACATACCGTAAATAAAGCACTGCATTATGTTACATCAGTACAGGAAACACAAAAAACATAAGTCTTCCCACAGTCACATATTGACTTAAGTGGAGGTAGGCATTACCCTAAACCAGTGTTTCTCAACTCCAGTCCTCAAGGCGCTCCAACAGGTCATGTTTTCAGGATTTCTCTCAGATGAACAGCTGTGGTAATTACTAAGGCAGTGAAACTGATTAAGTCACCTGTGCAAAATAATGGGAGGCCTAAAAACATGACCTGTTGGGGCACCTCGAGGACTGGAGTTGAGAAACACTGCCCTAAACTTAAAATATGTCCTGCAAAAAGGACCTATATAAATTGGATATCTAGTACAGAGTTTGGAACTGTCATATCTGTAGTAAGCTCTAGAGATTACTAGGGTAAGCTATTTTCTGTCAAACACTAGAGAATCTCCAAAATTTTACTATGGGTTCCTTTAACATCACTCGGCAGAATCTGTGGCTCTGGACTAGCAATGGGCTTAGGTTCAGTCCAAACCCAGAAGTTAGCTGAGATATAGAAAAATATCCCCATCTATATCCCCATCTATATCTATCTATCTATCTATCTAGATAGATATACACACACACACACACACACACACACACACATACACAATAGGGTGCGAAAGCTCGTAACATCATTGATCTAATATGGGCACAGTCATATTTAGGTCAATGTTGTTGACCTAATACACAGTTAAGCTTGGGCCTGGGATCTTTCCAGTCATTCTTGTAGCTCTGGCCTTAGAGTATGGCAGGTTGACCAAATTCAATGTTAGCAGTCACTCTGTAGCCTCTACCAGATCAGACAGTTTTGTTTTATCAGGGCCCAGTCTTCAATTATTCTTCTCAGTAACTTGCTTGACAATATATGACTGTATGAACCTAGGTTCTATGAGCCAGGTGCATTTCAGATTCCGTAATCCTTTGCATGCCAATAGCTTGAGAATTTTCTTTCCACAAAGTTTATCCAACATAAGCAAATTAATTAACTTGATGATGCATTTCATCACATGCTTTTTAGATGGGCAGTGCTCTTTACCCCAGTTAGGGTCGGGCTATATTTGGGCCTTAGGCTGTATGTTCTTTTTCAACAGCCTCTTGCTATTAATTTGCCAATTCATACCATTATACTAGGTGTTACACAAATTGCTCCCACTGTTAGACCTCCACTCTAACCATCACTGTTACCAAGACCTCTTTTGGTAGCTGTTCAAGATACAATTTTGACATTACTGTCCTGAGAAGTAACCGGTCTTGGGCCATTTTTTTTTTTATACCAGAAAGAAAGTTGAGTTTTTAGCACGGTCCTTTCAGTAGCACCTAAGATGACATGGTTTTGAGACAAATACTTATATTTGTTGGGGATATTGTGTTGCGTTCTCTGCCTTCAGCAGTTGTTCACTCCAAAGTGATTTCTTCTTTGATTGTGGCAAGGACAACCAAAGTTTACATTTAGGCCCCTTTCACAAAAGCCTGCTTCATCAGTTGTCATGTTTTTTCAAAGAAAGAAGTTTACATCAGTTATTTACTACATCCACTAGCTGAAGTCCTTAACCAACTGAGTCCCAGAGCCATTTTCTTTTTCATTTTTCTATTTACATGATTACAAATTAATTTTGAGCCTGAAGATTACTTAAAACCCATAAACATTTAATATTTTCCAAAAGTAGACACCCTAAAGAATAAATTTGTGGTAGTTCCAATTTTCTATGTCACATATTAGTGCAACAGTTTATGAATTACAAAATTTCAGTAACAACTATGTTAAAGGTTATTTTAGGGCACACAAATGCAGTAACCCAATTTTTTTTGTAATACATAAAAGATGAAGTTGCACTGAGTAAATAGATATCCAACATTTCAAGCATTCAAATTGTGTGCCCTCGTGAACAGCAAAAAAAAGATCAATACCCTATATTTTACATAGGCAATGCTTTAAAAAGCCCCTATAGGTCATCAGTTTAGGAGTTCTGGTGCTAAAATTATTGGTCTTACTCTGGCATGCATGTTGATATAACATGTATAGGGAAATTTCCATTTTTGTACATTGGCACCCCAACACATGGGTTTTTGTATGTATACGTGTTTTTGCTGCGGTGGGGGGCACAAACTTTTAAAAATGCGTCTTGGTAAAGGTTAATAAAAAATTTTTTTAACATGACTTTATTGCCATCACAGCTTTACAGTGAGGGGGCAGTGTGTACATAATATAGGCTGTGTCACTTGTCGGCTCTAAATGCAATTGCGGGGTCCTGTGTGTTTTCTTTAGCGCTGGAGAGCAACTGACAGGCCCCCCCAGGGCGGGGTTAGCCTGTGACATCACAAGGAGATTCTGCCACTTTCTCTACTTCAGCGGCGGGACTGTTCCTTCTCCGGCGCTAAGGAAAACGAAGGAGCCAGAGCATTCAGAGCCGGCAAGTGACAGCCTTTATGTACACACTGCCCCTGACTGTACACACTGCCGCCCAGGGCCGGGGCTCCCACTAGGCAGTCGCCTAGGGCACACTGCCGGCTAGGGTGCAGCCACAGCCCCAAGGTGTGTTGAAATAAATGGCAGCAGAGCAGCTGAATTGCGATGGCGTGCCCTGCCTCTGGCATCTTCCTGTCCCCCCTCCTTCAGAGGAACCCCCTCTGACTGGGGGGGGGGGGGGGTTCGGGGGAGTCCTGTTCCATCCGGATTAGGAATGAAGATTAACTCTGTAAGGTGGAGTTGTAGGACATCGCTGAGGAGGCGGGGTTGGATGGTCCGGAGGGAAAAAGAAGGTGGAGTGTATGGTTGGTAATGGAGGAGAGCGGGAGAGCGAAGACAGTGTCCAGTGATGTGAGGAACCGGAATGGGGCTCCGTACTCACTGCTCATAATCTGCCTGATGGTAAGTCACATCTCCAGACAGCCTGACTGCCTTGTGTGTGAGAGGACCTACTGTCAGGGAGACACCGACCTCCCTACACAGCTGTCTGCATACCGACTGTACCCCGGGGGGGTGTAAAATGATATATTATATTATAATTATAAAGTATAAAAATTTTACACCCCCCCAGCTGTATACTGTACACCCCCAATAGTACACTATACATGAGGGGCTTACACAGCAGGGGGGGGGGGATTATGAAAAATCTCCACCCGCCACCTCCACCGTATACATGGGCAGGGCAAAGGGGGTGGAGTCGGGGCCGAGCCAGGGGGGGGGCACAAAATGAGGTTTCACCTAGGGTGTTGAAAAGCCTTGCACCAGCTTTGGATTTAATCTGATTCCTATAGAGGATATGCTTTTAAAGGAATGCCAAGCATTGAGTTGGATATAGTTTAGACTTGCCAGTACCTGTTAATATTAAACTATTTTGCCTTAAAATAAAAAGAGGTTATACTTACTTGTTATGTGCAATGTTCTTGCAAAGAGTGATACCTCACAATCCCTCGCAAGCACAGTCCTTCTCCCAGCTTTGCATGCCTCCTTGCCAAGCCAGGTGCTAAAGGGGAACTTATGGTGCAGGGAATCGCCAGCTCTAAAAGTTGATATCTGAATGATGCCTCATTCAGATATCACCGCTCAAACCCAAAGACGTCATACGACATTGGGCGGGCGGCAATCGGTTAGGGTTAAAAAAATTTTTTTTTAAAACATTTCAGTTTACAACCACTTGCCGACCGCCTTCCGCACATATACTGTGAGCTCGCCCACAGGTCCAGCAGACTCGATATCTGCCGGCCACCCGCGATCATGGGAAAGAGGCAGAACGGGGATCTGCCAATGTAAACAAAGCAGATTGCCGTGCTGACAGGAGAGTACAGCGAGATTGTCTGCTGATCCTAGTGACCTCTCTGTACTCAGAGTCAGTCCACCCCCCCCCCAGTTAGAAACACTTCCCTAGGACACACTTAACCTCTTGATCGCCCCCCCTAGTGTTAACCCCTCATCTGCCAGTGTCATTTATACAGTGATCAGTGGATTTTTTAGCTCTGATCACTGTAATGTCACTGGTGCCAAGAAAGTGTCAAAAGTGTCCGATCTGTCCACCGTAATGTCACAGTCCCTCCCGAGAGAAAAAAAAAAAATACAAAAAACACGATCACCGCCATTACTAGTTATAAAAGAAAAAAAAAAAGAAGCCCCTATTTTGTACACACTATAACTTTTGCGCAAACCAATCAATATAAGCTTATTGCGATTTTTACCAAAAATATGTAGAATACATATTGGCCTGAACTAATGAAGCAATTCGTTTTTTTATTGGATATGTATTATAGCAAAAAGTTAAAAATCGTTTTCTCAATTTTTGTTTATAGCACAAAAATTAAACTGCAAGAGGTGATCAAATACCACCAAAAGAAAGCTCTATTTGTGGGAAAAAAAGGACATCTATTTTGTTTGGGTACAGCGCTGCACGACCGCGCAATTGTCAGTTAAAGTAACGCAGTTCCGTACAAGAAAAAATGGCCGCGTGATTAAGGGGGTAAATCCTTCTGGGGCTAAAGTGGTTAAGAGCAATCATGTCATATTTCCGAACTTTAGTGAAAGCACAATCCAGTCTAAATATAACAAACAATAACATTGGGGGGGGAGGGGGTTCACAGAACACTGGAAAGATAAACGATACGGGAGACCTTGTAGAAGCTCAACGACTGCAGCAAATACAACAGATAATTAAGGACATCATGGGACAGAACATTATGGGACATTGCATCCCTAAAATGAACTAGGGTCATTGTGTAGGATTTGTAAAGTCCTTGCTTGCAACGTGTTCTAAAAGGAAAGGATTTGACCACCCCTTGTGGCCAAGTCTGCAATGTGTCGGAAAACGGTCTTTTTGTGAAGCAGCAGGTTGGAACAGATAGTAGAAAGGAGCAGAGAGGAGACAGCAATAGAGACAGTGTTCCTCTCAAGATTAGGTGAAGGATAGGTGGTATCTTTTCTAAGTTGGAGTAATTGGCAGCACATGTCCCCCTTCTCATCTCCAGGGGTGGAGGCAAACCCTCAATGTGTAGAAAATTCCTGAGCAGGTATAGGCTTAAGAGGTGCAGAGTGTGCCACAAAAAAGGAGGACCTGCCGTAGTGAAAGGCGCCTTGAGTGGGCGAACAGATCACAAACGTAAAGTAGGATAGGAATTTAATAGGGAGGTGCGATTTTGGATAGGGTAAAAAAAAACCTTCCCTTAGTAGCCACTCCAACTTATTCTTCAAGAGATTTTTTAAAGGAGGAACTCACCTTCGAAGTGCATTTGAAGAAGGTACCTTTTTCCTGTGCTGGGTCAGCCAATCAAGCTCTAAGCCAGCGATGGCGAACCTTGGCACCCCAGATGTTTTGGAACTACATGATGCTTATGCACTCTGCAGTGTAGTTGAGCATCATGGAAAATGTAGTTCCAAAACATCTGGGGTGCCAAGGTTCGCCATCACTGCTCTAAGCCATAATATTCTGCAGACATATACAGAAAATAAGGACATTCTAAAGATTCAACAAATCACACTCTCCATGGCATCTACACAGAAAAGCAGGCAGGGCCAAAGCAAAAGTTGTAATCTTGCAGAAAGAATAGGTATATTAGGGGAAGTTCACAATGGAGTCTTCATCCAGGTTGCCATAGTCTGGGCATCTAAAAAAAAGTGGCAATAGGGCTGCCCTGGCAAAAGAACTACGAAATTGTTTCCAAACGCCAATCAACTGAATCCTTAAAGGAGGAAATGCCTTCAGTAGAAACCGTAAATTTAGTGCAAGAATGGCCAGGTCCACAGTGGGAACAATCCCTTTTTATTTAAACTTCACATCAAAAGGGTACAAGGCATCAAAATTGTCAGAGGCGTGAATAACCTCAGAGTTGGGCTAACAATTGTATAGGGCCCAATCAGCCTGATCAATCATAGAGAAAGGTTTTCTATTAATAGCCTTCTTTTAGGTAGGGGATGTGTAGCAGTAGGTTTGTCTAGCCAGAAACTAGCATGCACCACCTTAATGAGTTCACAGGAGCCGGCATGTGGCAAGAACCTAAGAATTAACTTAATTCAATCTTGGTGATGAAAAAAACTTCAGTAGCCTTTGCTAAAATGCTAGCGTTCCCCTTTCCTTCTGCCGATGGAAGTCTGCTAGGCAGTTCAGGTTTTAACACATGAAAATAGTCAGGAGAGGAGAGGAACAAGAGACTTTGGGGTTGTTAGCATTCTGAAAGTGGTGATAGCCTTTGGAAAAGACCTGACAGTGGCAGATAATTCTTTTGTCAGACAGGCTGCATGTTGCACATCTGAGGTAACCCAAACCAGGGGGCTGGGGTGGTGTCAGTGTAAGACCTTCCTCTAGGGCAGGGGTCTCCAAACTTTCCAAGCAGATGGCTAGTTTACTGTCCTTCAGGCTTTAGGGGGGCCAGACTGACCAGTGGAAGTAGAAAATGCCCCCGGGTATCAGTGTCCCATCATCAGTTTTAATGGGCTAAATAGTGCCCCTTTTTGTATATCAGCAGATTTGTACCTCATTGATGGTGTCAGTAGGGGGAATGGTATCCCATCTTTGGTGTCAGTTGGTGGAATAGTGCCCCAAGAGCCAGATAAAGGCAAGCAAAGGGCCACATCTGCCCCCCAGACTGTAGTTTGGAGACAACAGCTCTAGGAGAAGGGAACAGTTATCATCCTTAGAGGTATTTGGGAGTATCCTCAGGGCAAGAGGTGGAAATCATGAGTTTTGTCCAATGTGTTATAACACCCAAGCAGCAGCAATTTGCCATTGCTAATCTTCCCCTGGGGGGTACTCATGAAACTGATGTGGCCTGAAGAGGTTCAGGTATGATGCAAAGGAATTGCAATAACTCATGCACTATCCAAGCTCCTGTAGGTGTGTCTTCAAGGTATCAGGCAAAAGGTGAGACAGCACATGATCAGCTGGCATTGTGGGTGGAAAATGGCAGCTTGAATTGCACAGTTAAAAGTCTGATAAGCACTAGGTCACTAGCCAGAGAAGAACTTCTGGTAGCAAGGTAAAAAGCCTGCCAAATTTTATTAGATAAATGTTATAACCTTACTTATAAGACAGAATAAGACAAAGCGAGAGAAAAAAACCAAAAAAACAAAAACTTTTAATTATCCCATAACCTGTGCCTTTCAGACCACTTGTGCGCTTAGCACTGTGGTGTCTCTTGCAGAATAAAAGGATACAATATATAGTACCAGGAACCATTGCATACATGTACAGGGAATAACCGTCTTACCTTGTCCACACTGATGGTCCCATTCAGGGTCCAGACTTCACTTGTCAGGGGGTACATCCTGAAGGGGTATTTAGGGTCTGGGTGCCAGAGGAATGACCACGGCCCCGGACCTGTAGAGCACCCCATGGCCAGGTAAACGTGTTGCACCATGTGCCAAGGAGAGTACCAGATGCAGGATCCAGTGCCTAAAGCAAATTCTACAAGCGAAACCTGTTTGTGCAAGGTTTGGCTATGGTTTCTAAGTGGTCCATCACAAAATAAAAAAATATATATATTGCAAAAAACTGGAGCCTTGCGTAGTGGGTAGGGTTATCTGAATATATGGAGCCTGGTCCCAGTGAAGCTTTTGCCAGCGTCCAATTACATGAAGGTAGTGGCAAATAGCCCATGGTCTGAGTTAATTATCAGTTCCTGTGTCCCGTACTGAACGATTATATAAAAATTTTGGCTAGATAAAAAAGCGTTTTTTTTTTTTTAGTGTTAAAGTGGAAGCTGGGATACAGGAGGTTTTAGTGTGGAAGGTAAAAAAAATAAATAAAAATATGTTACCCTTTTATTTAGGTTAAGTACTGTATATCCTAAACCAAAACTTTTTTCTTTGTTTTAATTTTTGAATAGAGAATTAAAACATCTATTACTTTCTGTCTTTTGTCCTGTTTGGAAAGATATCCTCTCACTGTATGTCTCTTAAAATGTAATCAAGGGTAACTTTCTCTAGTAAGGGGAAATGTCCATTGGAAGATTTTCCTTTACTTCCTGATTTCGGTGAAAATTAAAAAAAAAAAAAAAAAAAAATGCCCATCATTTTGTGCTCCAGTGAGAAACTGACAGCAATTGGAAACATATGCTCAGCTCTCCTTTGGATCTACCAATGGTTTGTTCCGTATCAATATGGTGCTGGGTTTGCAAAATTTAAGACAGTTTAAATTAAATTTATTATGAAATAGTGTCTTGTAGGAACCATTCAGGCTGCATTCGCACTACAGTGTTTTGAATTGAATTTGACAGCGCTAATGTGTGAATAACTGGCATCTGAGATGCCAATAATTTGAATGACACCTCAAATTGCGGTGCGGGCCTGCCGCGATTGTCGCACGATAAAACGTGCTGCAATCGCGGCAGACCGCATCGCGAGCGCATGTCGCCCCAAAGTAGCTCCTGAACTATTTTTGGGCGACATGTGTCCGGCGTTGCGGGTTGCCGTGATTGCAGCATGTTTTATCGTGCGACATTTTAAGCAAACCCGCACCGCGATTTGAGGTGTCATTCAAATGATTGGCATCTCAAATGTGAGTTCCACGTTTTGTCATTCACACATCAGCAATGTCAAATCGCGGGCATATCCGCGGCAGATCTGCCCGCGATTCAAAACACCGTAGTGTGAATGCAGCCTCAATATCAGTTTTACAAGCATTCTCACATTTGTATCAAGTTGAACACACAGTCAAACACAAACGTAATTACCAGTCTGTGTTCACAAATGTACAGGGCCAGTTTCAGTGAGATTTTTTTTCAAAGCAGTCCGGTGTGGTTTTGCTCACTGGTTTAGGTGTAAATCTTTAAAGTGTATGACACTTGAAATCGCACCTGAACCAGACTGAAAATCGTACAGGACTCTTTAAAATGCACTGTGGCTGGCCCACACGTGTGATCATAGAAACCGGGTTTGGTTCACGTTATGTGAATCAGATGCCATTCAAAATGCATCCAATTGGCATATACCTGAACTGGGGCGAACACAGAACTTTCAAAGAAAAATTAAGAGGTCAGTACCATCTACACACTTCTGCTTCTTTTGTTTGCGTTTTCTGAGTTTGTTAATATCTTTCTTGCTGGCACGCTCATCCCACAAAGTGGAGGTAAATAGTGGGCTTCATATTACCAACCCAACCACAGTCAAAATCTGACAGCCATGGTGATTTTAATAAATTATTCTTCACAAGACATACAGCCTTGCCTGGAGTAGTGAAACATAAAATGGCATAAAAATTTATATAATGTTACATTTAAAGTCTAAAGTTGATGTATTGGCAAAGGTCAGGTTCACTCACAATCTTGAGATATTGCACAAATGTAGCTCACCTTCAGTTAACATGAAAGCAAGGGCTTAGCAAGAGCTCTGTTTAATGTACATTGAGCAAAGCACTATGGGATGAAAAGCATGCATACCCACCCTTTGGTCTGTTAGAAAGCTGAGAAAAAGCAGATGTAGGACGAGCTTTAATTTTGCTAACAGGCTCACAAGAAGCATCACAGCATGGTGTGGGGTCTATAGTGGAAGACATTTGTACAGAAGCAGCAAAGAGTTTAGCAAACACAAAGCACTTTACAAAGCAGGCATCAACTAACAGCATATAGCGACATTATGCTACAAGTACTGTTTAACTGTAGTCATTGCTTGATTATGAAAATCCATTTCTTTCTGTGTCAGACTCATTTTGTGGATTTAAGATGGGCTGTAACCAAAAAAGTTACCAACTGTAGTGTAATAATAATAAAAAATATCATCCTTGCAAGGAGGTCTCATTAAAACTAGGGGTAGAGGAATAAGCTGTAATACCTTACTCAGGCAGACTTCCACTATACTGTAGTAGTGCCTAAAGCCGCCTCTATTTGTCACTCCAGCCAGCAGTTGCACTCTGCTGTCATCACGTTCAATGCACTATATGTTAGGAGGCTAGGACCATCATTCACGGGGTTGAACTTAAGCTTATGCCCGTGCAAGGAGTGTGTTTGCCCACATGAGGAAACGCAGGTTTGTCGCACATATCTGTGTAAGCAAGCAGTACAACTAAAATTTCCAGAAGATTCTATACCTATTAAGACTTTAATTAGGTTTCCTTTTCTTGCCATCTCTGCACATGTACTTTTAAATACATTTGTACAACAATCGAAATACTAGCCTACTAACTTACTTTATCTCAATATGTATGCTTTAAGGCTATACCATTTAAAGTCAAAGCAGCTGTCTGAGGAAAATGTGACATTATTAAAAGCATAAAAAGGTAATCTCTCTCGACTACTTTTGCTACTGAATTGGTTAAAAAGATCTGCTGAAAATATTCACTGAACACGAGAAACCAGAACAAAAAATGCTAAATGTTTAAAAAAAACCAGCTAAATCTGACAGTTAATGAATGGAGCCTTCATTCATTACTGGAAATGAATAGGTTATTATTAGTTGATGGATATGAATGGAAGATCGGAATGTTAAAAGGCGATACATTATGGAACACTTAAGAGATGATGAATATGCATTTACGCGCATGCACATGGAATAGTCAACATATGAATGCCTTATAGCCTTCAAAATCTCAAACTAGTAACCAAAATTAAAATTGCCTTCATACGATTTCTAAAATTGTTCACAGAAGATCTTCAGTTATGCAAAAGGTAGCCTTCTCAATGCCCATTAACTGTGGAACCTTATTCCATTATGTGTGATATGAAACACTTCCTCAAATACACATTCAGGCAGCTGTAAGCCAAGGAGGAATCATAAATCCGAAAAAATGAACTTCTCTATAATGTTAAAAAGTCCATTTATTACACAATTCACTCAGTATCAAATACTGGATTTGCTAAAACGATTGCAATATTGTAGCTGAAAAACAGACTGCAGCAAGCCAAAGGTAAACACGTTAAAGGTGTACCAAAAGTCTAAGACAGAATATTCTTCCTCTATTCGAAATACAGGATATGACCAATTAACTTCTTTTTAACCAGAAAGTCTGCAATTGCCTAGCTAAAAACAACAAAAACTGAAATGAAATATATCAGCTAATCAAAAGGAAATAGAACAATAAATTGATCCAGTTCAAAAAAAGTTAATAAACCATTAGAATTTCAATAATAGATCCAATTCACTTATGTCTATTGCTAAAAACTAAAACCCCCCAAAACAACCAAAAACTATATAGTTCGTTTTGGTAAACAACTAGGCATGCATAAAAGTGGAGGTCTCTGAAGGAATTTAAGAAATTGCTTCAGGCAGAATGGATGGAGCGAGTGAGAGGGACAGACTTACTCTGAAGTGGAGGCTGAGGCTGCTGGAAGGAGGGGGACTGTCCGAACACAAATGGGCTGTGGACTAGGGAAGAGGGAGGTTTTGCAGCTTGGTCAAAGATGGAAGGAGCTGGCAAACTAGGCCGTGACTGAATGGAATTCAGTATGGCACTCAGTTGATCACCTGCAATGGGCAAAACAATCAAAACTAAAACCCATCAATAAATGATTTATGAGGAAGTCACGACATGCTACTTAAATATACCATAAAACATCCATTGCTTCTGCACTAGCTCTGACCAGAAGAGTTCCGAAAAAGGTAGGCATATAATTTAAACATAGTCACATGATAAACCGTTCTCCCATATGACCAAATATCGTAAGGAACTTGTACAAATGGTAACAAAACATTAATACAAACCTTATACCTTGTATAATATAGGCCAGCCAAAAAGTAAATTAATGCACTTCACGATGTTATCAATAGCAAGAAAATGTTTTAGTACCATTTATTTTAATATATCACTTCACACACGTTTGAATCTAATTTTTCATCAATAAAGATGAAACACATGAGGGTCAGATCACTAAGACAGGAATTATAAAGCGGAGGTCTGCCCACCCCCGCAAAGATTAAAAGCCAGCAGTTACAAATACTGCAGCTGCTGACTTTTAATAGAACACTTACCTGTCCTGGAGTCCAGCGATGTCGGCACCGCACCCAATGTTTCAATCAGCCGTCGGGTACTGCCGCCGCCATTGCCAGTAAGGGAACCCAGCAGTGCAGCATTACGGCTTCACACTGGGTGCACGAGGCACCGCTGCGCTCTCCTACTGGCCCGGTGGCAGAGGAAGGAGGAGGGAGCTTTGCCACCGACGTAACTAGCCGCGGCCCGGACTCTCGGAAGTGGAGACAGACATCAGCCTGCCTCCCCCCCCGAAAGTTTACCTAGTTTATCTAGTACCTAGTTTCCACAGGTACCCAGCTCCCACTTCCACTCATGGCGCCGAGCGGAAGTTCTCCTCTCCTCTCTGCAAACTTCTGGGAGCTGTAAGCGGTCACAGCTGTGCCAATGGCCCACACACTTGCGCTGCGGAGAGAAGGACAGAAGAGAGAAGCGAGGCTTCGGGTGGCCACATCGCTGGACCGTGGGACAGGTGAGTGTTCATTTATTAAAAGTCAGCAGCTACACTTTTTGTAGCTGCTGGCTTTTAAGAAACACAGAAAAGGGTGGAACTCTGCTTTAAACATCAAAAGCCATTATTACTAGTATTTTATCTCAGGAATTTTATCACACCTCAAAAGGCTTCAACTGCTCTCCTCAATAGACATGTCACTGAATTCTTTAAGTACATTTACATTTACATTTTCAAGCTAAACTCTGGGCACAAAAACTTTCAGAATTTGTGTGTACCAAATGCCTTTGCAGACCCAGATTTTACCTTGTGAAAGCAGTGATGACATCACCTCTGCTCTGCACAAAGCATGTGCAGAGTAGGATGGGAACAGGTACAGCCACAACAGACTGCCTGAGGAAAACTACAGGGGGTGGATACAAGACCAGCCACCCTGCACAAGGAGAGACAGCAGCAAAGACCGTACAGAATCAGTATTACAAGAAACTGACACAAAGGCACAGTGTAGGAGGTATTTCATGCCTGGTTACTGAACAGAGCTGGAAAAAAAAAAATACACAAAAGGTCACAAACTCAAACAAGAATGCACATGGCTTTATTTAGTCCAGATTTCAGCTTCGGACTACTAACTGAACTGCAAGTCCTAATGGTATTGAAATGCTGACAACTGTAACTGCAACTTAACTTCGGAAAACATCAAGCTGCGACTATACTGCTTGCATAGGTTACAATTTTAGTGCAGAAGTGCTGCAACTTTTGGGTTAATATATGGTTATATAAGCTGAACTGGCACAATCAGTTTCCAGCACTGCAAACCTAGAAAAGCTATGACGCATATAAAAAACATGGCACATGTATGGGATTTAACTTAATTCTAACTTCTTTACTTTAAAATTACCAACAGCATATTTTGCTCTGCTACCAACGGGGTTGATTCACCAAAACTGAAGTGCGAAATGTGGTGCAGCTCAGCACAGAATCCAATCAGCTTACAGGTTTTTGCCCCCATTCACATCGGCGCGATTTGACATGTCAAATCACAGCCTATTGCCAGCAACGACAGTAGTTTCTGCACTGCTTTAGGCAACTTTTGGGGCTATTTCAATAGAAATCTGTGCATGAACCTGCAGAGATGTCTTTCATATCCCCCCCCCCCCCCGAACTCACACTCGCACAATTTCAAACAGGCATTCAGCGTGAACAAGGGTTTTATGTCAAAGCTTAAATGAACAAGCTGAAATTATAGGTGGATTGGCTACCAAGCACAGCTGCACCAGATTTTGCACTTTTCAGTTTCAGTAAATCAACAGTGAGTCCTAAAATTACAGTAGTTGACCGCCATATTGTGTCAATCTCGCCGTTATCGGCGAAATTTGACACCTGCGAGCCAGCGCCGAGCTCATCGGGAAAGGAAAAATAGGATTTTTAAAACAGTTTACCTGTAAAATCCTTTTCTTGGAGTACATCATAGGACACAGAGCCTCAAGTAATTACTTGGTGGGTTATGGGCCTACCTTCAGGTGTTGACACTGGTATAACCAATACAGGATGTTGACTCCCCTATATAACCCCTCCTCCTTCCAGGAGTCCTCAGTTTTTGTAGCCAAGCAATATAAGCAATATACTCTCACCCCATAAAACAAAGGGGCGGGAGCTCTGTGTCCTATGATGTACTCCAAGAAGAGGATTTTTACAGGTAAGCTGTTTTAAAAATCGTATTTTCTTTATCGTACATCATAGGACACAGAGCCTCAAGTAATTACTTGGTGGGATGTCCCATGCTACTTGAGGGGAGGGAGACACAACCCTTAGGGCACCCCCAGACCTTGAGGAATTATACTGCTGCCTGCAGCACACTGCGCCCGAAGGCGATATCCTCATGCCATCTTACATCTACTTGATAAAATTTTGTAAAATGTATGCACTGAAGACCAAGTCACGGCCTTGCAGATCTGAGACATGGAGGCCTGGTGACGCACTGCCCAAGAAGCCCCAACCGCTCTGGCAGAGTGCGCCTTAACTTGAAAAGGGGGAATCTTTCCCTTTAAATCATAAGTTTGGATTATAACCTGCCGAATCCACTTAGCCACAGTGGATTTTGATGCTGCCTGTCCTTTTTTAGGACCCTCTGGCAGAATAAATAAGACAACAGTCTTACGAATCTGAGCAGTTTTCTTTAAATAGATCTTCACTGCTCTTACCACATCAAGACAATGTAGTGACTTTTCTTCTTTGAAACATGGTTTTGGAAAAAACGATGTCAGGACAATATCTTCATTCAGATGAAAGCCTGAAACCACTTTTGGCAAAAAGCCTGGACGAGGGCGTAACACCACTCTGTCCTCATGAATAACCAACATGGTTTTGGAAAAAAACTGCAGGACAATATCTTGGTTCAGGTGGAAACCTGAGACCACTTTTGGTAAAAAAACCTGGACGAGGGCCCAACACCACTCTGTCCTCATGAATAACCAAATATGGCTCTTTACAGGAAAGAGCAGCCAATTCTGAAACCCTCCTTGCTGAGGATATAGCAACCAAAAATATCAGCTTCCTAGTCAGAAGGACTAAGGGAACATGCTGTAATGGTTGGATTCAACTGGCGGATTAATCCGCATCACTCCTCCCATGAAACCCCGGACTAAAGAATGCGTATCAAGTGGTCTTTGAAATAAAATGATAAGGCTGAGACTTGGCCCTTAATAGTACTCCGGGCCAACTTGATCTCTACGCCAACTTATAGAAAGGCAAGAATTCTGCCTATAATATATATCTCCGAGGGTGCTAACCCTTGGATTCACACCAGGAAACATAAGCTTTCCAGACTCTATAATATATAGCTCTAGAAGCTGGCTTCCTAGCATTAAAGTAGAAATAACTGCCCTGGAAAGCCCACGTCTTTTCAGAATGTGGGTCTCAATAGCCAGGCTGTTAAATTTAGCATTCGTAAAGAAGGATGGAATATCGGCCACTGTGAGAGCAGGTCTGGCCTTAGAGGAAGGGACCACAGATCCTCCACTGCCATCTTTACGACCTCTGCATACCATGACCTTCTGGGCCATGCTGGTGCTGCCAGAATTACCGGTTTTCTTTCCAGCTTGATCCTGCAAAGAAGTCAAGGCAGCAACTCAATAGGGGGAAATGCATAGATCAGTAAAAGCTGATCCCACAGTATCATCAACGCATCTGTTCTGGATGCGAATGTATCCTTTGTTGTGGACACAAAGTTGACTAACTTTATGTTGCACTGGATGCTAGAGGCTCTACATCCGGAGTCCCTCCTCCTTGACAAACATCCCGAAACATGTCGGGGTGAATAGACTATTCTCCTGGGAATAATCTGCTGGCGGCACATGTAGTGCGCGTGCCAATTCTCTATTCCCAGAATGAAGGCTGCCGATGGGCACGGAATATTTCTTTCTGCCCAAGTTAGAATATGGTTCACTTCTCTCTGCAGTGAGAGATTCTTGGTGCCCCTTTTGTTGATCGATATACGCCACAGCCGTGGCATTAACAGATTGGATCCTGTCGGGACAATCCCTTAACCTGGAAGTTCAGGCTTTTAGAGCCAGACGCACTGCCCGAATCTCTAGGATGTTGATGGGCAAGGCTCTTTCAGTTCTTGAACACTGTCCTTGGACAGTTGTCTTCTCTGTCATTACCACTTTCCAGATAAGTGGTCTGAAGGATTTACCCTTTAGGACATTCTTTAGTAACCACCAATTGAGGCTTTGGGACACCCTTGGGGACAGCCGCATTGGCAAGTCCAAAGCTTGGATCGTTTTGTTCCAAGAAAATAGAATACTGTTTTGCAACAGTCTCGAATGGAACTGGGCAAAGGGAACTGCTTTGAATGAAGCCACCATCCTTTCTAACAACCTCATGCAAAGGTGAATGGAGGGATCTCCTTTTGACCTGACCATCCGCACCAACTCTTTTATAGAGTGGTGTTTATTATTTTTTTTCTCTCTGGGCAAGAAGACCCTTTTTCTGGGCTGTATCTATGATCAGACCCAAATACTGAAGCCCTTTTTTAGCGATTTTAATGGAGACTTTACTAGGTTGAGAATGCAACCCAGACCTTTCCAGGCAACTGGTTGTAATGTGTACACCTTACTCTGAACAGCGATTGGTCTATTAGCAATAGATCGTCTAGGTATGCCAAGACTGTTTAAGCCCTGTGCCCTTGACCTGGTTACAGGTGGCGCTAGCACCTTTGTGAACACTCGAGGTGCTGTAGCTAGCCTGAAGAGCAAGGCTATAAACTGAAATGCTGCTGTTCTACTTCGAACCGCAGAAACCTTTGGTGAGCTGGAAATATATGGACATGCAGATATGCGTCCCTGATGCCGATGGGCGCTAGAAGTTTTCCTCCTTGCAGGATAGAAACTACTGACTTGATCGACTCCATAGAAAGGAGTGGATCTTCAGGAACTGATTTAGATTCTTTTAGATCTAGAATGGATCTGTTGAATTTCTGCATTGCTCTGTACATGTACAGGAAACGCATGAAAAAGGCAGTGAAGGTTCCAAGGAACCTAAGAAAAAACAGAACTATCAGCTGACTCTACTAGAGGTAGCTTGAAAGCGGCACAAATCACCTCTGTAAGAGGTTTGTACCAGCAAATTCTCAGATTGAGAGGCTGAAAAAAAGTTCAACTCTAGTTGTCTCCTCTGCAGAGGAGTACTCGGTTTGCCTTTCTTCCCGATTACTTGAGGGTAATCCTTCATCCTCTACCCACTGTTCCCTTGATAAGGGATCTCAGGTGGGGGAGGGGATCTAACACGCTTCCCATCCTTGGATAGCGGATGGGATTAAAGTCGCTAATTTTCCTTCTAGACCCTGCAGGGCGGAGGAAAAGCTCATCTTCAATCATGTACACAGGGGCTGAATATCTTCTCCTCTTATGCTCAGTTTCCACTATTGCAACCCCAAAGTTGCGTGATTTTACTGTGATCCTTTGCCGCCGAGAATACGTCGGGGCGTGATTTTGATGCGACAGGAAACAATGCCTGTGTATTCTAGAGGTTTATGGACCTCAAGTCGAATCAAAGTGCTACCAAAGTAGTGCAGGGACTACCTTGAAGTCGCACAGATCTGAACAGTATTAGAATTCATGCCCTAGAGTCTGACGGTGGAGGCCGCCACCGCTGCCTAGAGGCAGCTGCCCCTGCTCAGGGGAAGGAATCTGTTTAAGTGACTTGTCCAAGGTCACAATGAGCCAACGTGAGGACGAGGTCCCACGTCTTTCAGGAAGCCTCCCATGGCTACGCTGGCCGTCAGCATAAATAAGCGCTGTAAAAAGGTTTTTTTTTCTTTTTTTTTTAAAAACCAAAGAAGGGACCTGGACTTTCAGCTTACTCTATTAGGGGTAGTATAAAAAGTGGAATGAACCATCTCTGTAAGAGTTTGTACCATCAATCTGTCAGATTGTGAGGTTGCATAAGGTTCATCAAATGTTTCCTCCGCAGAGGAAAATTTGGCTTGTTTTTCCCCGCGATCACCTGAGGATAACACCTCATCCTGTGCCCAATGTTTCCTTGGAAAAAGGGGTTTGAGGTGGGGGAGGGGGATCTAGCATGCTTCCTATCCTCTTGGATGGAGAATGCGATTAAAGCCGCTAATCTTCCTTCTAAGCCCAACAGGGCAGAGGAGAATGCATCTTTAGTCACATACACAGGGGCTGAAGTGTGAAGCAGTTGCACCACCAATTGCTTCCAATGACTCACCCTGGCTTGCCATGTCAGGTATCTCCGGAGAGGATGACAGTGTGGAGGCATGACTGGAGTTCCCAGCGCCTGCGGGTGGAATCCTTGGTACCTTTGTGGTACACTGGAAATCAAATGTGCTAAGCACAACAGCAGAGGCACTTTAACAAATTATGGTATTTGCTGAACAATAGTTTTAGCAAAAGAAAACAATGTTACCATAAGGATCAACCTTTGATACTGAGTACAATAATATTTCCTGTGCTGGAAATGCCTGTTTACACACCTTTACATGCCCAGCGCTCCTGTGTCTTAGGTGTGACAGACTTCTGTCTTCAGCATATGAACTGAGAGCATCTGTGTTAAGCCTCAGGTGAGAACCTGGTTACACATAAGTGTCAGCTGTTACCGAACCTCTCCAGGAGGAGAGGGGAGGGGAGGGGGAGGGGAATTTTTATCAGCAGTGTTTGTTAAGGTCCTAGTTTTAAAAGGAAGACTTTACTTTATACAAAAAAAATGCAAATGGCTGGTTTTGTATGTTCATAAACTACTGCTGTAACCCCTTTAGATCCCTCAGAAGAGGAACACCATTTGTTCAATTAAGAACTCCCCTCTGGCTGCAGGGACCACACCTGCTGCTATAGCCAGACACAGAGCTGCTGAAAAAGGCATCTTACTAGGCAAGTGTAATATACTCCCTCTAGAGGAGACATTTTAAGGCATAGTTATACATTATATATGTGTGTGTGTGTGTTTTGGAGAAAAAGGCATAGGTGGACTTTTTACAGTTCCTAGGCTTCTCCCCTTACCTTATCCTCGCTGCAGGATACTGCTGATTTAACAGACAGATCCAACCTTCACCCATCAGGGCAGGCAGCGTAGTTAAACCTTCAAAGACTGGGGCCCTTTTTGGACCTGTATAGCACCCCTCAGGAACAACTTTAGGTAATATGAAAAACCAAAAAGAGTCCTGATTCCTAGGGTCCAGCTCTCAAAGAGAAGCTTACCGGCAAAACTCGTTCTTCAATGCGAGGCCCAGGTACCATCCTATGGCCTCAGCGGCAAGGATGGATACGGTTGTGGAGGTTTTTTTAAATCCAGCATGGATCCCTCCCTGGAGCTCCTCAGAGCACATCTTCACTCATGACCAACACCTTAGACACTGGCGAAAAAACTGAGGACTCCTGGAGGGAGGAAGGGTTATATAGTAGAGTCAACTTCCTGTATTGGTTATACCAGTGTCAACACCTGAAGGTAGGCCCATAACCCACCAAGTAATTACTTGAGGCTCTGTGTCCTATGATGTACAATGAAGAAAATGTGTTTTCCTTTCCCGATGAGCGACACGCATTGCTGACAGGTGTCTGGTATGAATCATGAGGGGGAACGCCGCGCCAAATTAAAACAAAAAACAAAAACTGGCATGGGTTCCCCTCCAGGAGCAGGAGGCCCTTCGGTCTTGTATGGATTTTAAGGGGAACCCCCTACGTCAAAAAATCAGCGTGGGGGTCCCCTCAAAATCCATACCCTTAGCCGAGCACGCAGCCCTGCCGGTCAGGAAAGGGGGTGGGGACGAGCGAGCGCCCCCCCTCCTGAACCGTACCAGGCCGCATGCCCTCAACATGGGGGGGTGGGTGCTTTGGGGGAGGGGGGCGCCCTGCGGGCTCCTCCACCCTAAAGCACCTTGTCCCCATGTTGATGAGGACAAGGGCCTCTTCCCGACAACCCTGGCCGTTGGTTGTCGGGGTCTGCAGGCGCGGAGCTTATCGGAATCCGGAAGACCCCTTTAATAAGGGGTCCCCCAGATCCCGGCCCGCCACCCTATGTGAAGGAGTATGGGGGTACAACCTACCCCTACCCATTCACCTAGGGAAAAAAGTGTCAATAAATAAAACACACTACACAGGTTTTTAAAGTAATTTATTAAGCAGCTCCGGGGGACTTCTTCCGACTTCTCTGCTCTCTTCTCCCGATGTTTGGCCTCTTCTGCCGGGCTCCTCCGCTATTTTCTGCCGCTCTTTTGCTAGCGGTGGCCTGGTCTTCTGCACCGTCTTCTCCCCTCTTCTCCTGATGTTGACACGATGCTCTCTCCCGCTGTAATGCTGTGTGCGAGCTGTGCAACCATTTATATAAGCATGGGGCGTGGTCACCGGGTGATGTCACCCGGTGACCCCGTCCCCTTATGACGCCACAGTCCCTGCGCATGCTGGGACTCCGCCTATATATGCTATTGCGGAGCGCTGACACAGCATTACAGAGGGAGAGAGCGTCGTGCCAACATTGCAAGAAAAGAAGAGGGGAGAAGACGATGCAGAAGATAAGGCCACCACTAGCAAAAGTGCGACAGAAGATAGCGGAGGAGCCCGGCAGAAGAACCGGGAGAAGAGGCCAAACACCGGGAGTAGAGGCCGGAGAGAGCGGAGAAAGGGCCGGAGAGAGCGGAGAAGTCAAAAGAAGACCCCCGAAGTCGGAAGAAGACCCCCGAAGTCGGAAGAAGACCCCCGAAGTCGGAAGAAGACCCCCGAAGTCGGAAGAAGACCCCCGAAGTCGGAAGAAGACCCCCGAAGTCGGAAGAAGACCCCCGAAGTCGGAAGAAGACCCCCGAAGTCGGAAGAAGACCCCCGAAGCTGCTTAATAAATTACTTTAAAAATCTGTGTAGTGTGTTTTAGTTATGAACACTTTTTTCCCTAGGTGAATGGGTAGGGGTACGATGTACCCCATACTCATTCACATAGGGTGGGGGCTGGGATCTGGTGGCCCTCTTATTAAAGGGGGCTCCCAGGTTCCGATAAGCTCCGCGCCTGCAGACCCCGACAACCAACGGCCAGGGTTGTCGGGAAGAGGCCCTTGTCCTCATCAACATGGGGACAAGATGCATTGGGGTGGGGGGGAGCAGGGTGCTCCCCTCCCCCCCATGTTGAGGGCATGAGGCCTGGTACGGTTTAGGAGGGGGGGCACTCGCTTGTCCCCACCCCCTTTCCTGACCAGCCGGGCTGCGTGCTCGGATAGGGGTATGGTATGGATTTTGGGGGGACCCCCACGCCGATTTTTCGACGTAGGGGGTTCCCCTTAAAATCCATACCAGACTGAAGGGCCTGGTATGCTCCTGGAGTGGAACCCATGCCA
Source organism: Lithobates septentrionalis (assembly GCA_037952835.1). Lineage (NCBI taxonomy): Eukaryota > Metazoa > Chordata > Amphibia > Anura > Ranidae > Lithobates > Lithobates septentrionalis. The sequence goes on along the minus strand of JBBDGP010000929.1, from coordinate 8,038,119 downwards.
GTTTTTTTTATTTAAAATTTGGCGCGGCGTTCCTCCTCATGATTCATACCAAACACCTGTCAGCAATGAGTGTCGCTCATCGGGAAAGGAAAAAACACATTTTTCCTTTCCCGATAAGTGAGCCAGCGCGGGATGCACAGTACCCCATCGCCGAGAACCAGCGTGATGGTATCACGCTGGAAACACAATCTCGCGGTCAGGTACTGTATAGATTTAGCTGTGCTTTAATTCTACTTGTTCGCATGTAAAAACATAAATTGCGCATAATAGGGCAACAAAAATATTGGTAACAAAAAAAAAAAAGCACGCTGTATAAGTTATGAATTAACTAGAGAGATTACATAAAATCAAGAAATACATTTAGATTTTACAAAGTAAAATACAAATAGAGATGTAATACCCAGGTTTGTTCGAAACAAGAGCAGCACATCTTACATGGCTATTTTATTGAACAGTTATGCTTTTTGACATCATACTTAAGATGGCGGTGCCCAAGAGCAGCCTCAGGGCTTTTGAACGTCTACACACAAGGGAGACCCTTTTTTAGGTAAATAACGTGCATAAAATACAATAGATGCACTTAAATTTTTATGGGAAGATTGTTAGAAATAGATGGTCTGGCAAAAGGGTCTCTTTAAAGCTCAAACCTAGCCACATTTTTTTTAATGGTTTTTACTGCCATCTGAGATTCCCCCTCACTTCCTGCTCTAGTTAGCGGGTCACAAAATAATGCAGTTTTGCCAATGGGCTTTTCCTGCCTCAGAGATCTGTAGCTCCCACTACTCTTGTTCTGGTTTCAGGAAGTTAGGGAAAAGTGCTTTAATACAAATGAGCCTTAAAAGTGGTAGTAAGCTCAATGCAACTATTCCACTAAAAGCATAATACTAAAATTAGATGCAATTTCAAACACAAACGGATAATTCAGAGTGTCTGGAAATTGTTCTTAAAATCTCTGCAGTTCAGGATTATTGTAGCCGTTCTACCAGAAGCCGTCACCATCTTTGTGACGTCCTCCGACTCCCTTCCCCACCTAATGTTCCGTACTTCTGGTCCATCTGAATATGCAGTATTCTCATGCATACGCAGTGAAGTTAAACTAAGGAACCGAGTACTTGTTTTTGACAGGTACCTGTCCCAACTTCCAGGAGATCACGCTGCTACAAATGGCGGGGGTATTACCGGGAGCCGATTGAAACATTGGCTGGGGTGCCAACATCACTCGATTCCAGGACAGGAAAGTGTCCCAATATTAAAAGTCAGCAGCTACAGTATGTAAACAATATATAAACAAATTCTAAATTCTATAAACAATGCACTTGGCATTGATGACTATATTAACAGCTGTGAAGCAAAAGCCTGAATGAGGCTAAAAAAAAATGAGATCCCTTTAGCTAATCTACAAATCGTTATTAGTATACCAAAATATAATAGTATTTGTCAAAACATTAAAAAAATACTTTACAAAAAAATGTACAAAAAAAATGTACTTACAGGAAATAGACACAAACCAGGGCATAGGTAAAGAATTTACCTTTGTATAGTTCTCTATAGAGTTGCTATATCATAAGGGCTCATGCACACTGGGCAAAACGCCACTTTTAATGATTTTTTTCTGCCTGTAAAAGCACCACTGACAGTACTGCCCACTGACTTCCGGGAAATGATGACTGACATTTCCCAGGAGCACAGGCGAGGGAGGAAGTGATGTGGAGCGCCGTGGACCCAGAAGTGGCAGATAAGGAGCCACCACATAGCAACAGGGCACTTCTGGCGAGTAAAACATTTTTTACTCCAAATGTTTTTTTAATACTGATAAAAGGACTGAAAATGTAAAAAAAATTTTCACGGTGGAACTCTGCGTTAAAAAGGCAAAAAAAAACAAAAAAAAACAAAACAAACAAAAAAAAAATCATTACCAGCACGTTTAGGAGAGGAACTTTTGGACAGAAAAAAAATGGCTGATGCACCTAACTGCATGCAAATGCACATAAATGCTAGAACATTTAGCACTAGAGCGTTCAATAATTCTAATGGCCAGAATAAAATATGCTGGCCAATAGAATACATTAACGCTCAAAGGACTCGCCTGAATGGGTCTAAATGCAATTAAATGCATGTACAAAAAGTGACTTTAGGTGTGTTTTTAAGCAGCTTTTCTCTTGCCAGGAGAAAATGTGCTTAAGGGAGCTGGAGAAATGCTCAGTGTGCATGGGGCCTAATGGTGGTTCCATGAGCATTACATGAAGACAAATTCATCTTAATTGCAGAAGGACCGATTCAGACATTCATGGCAATATATCCAACAGTTAAAATGGTGTTTAACCGCTGTTTATCAAAAAGTTGAAGACTATAGAAAAAAAGACGACACTTAAAAGAAAACCTAAATATTGAATTAAAATCAACAACCAAAGAGATCGGGAAAAAAAAAACAAAAAAACATACAATATACCTTTATTATTTCCAAGGCCGTAGTCAAATCCTGGAATGATGTTTCCACTTGCACTGCGCCGGAAAATCTGAATGGAAAACGGACTTGGGGGTGGTGTCTGCGAACCCTGTTCTACAATTTGCTCTGTGTATTAGAATACAAAAAAATACATTTCAGTATTTCTCAATTTCACAACCTATATCAAATGAGGCACAGCTCCACAGTAGCACATACAGGACAAGATTTGGAGACACAAAAAAATCCCCCAAAAAGCATGACCACCACTTGCTACACTGCTGTTTGCAAACACTGGTATTTAGTACTGTGCTGCCATCTATAGTTTGAAGGCAGAAATTTCTCATGAAAACTGATGTGGTGTGTAAATGAGAAGGGCTACAACCTTGCAAAATATGAAGGTTACACCTAAAGGTGAAAGGAGAACTCAGCCTTGGGACAACATAAATCTTCACTATGAAAGGCAGACCTAACATATCTAGAACCCCTTTTTTCCCCGTTATCTCTTTCCTATGACATTTAGTGTATCCCTACTACCTACAGACTATTGCCAATGTTCCTACACTGGAAAAGATAGATTGTATGTATGTATGCATATCTTGTATTGCTTTTCTGTCATAGAACATTAATGTACTACTGGGTTTGTTTCCTTGGGTTTATGGAAATGAAAGTTGGACAGATCGAAAATAAAAACCAAAAACGATGTCAGGGAATATATATACAGTTGCAATAAAAAGTATGTGAACCCTGTTGGAATGATATGGATTTCTGCACAAAATTGATCATAAAATGTGATCTGATGTTCATCTAAGTCACAACAATAGACAATCACAGTCTGCTTAAACTAATAACACACAAAGAATTAAATGTTACCATGTTTTTATTGAACACACCACGTAAACATTCACAGTGCAGGTGGAAAAAGTATGTGAACCCCTAGACTAATGAGACCTCCAAGAGCTAATTGGGGTGAGGTGTCAGCCAACTGGAGTCCAATCAATTAGATGAGATTGGAGGTGTTGGTTACAGCTGCCCTGCCCTATAAAAAACACACACCAGTTCTGGGTTTGCTTTTCACAAGAAACATTGCCTGATGTGAATGATGCCTCGCACAAAAGAGCCCTCAGAAGACCTACGATTAAGAATTGTTGACTTTCATAAAGCTGGAAAGGGTTATAAAAGTATCTCCAAAAACCTTGCTGTTCATCAGTCCACGGTAAGACAAATTGTCTATAAATGGAGAAAGTTCAGCACTGCTGCTACTCTCCCTAGGAGTGGGCGTCCTGTAAAGATGACTGCAAGAGCACAGCACAGACTGCTCAATGAGGTGAAGAAGAATCCTAGAGTATCAGCTAAAGACTTACAAAAGTCTCTAGCATATGCCAACATCCCTGTTAGCGAATCTACGATACGGAAAACACTAAACAAGAATGGATTTCATGGGAGGATACCACAGAGGAAGCCACTGCTGTCCAAAAAAAACATTGCTGCACATTTACAGTTTGCACAAGAGCACCTGGATGTTCCACAGCAGTACTGGCAAAATATTCTGTGGACAGATGAAACCAAAGTTGAGTTGTTTGGAAGAAACACACAACACTATGTGTGGAGAAAAAGAGGCACAGCACACCAACATCAAAACCTCATCCCAACTGTGAAGTTTGGGGCTGCTTTGCTGCGTCAGGGCCTGGACGGATTGCTATCATAGGAAAAATGAATTCCCAAGTTTATCAAGACATTTTGTAGGAGAACTTAAGGCCATCTGTCCACCAGCCGAAGCTCAACAGAAGATGGGTGTTGCAACAGGACAATGACCCAAAGCATAGAAGTAAATCAACAACAGAATAGCTTAAACAGAAGAAAATACGCCTTCTGGAGTGGCCCAGTCAGAGTCCTGACCTCAACCCAATTGAGATGCTGTGGCATGACCTCCCAAGAATATTGCTGAACTGAAACAGTTCTGTAAAGAGGAATGGTCAAGAATTACTCCCGACCGTTGTGCACGTCTGATCTGCAACTACAGGAAACGTTTGAAGTTATTGCTGCCAAAGGAGGTACAACCAGTTATTAAATACAAGGGTTCACAAACTTTTTCCACCTGCACTGTGAATGTTTCCATGGTGTGTTCAATAAAAACATGGTAACATTTAATTCTGTGTGTGTTAGTTTAAGCAGTGTGTGATGGTCTATTGTAGAGACTTAGATGAAGATCAGATCACATTTTATGATCAATTTGTGCAGAAATCCATATCATACACATACACACACACACACTTGCTCGGCTTCTGATTTGCTAAATTGAGGTTTTTTTTTTAAATGCATGAAAACCCTCAAGGTCTAGTTATCAGCGTACAGGGATTACATATTTCACACACAGCTTGGCCACATTACTTGTATAATACCAATACAGTGCAAGGTAATAGAATTTTTGTACTCATCGTAAAATCCAGGTTGGGATATACTGCCACCTACATGAGGGATTGGACAATGGCAGAAAAAAAAAAAAAAAAGGTCAGCCCAGAATAATCCCTCAGCTTTGTTGCAAAAAACAAAGAGTATGATCGTAAACACTGATGGGTGGGAAGTGAGCAGGGCCCTCCAATTACATGAGGGCAGACAGTACAGTTACAATACAGGAGTAAAGCGCTGCTCAAACTGTAGGGGCTATATAAATCCTGTATAACAATAACTGTATCCCTCAAAAGACTCCAAGGGAAGGGTTTTATGGAAAACTGAGGACTTTCTGCAGCTCAAAGAACCACCTGATGGACGTTATAACCAAAACCGGCATCAGCTGATGCCATACAACCCCAAATGGTAGAACTTAAGAGAACATGTGAACAGAAGACCAGGTGGCCACCTTGCGCAGTTGCCGGACGTCGAAAAGTCAAAAAAGCATTCAGACCTAGGAGAGTGTGTCTCGACAGGAAGTTAACCTTGATTGTGGGGACCATAAGCTTGGACGATGATCTACTGGAGCCATCTAGGAGATGGTGGAACCAACATAAGTTGGACGCTCATCCAACATATCTTATACAACAACTGGTTCAATCACTGATTAAACACTGATTGCAGGTAGATCACTGTGTGTCATATCCAGTAGTGGGCACACCTCCTCTTTTGGTCTCACCTCCTCTTTGGTCTCTTAATCTGGCCAAAGGCGCTATTAGAGCTGCACGATTAATCGTTAAAAGAAGAATCAAGATTGCGATTCAACCCCCCTTGCAATCTTAACACAGCATTTCCACATTAAGTGCAGAGAGTTCTCTGCTCAAAGCAGCTGTAAAAAAAAAAAAAAAACAAAAAAAAAACATAGGCAGCCTGCCAAGTTTATCACAACATGCCTAGGCTGAGATAAAGAGAAACATTGTAACATTTTGTTCTTTTTAGATCAAAGGATTGAACTTGTCTGTAGATTAGGGCAGTTTAACCACTTAAAGACAACCTTTTTTCTGACACTTTTTGCTTACAAGTTAAAAATCAGTATTTTTTGCTAGAAAATTACTTAGAACCCGAAAACATATATATTAGGGCTGTTACCGATTAAAATTTTCGTGTTCGATTAATTGATTTTTTTTAATCGATTAATCGACTAAATTTCGATTAATTATAACGCACATACAGATCCAACTACTTTTAGCTGATCTCCTTGCATTGCAACTCTGCATTAGTCAGTGGTAAATGTGGTATACACTATATACAATCACCCGACACTAGTTTCCACAATCCATGACTTAACTTCACAGTTCACACAAATACGTTTTAAATTCAAACTGCAGCACTGACGTAAGTAATTTTTTTTATTAAACTATAAGAAAAACGTAAAAAGTTAGTTTAACTTTAATTATAAAACTTATCTAGTATATTGACTGTCAATTTTGCCTACACTTAGCTCACTGAATGATCCCAGTTAACCACATCCATATTTACCATCACTGTCCAGGCTGTCCGGTGACTTCACGGACATCAACGTCACCGGACTCCTCCCCCCTTTCCCTTCGTTAGCAGGCGGAGGCACTTGGGGAAGGGGGGAGGAGTCCGGTAACGTCGATGTCTGTGAAGTCACCGGATCTCCGACGGAACTCCCTGAAGTCGCCGGAGAGGCAAGTACCGATCAAAAGATATTTGATCGATCAAAAGAATTAACGATTAATCAAGGAATTAATCTTTAATTTCCACAGCCAATATATATATATATATATATATATATATATATATATATATATATATATATATATATATATATAAATATGTTAGCAGATTCTAGAGAATAAAATGGCAATCGTTGTAGAATTTTATGTCACACTATATTTGCACAGCAGTTTTTCAAATGCAATATTTTTGGAAAAAATACACTTTAATGAATTAAAAAAAAAAAAAAAAAAAAAAAAAAAAAAGTAAAGTTAGCCCAATTTTTTTTGTATAATGTGAAAGATGATGTTACGCTGCGAGAATCATGAGAGAATTGTGATCTTTATTTTAAGCAAAAAATAAATAAAATAAAGCGATTCTCATTTTAGCCAGTATCGTGCAGCTCTAGGCGTTATGTATATTATGATCCTTCCAGTCTTGCCTTGCTCTGCCTGTATGTCTCTTAAATGTATTTAATCAGAATGCTCAGCCCATCAATGGTATTTGTAATTGTGGTACCACGCAATTCACCTTCTCAAGGAGGTGTATGCAGTTTTTGTATTCCTTGTACCCACTTTTCCCTTTCATCCCCCCTCCCTTTTTTGGCGTTTGTACTGTTGTAGACTTTGTATAACTGCAATTACTAATAAAATCTGTTTGAAAAAAAAAAAATGTCAGAAAGAGAAGCTAGTCTAGGTTGTGGCATTTTCTAACTGAATCCAGGTGGAATGACCCTTCAAGATGGTCAATTGCTGCAGAGACATCTAAACTGCTAAAATTCCAGAATCCTAACCAAGAGAAGATACTGAGACTCCTCCTCATGTGCACCAACAGGGTGTCCAGGACTTCACCCTAGCAAAGCAGGCTGGCATCCATTGTGAGGACCACCTCCAAAATACAAGGAGTTTTTCTCTGACTCCAGAGCCAGATTCCTGAGCTACTAAGCCAAGGGCAACCTGGTCCTCTGCAACAAATAGATCACATTGTCTCAATAAAATGCATTGCAGAAGAAGTCGAGTAAAATTGGGTAAATGGCACTGCCTTGAAGTAGGATGCCATCAAGTCTAGAAAACTAATGCAAAAACAAAGAATTGCAGCACTTTCGGACTTCATGACAAATTGTTACTTCATCAGGAAGTTGAACAAGTATTCAACCATGGGGCTGCAATTAGAGCACAGAAGGAATAATGGGGCCAACACCTTGATATATACCAGGTGTGCAAGGATCCTATAAGAAAGCATAGGAATCCCTTACATGCTGGAAAGATGTGGACATAATGGAAAGCATCCTTGCATATTCAGAAGCCAGAAGACTCCCTGGTGACAGTGGGGCAGAGTTGGTGAATTTTATGTGGTATTTCTGGACCCGAAGAGACACTGAACGCTTTGAGATCCAAGCTGGGTAAGGTGCCCCTCTGTGGGTGGGGGCAATGTGAGTTGCTTGGTGTAAAAACACCCGAAATTGTTCTGCACAGAAGGCTTGAACCAAAAGCCCTGAGAGGAGTCGAATATGTGTGCAGCGAAAAAGGAAGTTTAGAGGTGAGAAACCTACAAAGGGGCAGGAAGCAAGAACTCTAGTTTGTAACCCTAGGATACCACTTCCTGCACCTAAACATCTGAGATGCAAGCTGTGCAAGTGCCCACAAAGGTTAAACATCCCCACACTCTGGAAAGTGGGGGCTCAACTTTGTGCCGAGGAAGGCTTTTCTGAGGATTTGGCAGACTGAGCTCCAGGACTTGCAGTTGAACTTTGCCTTAAGCGAGAAGACTCATTTTCCTTAGGCTTTTTCTGCTGAGGAAGATGGGCACACTTGCCACCAGCAGGAGCCTTAATATCAAAAGTCAGTCTGAAGAAATTCTGTCTCTTGAAGGCTACACAGATTAGACTTTTTTTTTATTAAGGTTCTACTGTCCAGCACTTTAGGCCAAGCGCCCTACATTTGTGTACGAAGACTGAAGACATGCAGTAAATAAGACAAAAGCTTCCAATGAACCATCACTGCTGAAGTTGTGTTCAATAAACTAGAGCTCAACTGCAGCAGTGGTTAGATCTCATTTAATTAAAACATGGCATGCTAAGTTACAGTCAGAATATGCTTTAGTGCAATACCTGCCAGAGTGAACAGAGCTCTAGAAAAAAGGCTACATTTCTGTCTTTTAAGTACAGGTGCATCCTATATCAGAAGAGTAAGAATATTGGGGTCTAGTGAGGGTTTTTTGGGTATGGGGGAAAGCAGTGCATGTTTGAGCGGGGAAGGAAAGGTGCCGGAGGAGGGGGAGAGGTTTAACTAAACCTTGTAAATTAAATGCCCACTAAGCAATAGATGGCAAATGCATTTGATTGCAGCTGGCACCTAGCTTTTGGCAAGTCTATGGATAATGATCTTGCCTGATAAATTTTATCTTTACTGTGTAGCAGTCAATAAAATTAACACAAAGTGTTTATATTCACACACACATACACACATTATTTATACTTGTATACACGCATACATTTGTTACTTATATAGCACCGTCAATTTACGCAGCACTTTACATATAGATTGTACATTCACATCAGTACCTACCCTCAAGGAGCTTACAATCTAAGGTCCCTAACTCACATTCATACATACTAGGGACAATTTAGACAATATATAATTAACCTACCAGCATGTCTTTGGAGTGTGGGAGGAAACCGGAATACCCAGAGGAAACCCACGCAGGCACAGAGAGAACATGCAAACTCCAGGCAGGTAGTGTCGTGGTTGGGATTTGAACCAGTAACCCTTCTTACTGCTAGGCAAAAGTGTTCTCCACTACACCACTGTGATATATATATATATATACACATACGCACACACACACACACACACACACACACATACATACACACACACTGTACATATAAAACACACATACATACTGTTAGCTGAATACATAAAATGGGTCAACCAGTAAATATTAGATGTACAAAGTACATTCTTGCAGCTCTGGGGAGATCCAGTCCCCATTTTTCAGCCTCTGTCTGGCAGTGTAAGATTTTCTTAATCTACAAGCATTTTTACCATTTATAAATGGTGAGAGATCACAGAACAGTACCAAAGACGCTTGGGGTTTTGCTCATTAGTGACTATTTAAGAAAAAGTTAATGCCTCCAAACTGTTGTAGTCTGTGCTCTAATAATTGTAATCTATAAAAGGTGCTGAGCTAAAGCTCCCTGACCACCACTGAAACACGAAAAAAAAAGAAATTAAGAGATGGTTGTGAGTGCTTGGGCACAAGTTAGAATGTGAAAATATATAATTGCTATTAGAATTAAATATACTTGCCATCTTCATGACGGAGATATTGATTGCCTCCAGCATCTCTCGCCAAGGACCAAGCCTCACCCTCATCATTCTCACAGAACTCTACCATGCTGTTTTTATCCAACTGTACCCATGTACCTTCAGAACTGACCACCTAGCACAAGAACAGATCATAACATTCATGCAGATATTAACATTATTGTTTTAATCAAAAAAACAAAAATCATGGCGGCATGCTACAAAACTAATACAGACTGTGTGGCCTTTTCAGCAAGAGACAAAGTTAAAGTATACACATCTCAAAATTATCAGAATTCAAAATAGCCAACACTGAGCGATAGAAAAAATGCCTAGCAAAAAATGGCAAGCACAGCAGGAAATGGTTCCGATTTATAATAAGGCATCCACAAATTCCAAGGGTGGATTGAGAAATAGCATGACACACTACACCTTGAAGCAAACTTTACAAAGAAGCTCCAAAATTTACACTGTCATTTTAAGAGCTAAAAATAGTCAGAGCATACATGAAATTCCATAAGTGATTATTGCACTGGACAGCCTATAAACATACATATTTGGAAACATCTGAGAAAAGCAACATAACTGTCCAATGAAAATGTGCAAGTTTAGCAATGCTATAACAAGAGTGCAAATAAAACAGTAAGGACATCTGAGAAAAGTAAAGCTTTGCTGCATGACATTAGGGAAGTTAAGCAAGTCATCAACTGTAGCTTGAAGAGTCCATACCTCGCCCACAGCCTTGACTTTGTTTCCCAGAACTAACATTCCAATTGGGATACCTCTTAGGTTTGGGCAGCTTCTGATGTTGTGACCAGAGGGCCCAGTCTTCACTACCTTGTAGAATCCAGGTCCGCCCCTGAGTACTGGGACGTCATGCTCTTGCATTGTCATTTCCTGTGTGCAATGCACATTGAAGTCTTTCAATAAATCCTCCGAATTTGCTACCTGCTCCTGACAGATAAAACAAAGCAGATCATCAATACTTCTGTTTACCTTTCTACTCCTTCAAATATAAACCATTCATAAATGAACATATACATGCCAAGTTTCCAATTTCTGAGCCACTAAAAACACCAATTCGCTCCTCAGCAAAAGAAATTGCAATATTCATATATAAAGGCAGGTTTCAATTCAGTTTCCAGCAAAGGGACCCATGATTTCAGAAATAATCCCCAATGCTGCTGAAGGAAAAAAACAGTACTGTGGATTGACCGTTCAGGCAATATTAGCACTCCAGTAAACATGAATGGCCTATTCCACTGCTGGAAAAATTAACATCTATTCCCGAACATAGAACAATTGTTAAACTGAACACATGTTGCCTGATGCTTTAAAGCTGAACTCTAGGGGAATATAAAAAAACCACAATGAAGTCCCAGAAGGTATTAAAACAACAAAAAATCTAATGAATTATGACAAAGAACTGGTACAAGTACTCCAAATCTTTCATAACATCAGCCTCTTGCAACTTCTTGCACCTCTTGACCTGATAGTCAGCACTGCCCTGTGCAATGCTGTCAGTTCGAGGTAGGGAACAGCAAATGCATCACTGTAGAGCATTTCTTCTTCATCTCCCAATGACCAACTGAGCTTCAGTTTGCAACACATCAATAGAAGCTATAATGATTTTGTGTTAATCTTAGGTTACATGTTTTTTTAAATTGTAAGTGTCTAAATTGAATGGTCTTGTGACTTCTATCAGTGTCTGGTTAAAGCTTGTAGGAGGGGGTTTTCATTCTACTGCCCTATGAGGCTGCAGGACCCCTGACCCTCTGTCTGAATGGTGCTGATTGGCCCTGTGACTATCACATGCACCCTCCCAGGAAAAAAAAAAAAAAAAAAAAAACTAGCAATACACACCAAACTGAGCATGTACAGAGTGACTCCAAAGGCTCTGTCTGATCAAAAGATGGATTGGGGACAGTGGAAGATGGGGAAAGTTAGAGAAGACAGGATCAAACAGCCTTTCTACACAATGCGGAGGATCAACTCCTTAGGTTCCAAAGGGAGTATAACGAGCATGGTTTACTGCATATACAGGAATGGTTTTACTGTTGTGGGTTTAGTAACAATTTAAGTCTATTGTTCCGCTTTAAACAAATGTATTGTCCGCACTGAGGTGTAGTACCTGGCTATGCTGTCAAGCAGGGGTGGATCAAAGACTGCCTGATTGAACTTACAAATCCTTACACGAGAAAAACGTTCAAATGAATAATTCTCCCAGTGCCTGGAGTTCAGCTTTAAAAGTAGTTATTTGATTGAACTGACTGATACTTCAGTGATTTGTGTTCCTCTTTATTATACAGGGGAGACAGAGAATCTTTCCATATACAATGAGAAAGCTCATTTTAAGGAATTTACTTTTGTATTCACAAAAATGCTAAATGTTATGTTGTAGCTATATCACCAAGGATAGGGAGCAGGATACTACCAGCCTGTGTTCCATATCCAATAAGAGTTTTTTTTTTCTTCTGTGAGCTTGACTATGATAAAAATGTTTTGTCTGCTTTAATCCAGGAACATACCAGAATAAATCTTACAAACAAATCCTAAATCGTTCATTAAAAGAATACAAAGCTAAACATTCTCTAATAGTTCAAAAGTTATAAGCAATAAATTGTATATGTAGAATGTGTTGCAAACTAATATTAAACCAAAGCAATATTAAACAAACTTCACGCTATACTAACATGAGAGAAAACCATCAGATATTCAGGTTTTTTTTTTATACGCCATCATGTCAATTTAGCGGCCAGGGCACATTTAAGCATTATATCAGGAACCAACTTATTTGTGTTTAGTAGGCAGAAAATAAGAGTCACCTAAGGTTTCTGAATCCTAGCTTTTCAAAACCTTGGTGGTTGAAGCTCCTCTAATGTACTGACTGTCTCTGTGCACGGTCACATTATAGCACTATAAAAGAGGTTGGTTATACAAAACTGACTTCATGTATTGAGAGCCCCTGTAATGCTCCACCAATAGTTTCTTCACCATCATGCTCCACCCAGGGTTTCTTCACCATCATATTCCACCAATGGTTTTGTCACTATCGCGCTCCAATAATTTCTTCACTATTGTGCTCCACAAATAGTTTCTTGGTCAGATGAATAGAACTTTAAACATTTTCCTTTATTGGAAGCATATTCCAATCTGTTTAAAGTGGAAACATTTTTTCCTGCTCATACAACTCTCAGAAAATGTTTACATACTGAATATACACCAATGAAGGCAAAAGACGGTCACACTTTTTTTTTTTTTTTTAACATGCAGTGAGGATATTGCATGCACTTGTGAGCATGCGTTTTACAGTGAAATGCATAAATGGTCATGATCGACCAGAGAGAACCAGTATTCATTACAGGACCTCCAGGCTTACTTCAAAGAATGCACGTCACATACACATGTACAAGGACAACAGGGTAGCAAACAATTTACTGACATAACTATTTTAAAATATATTACTAAAAACAAACATTGTTTCTCTACAGACCTAGTATACATACATAATTTGCTTTTATTATTATTATGGACATGACAATTGTGTCACAGTTTTGAATATCTTTTATATGACACACAAGGTGGAAAAATGTGAAAACATTTGCGCTTTTATACGTTTCACGTTACTGACTACATAAACTGCTATAGTAATTTCTTCAAAATGTAAAGATTTTTAAAGCAATAAAAAGGAACCTTGACATAAAATAGAGGATTGTATAAAATTGGGAAATAGAAAAGCCGCGCTGAAAAAATTATTAACTGGAAATCAATATTACATGAGTTTGATATAATAATCTGTGAAAAATTAATATAAAAATTATATGGATATAAAACTTGTTAAAGTCCAAATTAATAACAGTCCCAATTTTCCAAATAGTGACACTCAGTGACTTGACAAAACAGAGTGTATCCCCAACTGATGAATGGCATGCTTACCAGAATGTAAGCCAATCAAGCAGTTGGCTTAACCCAGCCTGGGCCTTGATACGAACCAGTCACAGTAGGATATAGCGTTATAACGATATTCCACTTTAACGATGGGTGTGCGTTGAATCCACGTAAAAATACTTTTATCCCCAAAAAATATAAAAACAACAACATAGCGTAATACTGACACAAAAAAAAAATTAAATATGTAAATAGGAGTAACACTCACAATGGGAAATATAAAAAGATGTATTAAGCACCCCGTGGTGAAAAATTAGCAATCACCAACGCCACACAGAGGGCCTCCTTACCAGATAAATATTAAGTGCAAAATCCTACGGGTATGTGGGACATCAGCCAGTGAAGAGATCAGTAAGTGCACCAACACCACACAGAGTCTGCTTACCAGATAGTAAATAGCAAGTGTAAAATCCTGCAGATATGTGGAACATCAACCAGTGAAGAGATCAGTAATTGCACCAACACCACACAGAGAGCCTGCTTACCAGATGGCAGACTCAAAAGGCAAATAACTTTAATGACCAAATGAAAATCCAGCTGGATAGGTTGAGGCTAATGGATGGATGGTCCATCCTTGCAGCTTCAAACCAAAGGCTCCATAGCTCACACGATGTATATAGGACCAATCCCAAAAAGTATGGAACAATGCCAATAGCACGATACTGTTTATACTAGTTTATTTATATATAAAAAAAAAGGAAGAACACTTACAAACTGTTCCCCATTGAAAACGTCATTCTATGACGAAACGCGTCTGGAAGGTACGTGCTGACGTCACCACGTCGCCCCATTGAGGACGACGGGAGATTGGTTTATTGCCGGCCGGCTTAGTTTTTATCCATTTCACTATCGCTCATTAATACAGTTTGTAAGTGTTCTTCCTTTTTTTATATATAAACTAATATCAACGGTATGTCCCACATACCCGTAGGATTTTGCACTTAATATTTGTTATCTGGTAAGGAGGCCCTCTGTGTGGCGTTGGTGATTGCTAATTTTTCACCACGGGTTGCTTAATACATCTTTTTGTATTTCACATTGTGAGTGTTACTCCTATTTACATATTTAATTTTTTTGTGTCAGTATTACGCTATGTTGTTTTATATTTTTTTGGGATAAAAATATTTTTACGTGGATTCAACGCACACCCATCGTTAAAGTGCAATATCGTTATCGCTATATCCTACTGTGACTGGTTCGTATCAAGGCCCAGGCTGGGTTAAGCCACCTGCTTGATTGGCTTACATTCATTCATCAGTTGGGGATACACTCTGTTTTGTCAAGTCACTGAGTGTCACTATTTGGAAAGTTGGGACTGTTATTAATTTGGACTTTAACAAGTTTTATATCCATATAATGTTCACAATAAAGTTCCCATAGTGCCCCTTCACCCACAGGTATCAAGGTAACAAAATTGAAGCTTTAAATAATAAACACCACAACACCCAAAACAAGATTTAAGCTTTATGAAGGCACAATCGGAACATAATTTGACCAGGGCTAGATTCAAGAATGCTAACAAAACCTTGGGCCTAAACTCAATTCTGGGCAAAAGGCTTTGCATGACCACCCCTCTAAAATGCAATAATACACTTGGGAACGTGCCAAAGGCAATTGAGAGATGTATAGAAAATGAAAAAAAAAAAGCCAGCTTAACTGCTTTTGAATTTCCAGGAAGGGGCACATGGGCTGCATACGTTTATCACTAGTAACGGGCATATTTCAAGTTGAGGAACTCCAAATGATTAAAGCCTAAGGCCAAAAGTTAATTACAAAAAATAAGAACAAGGAACATGACTTATCAGTGTCATGTGTCCCTTGTGCTGCTGTCTCCTGGTTTAGGGGACATTTTCCTCCTCTGATGCCTTGCCAATTACAGCGGTGGGGGCTTATCGAGCTTTGCAAGCTGTGACAGGCACTCAAGACTGCCCCACTATGCCCATCCTTTACGGCTACACTTATGGAAGGCATACTAAAGCTTCTATGAATAAAATAGGATCTATGAATGAAATAGGATTTATGAATGGAGGGGGTGGACCTTTCAACCATATGCTCGTCCTCCATTCATAGATCCGGTTGCATTTATACAAACTGAAGTGCAGCTTCTATGAATGGTGATGCTGAGTGGAGGGCAGCATAGTTGTGCACTCTTTATGAATGAGAGATAAAAGGAATAGATGGCTGCACACTGAGGTAGTGATGAATCTACAGGTAGACGCGTTTCACACAGCAACGCTGCGGTTATTCATTACATAATGAATAAGCGCAACGTCGATGTGTGAAACGTGTATCTGTACCAGTTTGCCTGTCCTGTGGTGGTGTTCATGTTACAAATTTTACAAATTCCATTCCTTTCATCTAAATTGCACAGGTGGCGAGCCGAAGCTAGCACCCCAGGGAGGAGTCCATTCGCCAGCCTACCTGGTTCCATCACTCACCTGGAGTGGCATTTTATTTTCCCATTACTCTTGATGAATGCCTGTTACGACTCCCTCAGTTTTATTAATCCTCGCCACACCAGCATTAGATTATGATGTCAGGGGTGATGGGACAACAGAAAGGGAAGATTACACCTAAACAAGAAGGCAGCAGCACAAGGGGCACATAACACTGATGGTAAATTATTTCCCTACTAAAAACATTCCTCAGGAACCAGTTTGTTAAAAAGTAGTTTGGATCTCATCTATTGTTGTAAGTGATTTATAAGCTACAAGTTGTTAAGGGAGCCACTCATAGATTGGGTTTTTGCAAAAGGGCTTGCAGGTGAACAGTTGTTGTGCAATTCCTAAAAATACTCTGACAGCTATTCCTTAAAGCAGAACTTCACCCAAATAGGTAGGGTCCGCTTTTCCTACCACCCCCCAATCAGAATTGCACATATGGATCCTGGAATGGTTGAACAAACAAAGGAGACAAGTGTGCCAAGCATTTAAGTGTAGAGGTTGGTAGAAATGCAGACAAGAGAAGGATAAAAATGCACTCACGGAATGGAGAGCACACAGCATGTGTTTCAATGCGAGTGGAGCCCTCTGGAGAGCCATATGGTGTTGCAGAGATCGGCAGGGCTGTGACAAGAAGGATGCAGAGCTGCACCAGAAAGCTGCCAGCGTGTGGTCGCTGTTACCCACCTTGGAGAGCAAGCAGGTGGCAGTGAGATGCAGGTCTTCTGGGATGTCTCCTCTCGCCGCGCTGGGCTCGGCACGCCTCGGTAGGATCGAATGAGTTGGGCTGCTTGCGTTACAAGGTGGATAAAAGCGACCACACTCCTGCAGCTTCGCATCCATCTAGCTACATGCCAACAACACAACATGGCTCCTCAGAGGGCTCTACTATCGCATTGGAACACATGCTGCTTAACCCTCTCCATCCCGTGAGTGCATTTTATCCCTTCCTAATCTACATGTCTACCACCCTCTACACTCAGATGCTTGGTATCCTTGTCTTCTTGCTTGTTCTTACATGTGCCACAGATTGCTCAAGACTTTGCCCAAGTAGCTGCACACATCTACAATTCTTTTAACAAGGCTTTTCAGAGACCTCCAACCCAACTTTCCATCCTAACCCTAAACTCCTTTATTTCGACATAGCTTTTCCCTCATTCATCCTGGAATGTTTGCCTATTCTCACTTTTAACAAGCTCTCCTAAGACATCTGGATTCTTGGTTTTAATCCACTCCAGTATTGCCTTGGATGCTTGCAAATGGAAATTGTGGTGCTTTAAAGTGATTCCAGTCAGGTCAATCACAGACAAACAGGTTTTCCTTCTAATACCACCCCTGCACCTTGCTCCAACCCAGCTCATCCTCAATCCATTTTGCAGTCCCAATCCATGAAAGCAACCCTGTAAATTTATGCTACCTCCGCCATGGTTCACTTGTTTTTTCCACCACACTAAGCATTTTCCTTTAGTCTCAACAGACCAAAGAACCTTTTTTTGCATGTTTGTCTTCTGCCTTTTGGTAACCTCCAGATTTATATGAAAAGTGCGGATTTTCCCCATTACTTCCTCATGAAGCCTAATCTTGTGGTGCAAATTTATTGTGCTATAGACATTCTTTCACCTCAGCTGTGAACCTTTGTAGCAACTTCAGCAGTACCACTGGTCTCTTTGCATCAACCCCAACTCGTGCCCTCCTTAAAAATCACTGAGCATTGATGGACTGCCCTCTTTATACAGAAATGCAGTTGTACCTTTAAGAAGAGTATTTGTGTAATCCAAGTAAAATCCTTTTCTCAGAATCAATTAAGGGATACAGCTCGATAGTAAGACACTTAGGGTATTACTGCCACCTACAGTTTAACCCTTGGTTACCTACTAAAGCGGTGTCCCCATAAAATGCTTGTCTAGGAGTCCACTGAAGGACACATCCTTATTAAATGACAAAGGATGACGGCCGGGTGCTCCAGCTGATTTTGCAGAACTACAAGTCCCATCATGCCTCTGCCTTTGGGAGTCTTAACTGTCATCCTTGCAATTCTCATGGGACTTGTATTTCTGGAACAGCTGGCATGCCACAGGTTGAACATCCTAACTGGTAGCATGACCCTAGGTTTCTTACCATCAAGCTGTGTCCCTCAAAGGATGATAGAGAAAAGGATTTAGTTGTTCAAAGTACACATAGTTAAGCAAATCACTGTACAAAGGCAAATCAATTGGTTTCACACCTACTAGTTTTAGGCTTACAACAACTGTATCTGCTTACCTGTTTAAAAGATTTTTCTATGCACTATGCCAGAAAACAGATTCAGAAAAGGACTTGTTGTGAAGTCAAGAAGAATACGCCACAGGAAAGAAAAGACTGAGTCAGTCTGGTACAGTACAACTCACCTGGGGGAGAAAACCTTTAGCAGTCCAAGATAAAAAGTCCAAGTCCCTGGCTCCTTGGCTAGCATAAAAGATATTCTGAGCAACAGATTTTGAGAGAGAAATAGCAGAGAAAATGGGGTAGAAGTAGCAAAGTGCATAAAATACTGTTAATACAGGAAAAAGCACAGTAAGACTTGCACTGCCTAGGATGTACAATACTTCGGAAATAATTTAACCTTAAATTAACAGCAATACAAAACAGCTTCAAACATCCAAACCTTGGCCTGGATGTAGTGTGTCATGCCATTTACCAAAAAACAATTGAACACAATCCTCAAATTAAAAAATAAAATAAAGATGTCAGGTGTAAATGGTAAATGTTTACAACAAAAATTCATATAGCAGAGCACCTCTCAAATCAATAGAGCATTTTTAAAAGTCCATGTGTCATGAGAGAAACTTGTGAGTTGCAGCTGTGGACTTTTCCTCCTGAAAGTGCAAGTTACCCGCTTATCATTTCAATACTTGTTTCAATCTTATTTTTACCTTCAACAAGGAATTCTAACTTTTTTTTTTTTTAGAATTTATTTTCGAAAATTCTTGTTCTGGGTTTAGAATGTAGTAGAAAAGTAGTGAGGCCAGAGGCAGCCAGTCTTAACATTTTCAGGAGGGCACAAGCAATGGCAGCCCAAATTTCTCTCATGACAAGTGTACTTTAAATAGTGGTATGCATTTTTCTACTGTACTAAAACTTGCTACTGAATGAAAAACAATAGCAACATATTCTAAAACACACAATTTTGCTGTGCATCTACTGAGAAATCAGTCCTCAGGGGTCATTTACCAAACACCTTAAAAAAAAAAAAAAAAGGCCATGCAGTAGGTAGCACTAGAAGGCTTCATGACCCCCAATAAGAGTCAAAAAGCCTTCAAGTCATTTATACTGCATGCAGTCCAAAACATTTTTCATAGAAAGCACACATTATACAGAATTAACATTGCAACAACATATTAACACATTTTTGATGAATTGCCATATGTTTAGCATGTGTTCTGTATGTATTTTACATGATTTCCTGTACTGCAACCGTAAAAAAAACAAACTAAAAAACAAAAAAACAAAACACAATACAATTTTACGCTCAACGCAGTGAATTTTTGAGAAAGGGGCCATGTGAAAACAATGCATTTTCAATGCCCATGTAAATCACCTCTGTAGTGAAATGCAGCATAACCTGTGCAATCTGGGGTAATGTGAATGAGCCCTCAGCCTTTTATTTAAGAGTGTTCATATGACAGTCAGACGGGGTATAAAGCAACAACAAAATCCTAACATTCCTTTAACTGCCCAAGCACAGTTTATAAGGTCTCAGAAAATGCCCTATTGTTCTTCAGGGCTAATGTACAGGTAAAGCAATACATGAACGAACATACAACTTGGGAACAAAGCTGGATTTTGCTGGATCATGCTATGCAACTTTCAGGGTTTACATAGGAAGGTTGCTTGGACACACTCATAACACTTTCTTGTTCTTTGATTTTGTTGTACTATAAAACCAAACTTCTGATTAAAATTCTTTTAAAAATGCCACAAGATATATGCAGCAAAGAACGTACAGAGCTTTATAAGTTTAAAGTCCATCAGTCTAGTGTGGATGTTCTCCAGCTGCATAAAATGCGTCTATGTAAAGTACAGTGATGGACAGAAAAGGTCTTTTTCTGCTCAATTTACATTTAGAAGCCAGAAAGATTATGACTGTCTGGTACTAAGAAGGTATTCAACCTCCTTCCAACCCAAGTGGGCAGTCTACTAACTAGTACTGGCCCTCATCCATTATACAGAATGGAGCTTTTAAAGTGATTGTAAAGTTTTCGTTTTTTTCCTCAAAACGACAAATAGGTCATACTTACTTGCAACCTACCAGCCCCGATCCTGCCCTTCTGGGGTCCCCTGCTGGCACTCTTGGCTCCTTATCTTGGTCTACCCCCATAACAAGTGCTTGCTATGGGGGTAGACGTGAGGGCTCGATCCTGAGCCGAGCCTTGTGTATTCATTGACACACAGCGTGACTCGGCTCCCCCCCACAGGATTTGATTGACCACATCAGGATCTGCTAGTTCCTGTTGCTGCCTTTATGTCCAGTGAGGGAGAGAAAGGAGAGAGCCGCTGCTCAGGCATAGCACTGGATCGAGATCGGGCTCAGGTAAATATTAGTGGGGCTGGTGGGGTGCTAAACACAGAAACTTTTGCTTTACCTTATTGCAGAGATTGCATCAAGGTAAAAACCTTCCGCCTTTACAACCACTTTAATTTTAAGTTACTGTATAGAACCAATATCACAGTGACAAATGGTCAACACAAATGCAACTACAGGGGCAATGCCTATTGCTGCAAGCATGTACAGCTGTATATAGTCACACTCTAGAAAAAGACTGATGCAGTTGGCCCAACATTCTAGGTGGCAATAAAACCCTTCATTCATCTTTTCCCTATTTGACCAATAATTAAATCTTGGGTCAAATAAGTCCAATTCCACACAATTTTTCAGCTCACAATTTGAGGTAAAGCTGCTATAAGATAAAGTAGCTCAAGTATTAGCTATTTTGGATTGCTTTGACCTAATTAGTTGTATGGATGTTTGTCGACACCTGGCCATAACTATAAAAACTTGTTGGATATCAGGGAATGCTTTCCGAAGATTTTGGGATTTGTCTTTGAGAATTTGTGCCCATTCACCCAAAATAGTATTTGTGAGATCAGGTGTTTACATTGGAGTAAACCGACCTATCTCGCCATCTGCATTGCAATCCTTCCAAAAGGTGTTCAAAAGGTTTGAGATAAGGGTTCTGTTCAGGCCACTTAGGTTCCTTCAAACCAAACTAATCAAACCATGTCTTATGGATCTGGTTTTGCGCACAAGAGCAAAGTCAAGCTGGAGCAGAAAAAGGTCTACCTTAAACTGTAGCCCTAAGGATGGAAGCACAGAGTTGTTTAAAATGTACTTGTATGCTGTAGCATTAAAGTATTTTTGGAATCACCGGAACGCTAATTTGTAGGGGTGTCCACATACCTTTGGCAATAGGTGCATTTGCTCAAATAAGTGGTAGGCCGATTAGAGACTACATTAGTGGTGATTATAAAACCACTTGCAACTCCTAGGCATCAGCATAGCACTTCAGAATCTGACAAATCTAGCACAAAGTATAACTAAATCCAGCAGAAATCTGGCATGTCTGTTGGGCAGCTCAGTGCTTACACACACTTTACTTAAATGGATACTATGAAGGTTTCGGTCTCATTCACATAAGCACTGAGGCCTGTACAGCATGAATAAGGCATTTGATTACACGTCTGGAGCCACCTGGAGCTGCATGCAGGCAGCCCATATAAATGGAGAGATGCAGTGGCTGTACAGATGCAGCTGCATATCCAAGTTTGACAGGTATGCAGGTGCGTGTACGCGGCCCCAACGTACACGGTCTGTATTTTGGCACCGGGCACCTGTCCCTGCATGCCTAACAAACTCAGATGTGCAGCTGTGCCTGTACAGCCGCTGTGCCTCCATTCACGCATGCCACCCCAAACCAGTATAAAAAATGCCTCATTCTTGCTGTTTGGGCAACGGAATCGGTGTAAATGATTCACATGGGCACACTATAGTGTACGCCCATTCGAGGGCAGCGTTTGCTTGCACAGGGATGCAAAGATGTTTTAGTCAACATGAATGGGACTGCCTGCATGGGGATGCATAGAACATCCTTGCATCCCCCTGCAGCAAACATGGGCAATGCACAGCCGTAATATATATAGGCTTTTTTTTCTGCCGGAACTTGGCGGAACTGCGTTCCGGCACTTCTGCCAGGGAGCAGGACTTTTTTTTTTTTTTTTTTTTTTTAACAGTTGGTTTATGCTGCTGCCAGCCGGAAGAGTGAGCTAACAGCCGCATACGCCGACACAGCTCCTATAGTTCGGGCTGCAGCCTTAAGAGAGGGGAGGGCGGAGTGATATCAGCTGCACTCAGCCTCTCCCTGTAGCAGAGCGGATGTTCCTTTTGTGAGGAAGAGTTGCCGTGTGGTGTGGTGTCCTGTCCTGCCCCGAGACTCCTGTCTGCCAGACCAAGACCGCTTTCCGTAATTGTTTAACTCTCATTGTTGTCTTGCTTTTTAGATATGTGTCTATTAATGCTGCTGCTAGGATGTATACACATGTAGGCCGTCTCTTGCTGGACGTATACACATGTGGGCCGTCTCTTGCTGGACGTATACACTATATATGTGGGCTGTCTGTTGCTGTGTGTGTGTGTACAGTATATATGTGGCCTGTCTCTTGCCATGTGTGTGTGTATATATGTGGCCTGTCTCTTGCCGTGTGTGTGTGTGTATATATGTGGCCTGTCTCTTGCCGTGTGTGTGTATATATGTGGCCTGTCTCTTGCCGTGTGTGTGTATATATGTGGCCTGTCTCTTGCCGTGTGTGTATATATATATATATGTGGCCTGTCTCTTGCGGTGTGTGTGTGTGTATATATATATGTGGCCTGTCTCTTGTGGTGTGTGTGTGTATATATATATATGTGGCCTGTCTCTTGCCATGTGTATATATGTGGCCTGTCTCTTGCCGTGTGTGTGTATATATATATATATATATATATATATATATATATATATATACATACATATATATACACATATATGTATATATATATATACATATATATACACATATATGTATATATATATATACATATATATACACATATATATACACATATATATATATACATACATATATGTATATATATATATATACACACACATAATATATATATATATATATATATATATATATATATATATATATATATATATATGGCCTGTCTCTTGCAGTGTGTGTATATATGTGGCCTGTCTCTTGCTGTGTGTATATATGGGGGCTGTCTCTTGCTGAATATGGGGATATTTGAAAGTGCCTCTGAGATTACTTTGGTTACTGGACATTTCTAATGTTTTGTACATTTTACTACTTTGCTTTTTATTAACAAATTCCATACACAATCTGTTATATATTCCCCTAAAGATACTTGGTTTCCTGTTCTCTAAAGGGGGCGGTGCTTGGTGTGTAGGGGTGGAGACAATGGGCGTTTCTAGGGGGCAGAGACGGGTGTGACCTAGGGGAGGGGGGGGGGGGGTGAGTTCCTGCACCTTTTCTCTGAGAAAATATATATATTTTTTGCCTGTAAAATCCTTTTGAGTATATCACTGGACGGATTGAGGCTTTCATGCATTACTTACTGGGTTGTACTTCATCTCCAGGTGAATGTACATGGGTTGACCGAAGGAAGTAAACCCCTATATAACCCCCTCCCATACAGGAAGTACCTCAGTTTTGTAGCAAGCACTTAATCTCAAAAAGAGGGGAGGGTCCTCTGTATCCCGTGATGTGTACTCAAAGAAAAGGATTTTTACAGGCAAGTATGAGAGAAAAAAAATTATTTTCTTTTTCATACATCACGGGACACAGAGTGAGGCTATTACCACTACTTACTGGGAAGTCACAGAGCAATAGCCTTAAGGGGAGGGAGACACCCTGCCAAACAATAGCCATCAGACCCTATATGGCAGCCCGTAGAACACTGCAGCCGAAAGCCGAATCCTCGGATGCTCGAACATCCACTTGATAACATTTTGTCAACGTATGCACCGAGGACCAGGTAGCAGCCTTACTAATCTGAGCCACAGATATCTGATGGCGAAAAGCCCAGGAGGTTCCTACACCCCTGGTAGAATGAGCTCTTACCCTGAAGGGAGGAGCTTTACGTGACCAATTGATGGACCCAATGGGCAGTGGAAGTCTTGGAGGCTGCCTGTCCCTTAGGTCCCTCTGGTAAAACAAAAAAAACAAAAAAAACAAAAAAAAGAGTCTGATCCTCGGATCTCCGCAGATCTATGCAATAAAAATGGATTGCTCACACTACAATCAAGGAGTACAGTCATTTCTCTTCCACCGAACGAGGCTGAGAGAAAAAAGGCAAAATAATTTCCTGATTCAAAATGAAAGGCCGACCCCGCTTTTAGCAAAAAATATGGAACCGGTCGTGAAGGATCAAGTATGGTTCTCTGCACGAAAAGGGTCGCCAACTCTGACACCCTTCCAGCCGAGGTGATGGCCACCAGTAAGGCTAGCTTGCGTGACAGACTGATGGAATTTCCTTGATAGGCTCAAAAGGTTGTTTCTGTAACACAGACAGCACAAGGTTTAAGTCTCAAGGACACATAGGTGACCTAATGGGGGGGGAAAGCAAACGAGTTACCCCCTGCATAAAGGTTCAGATCAGTGAAAGGGAGGCTAAGGGCCTTTGGAAGAATACTGACAAAGGCCCTGATTCTACTCAAAGTCATTCTGATTTCCACAGCCGACAGTACAAAAGAGAATTCTCCCAATCACGTATTTGAGGATGCCATTTCTGGCTTCACACCAAGCACTATAGGCTTTCCAGATCCTAGAAGAGCTTCCTAGTGACCATTTTTCTGGCATTCACTAGGGTAGATACCACCGGTCCTGAGATGCCACGATCCTTTAACATCCTGGCTTTAATAGCTATGCCATCAAATTTAGAGACTGTAAATTGGGGTGGAATATAGGACCTTGAGACAGTAGATCGGGCCGCACAGAAGTGCCCATGACCCGACTTGCCAATATCACAATCTCTGGGAACCAGGGCCTTCTGGGCCAGGCTGGTGCCACCAGGATGACTGGAACCCCCTCTCCAAATCCTGCGCAACAAATGTGGTAGGAGCGGGATCAGGGGGAAAGCATAAACCAGGGAGAACTGGTTCCATGGGACTACTAGGGCATCTGCTCCAATTCCCAAGGGATCCCCGGGACACAAACTCGAAGGGCAGTGCCACAAACTGGAAATGATGTTCCTCTACTGCAAATCGCAGGAACCTCCGAGGTATAAAGATGGGTACATGTAAATTCACGTCCTTGATATCAATGGAGGCTAAGACGTCTCCCATCTGGAGCAAGGCTACTACCGAGCGGACTGACTGCATTCTGAAGGATTGGATTAACAGATGTTGGTTCAGGGATCTTAGGTCCAAGATTATCTTTATATCCCCATTTGGTTTTAGAACCGTGAACATGTTCAAATAAAACCCTGCACCTCTTTCGGACACTGGAACCTGTATGATCACTCTGATGCACTAACTGCTCTAGTGCGTGAAACAAAGTTTTTTTGGAGGATCCGCAGGAACGTTGGATCTTATAAACCTCTGAGGAGGAGACCTCCATAATTTCAGCTTGTAACCACGGGACACTGTTGAAGTGACCCACTTGTCCTGCACCACTGTTTGCCAAATTGAAGCAGCCTTCCCCCTTTGGGGGCGTCCCTTTAAAAGCAGGGCTTGGTGCCGGGTTTAGAAGATTTCTTGACCCAATATTTTCTGGCCCTGCAGCTTGCCCCTGGCTCTAGCGCCCTGTTGGCGACGGAACTGCCTGAGTGCTGACATACCTGAGGAAGTCCCAGAGATTTTAAACGAGGAATACTTGGTCCTTCTCTTTACAGGAAGTAAAGAACTATGCTGCTGAAATCTTTTGGATATATTTATCCAGATCATCAAACGTTCCTCATGAAATGGGAACCCTGCCAATATCTTCTTACATGGAAGCTCGGCTGACCAGTTCTTAATCCACACAAGCCTGCGCATGTGCACAGACAGAGCCAGACAAGAGACTTGCTGTGTATAATCCTTTAATGCATCTACAGCAAAACACAGCGCTCAAGGAATATCTGCCCCATTTTCAGCAAGATCATCCTCCTTGTTAGGCCTGTCAGGTCATCTGAGTTGATCCTTTAAGGACTGGCAGACTCCAATTGCTGCGACAGTTGGCTGAATAGCTGAACTGGCCAAAGAAAAGGAAGCCTTTAATAATGACTCCAGTTTTTTGTCAACAGGGTCTTTCAAGCCCTGTGTGTTATCCACTGGACAAGTTAGGTTCTTGTTTAAGGAAGAGACTGTGGCATTTACAGCTGGCATGCTCAATTTCTTAAACTTTTACAAATGGGATATAAAGGGCAAAATCTCTTAGGAAGAACGAAAATCCCGTGAGGACGTCCCCAATCAGCATACACTGCCTGTTCCAACAGTGGGTGCAAGGGGAAAGCCTGTGCAGCCTGAGGAGGCTTTAGTGACCCCAAAGAGGACATGGGAGGCTCTGAAAACTCTGCAGAGGGCAACTTAAAGGCAGAAGGAACCACCTCGGTAACAGCCTTGATTAAAAGCCTCTGCAACTGAGGCATCTTCTGGCCCAGATTCCTCAGAAGCAGACTCATCTGCCATCTTATTTCCTAAATCCTTAGCACCTAGCTGTTCCTTACTCAAACCATTCCTGCTCCATATTAGGAGGCTTAGGGGAAGGGGATCAGTCACGCTTCTTGCCACCCTGCGGGATGGAGGCAAATAATGCCGGCAATCCTGTGCTCTAACCGGCTTGGGCCAAGGGCAGTTCATTCCTGGTGAAAAAGGGTGAAGCAGCGTTGATTGTAGGCACAATACCAGACAGGCACAGCGGCTCAGATTGCCCTGAAGCTCTGAGGTGATACAACGCTAGGGTTATGACTTACAGATGACATAGGTGTGCCTTTCCCTGTAGTGTTAACCCCGCTCCTCTTTTTTGATGACATTGCAAGCCACAAAAGGGAAGTACCTGGGTTTAGTATTTTACCCTAAAAGGGAGTCCATTTAATAGAGCTCACCAAGCCCTTATGCAACAATCTTGCTAAGCACTTTAGCCTGCCAATCAACACCTGGTGACTTACATGACCCGGGTAAGGAGGAATGAGTTTCTATAAAGTGAATTATACAGAGCCTACTCTGTGTCCCACAGCTGTCCCCTGGAAGCGCCGCATGTTAGCCATTTACTGTTTAAGATGGCTATGCGCCAGGACACTCTGCACATGCGTTACCCTTTTTCCCTCCTCGGTGTCATGTGACTCGTTAGTGTTACAAAGTCTCAGGTGTGAATGGAGAGCAGGTGTGTTAAATTTGGTGTTATTGCTCTCTCATACTGGTCACTGGAACTTCAACATGGCACCTCATGGCAAAGAACTCTGAGGATCTGAAAAAAAGAAGTGTTGCTCTGAATAAAGATGGCCTAGGCTAGAAGAAGATTGCCAAGACCCTAAAACTGAGCTGCAGCACGGTGGCCAGGACCATACAGCAGTTTAACAGGACAGGTTCCACTCAGAACAGGCCTCGCCATGGTCTACCAAAGAGGTTGAGTGCACATGCTCAGCGTCATATCCAGGGGTTGTCTTTGGGAAATAGACGTATGAGTGCTGCCAGCATTCCTGTGGAGGTTGAAGGGGTGGGGGTCAGCTTGTTAGTGCTGAGACCATACGCCTCACACTGCATCAAATTGGTCTGCATGGCTGTCGTTCCAGAAGGAAGCCTCTTCTAAAGATGATGCACAAGAAATCCCGCAAACAGTTTGAAGACAAGCGGATTAAGGACATGGATTATTGGAAACATGTGCTATGGTCTGATGAGACCAAGATAAACTTATTTGGTTCAGATTGTGTCAAGCGTGTGTTGCAGCAACAAAGTGAGTACAAGGCATGTCTTGCCGTCAAGCATGCTGGTGGGAGTATCATGGACTGGGGCTCCATGAGTGCTGCCGGCAGTGGGAAGCTACAGTTCATTGAGGGAACCATGAACCATGTACTGTGACATACTGGAGCAGAGTCTCTTTGGAGACTGGGCCGCAGGGCAGTATTCCAACATAATAATGACCCCAAACACACCTCCAAGACGACCACTGCCTAGCTAAAGAAGCTGAGGGTAAAGGTGATGGACTGGCCAAGCATGTCTCCAGACCTAAACCCTATTGAGCATCTGTGGGCCATCTGGTGAACTCCATGCCCAAGAGGTTAAGGCAGTGCTGGAAAATAAGGATGGCCACACAAAATATTGACACTTTGGGCCCAATTTGGACATTTTCACTTAGGGGTGTACTCACTTTTTTTGCCAGCAGTTTAGACATTAATGGCTGCGTATTGAGTTATTTTGAGGGGACAGCAAATTTATACCGTTATATAAGCTTTACACTACTTTAAATTGGAGCAAAGTGTAATTTCTTCAGTGTTGTCACATGAAAAGGTATAATAAAATACTTACAAAAATGTGAGGGGTGTACTCACTTGTTAGATACTGTGTATATGGCTAGATAACAAGCAGCAGAAAATGTCAAAATCAGTTTTTTTAACCACTTCAGCCCTGGAAGGTTTTACCCCCTTCACGACCAAGCAATTTTTTGTGTTACGGCACTGAATTACTTTAACCACGTAAAGACTGGCTCACGCCGATATACGTCGGCAGAATGGCACGGCTAGGCAACGTACATGTACGTCACTTTGAATTTCCCGCGGCGCACGTGCCGCAAGCTCCGTGACCATGCCCCCGGGACCCACAGACTTTATGTCCGCCGGGTGCCCGCGATCATGTCATGGAGCTGAAGAACGGGGAGATGCCAGCATCTCCCTGTTCTGCCTAGTGACAGGACACTGATCGTCTGCTCCCTCTCATCAGGAGCAGTGATCAGTGTCGTGTCACTGCTACCCCACCCCCCAGACAGTTAGAATCACTCCCCAGGACACACTTAACCCTTTCCCCGCCCCCCTAGTGGTTAACCCCTTCACTGCCAGTGACATTATTACAGTAATCAATGCAATTTTATATTGCTATATTAATGGCAATGGTCCCAAAAATGTGTCCAAATTGTCATGATAAAAATCACCGATTGCCGCCATTACTAGCAAAAAAAACAAAAAAAGAACCCCCATAAAAAAAACTTAATAAAAATGCCATAAAACTGTCCCCTATTTTGTAGACGCTATAACTTTTCCCTAATCCAAACGCTTATTGCGATTTTTTTACCAAAAATATGTAGAATACGTATCGGCCTAAACTGAGTTGAGGGGAAAAAAAATGTTACATATATATATATATATATATATATATATATATATATATATATATATATATATATATGTATGTATGTATGTATGTATGTATGTATGTATGTATGTATGTATGTATGTATGTATGTATATATATATATATATATATATATATATATATATATATATATATATATTTTGGGGATATTTATTATAGCAAAATGTAAAAAATATTGCTTTTTTTTTTTAAATTGTCGCTCTATTTTTGTTTATAGCAAAAAAAATAAAAAACGCAGAGGTGATCAAATACCACCAAAAGAAAGCTCCATTTGTGGGGGGGGGGGGGAAAGGACGTCAATTTTGTTTGGGAGCCACGTTACACGACTGCGCAATTGTCAGTTAAAGCGACGCAGTGCCGAATCGCAAACAGTGGCCTGCTCATTTAGCAGCCAAATGGCTTTCTTTTAGTGGTATTTGATCACCTCTGCAGTTTATTTTTGAGCTATAAACAAAAAAAAAATTTTTTTTACTTTCTGCTATAATACATATCCAATAAAATAAAATATTAAAAATCTAAAATTTCTTTATCAATTTAGGTCAACATGTATTCAGCTACATATTTTTTGTTAATTTTTTTTTCCTGGTAAAGACAGCGATCAGCAATTTTTAGCGCGACTGACATTGCGGCGGACAAATCGGACACCTGATACTTGACAATTTTTTGGGGACCAGTGACACTAATACAGTGATCAGTGCTAAATATATGCACTCTTACTGTACTGATACTGGCAGGGAAGGGGTTAACACCAGTAGCGATCAATGGGTTACGCGTGTCCTTAGGGAGTGCTTGCCAACTGTGTGGGGGATGGTTTGACTGGGCAAAGAGAAGGATCAGTGTTTCTGCTTTCCCTATGAGAATGAATGGCAATTTGCCTTGTTTACATAGGCAGATCGGCGTTCTGCCTCCTCCAGGAACAATCGCGGGTGGCCAGCGGACATCGGGTCTGCCGGACCCTCTGATTGGCTCCTCCTCAGGCAAAATCGATGCCCCCCACATCCAGAGCTACTGCACAGAACACACAGGTACGTTGTTTCGCACAGCCGGGCGCCTTGCCGCGGTAAATGTGCGGAAAGCTGTCCGGAACCAATAGAAAGCAAAGTCAAAGCTTTCTTTGTGATTGGCTGTACATGCTTGTACTCATGTATACTAAAAGGTTTCCTCATTAGCATTTACCCAAGCAAGCACATCTGGCGTACTTATGTTCCCCCCCCCCCCCCCCCCCCCCAATGTGGCACTTTGGAGCCTCTAGAGCAGGGGTGTTCAACATTTTGAAGAAAGAGGGTCAGTGATTTGGTATCGGGTTGCAGGCCACAATGAACTATTGGGTTTTACCACGAATTTAAACAAGCCCTTACTGTCCCTGAGCCCCCTAAAAGGCAGGTTTCACACCGATTTGCTGTGCTTTTTCCACAACTCGGGTGCAGCACAGTGCACATGCGTGTTAGCTGCACTTTGCCATAGTCTTCTGTTACACTTTCAGAAAGCACCCCAAACCCGTAGAGGGGAAAAAAAAAAAAAAAAAAAAAAAAAGTCTACGGCTCAGTGAAGCTAACCTGCAGGAATGCTACAGGTGCACTGCATTGCACCTGCAGATCAGTGTGAAAGAAGCCCACTAACTTTTTTTTTTTTTTAAAGGTGCTAAATTGCCCGTTGCCTCTTCTAGCATTGCTCTCCAGGATGCTAAAAAGGTCCCAGGCAAAGTGCACTCTGTATCACTTTGAGAGGGACAGGAGCTGGCACTACAGAGGAAGCATCAGCCTATGTGGCTCCTGCTCCCTTCCTCCACTGCAGGCGCTAGAAACTTGCACTCTGATGCTCTGGGATGGCGGGTCGGCAACCTGTCGATTGCAACTTGGGCTTGCTGACCCACCATTCCAGAGTATGGCTATTAGCTTCCCTGGTTGTAGGTCGGAGGCCACATTAAAGGATTCATGTGGTCTGCATGCCATATATTGAGCTCCCCTGTTTTAGACGTTCATGTGTCACTGCTATCCTTTATTTTATCTTAATCTACTGTAAAACAGGCTTTTACAAAGGAGCCATGACAACCGAGGAAAATGTGAAAAGGTAGGGAATTTTATTGGCTTTGTATTACAGGAGTATAGAATATAAAGAGATACCAAACCAGAGACTGAAAAAAAAAAAAAAAATGTATGTAACCTATTTTTTTTTTAACACATCAATCCAGACAAATCAACTGTAGACCTGCAATGTAAGGCATTTGTACCCATATTTTTTGTGTTTTATTTTTTTACTTACATCAACAGGAGCCAGCAGACTTTTGCCAAGATGCTGATTAAATGACAGGCACCAAGCTTCATTGTAACCATTCATGTTAGGAACATACTTCTTTATTGTCTCATCATTCAGTCTAAGCCACACACCATCATCATTGTGGATCTAGATGGGAAACAAGCAACAATAGCGAGCCACGCTCTCCTGTAACACATTCACTACCAGCAAGGCCTACCTATATGGTGATTTCTGAGGGACGCTGGTAGATGCGAGGCTCTAACAGGCAATACTGGTGACAGATGTGAATGTGAAGGAAAGTGTATAGTGAAATAGTGTGGGAAAGGGGGACTGCTAAAGTGATTAAACAAAAGAAGAGGATGGCAAAAAGCAAGCAGAACTAGCAGCGTCTATCACCAATGGATAAAGCAGAAATATATACACGCTAAGAAATAAAAAAGGGACAAGAAAGCTGCATCTGTAAAATAAAATATTGCAATTTTAAAAAAAGGAGAGAAAATGTTACGCTTAACAAGATGTATTTTTTTTTTTTGGTAAAAGGTCAGCTGAATATTTCCATAAGCTATTTAGACAGTAACATTTCAGTTTCTAACGTTAACAAGCGTAAGGTGAATGGAAATTGTCCCATACTGTCCTTTAACATTGTAGGTCTTATTTAAACCAGTGGAAAGAGCAATGCTTTGCAGTGATCGAGATTTAATTTCCACAACACGGTTGGCAGCTTGATTAATGCTGAATACAGTTAAGCTGTTAAGAGTTAAAGCACTGCTCTTTGCTATGTTAAATAATGACCTTAGTACTGTCAGTAAAATAAATAGAAGATATGGTATTGTATATACACTAACTATGCTGTGTACATTTCAAAAATAGATATATCAGTAAAGGTCAACTCTGTTTTTACCATATTGTCTATTGTGTTATTACCTCATCAACAAAAGCGATGGTTCCATTGACTTTCACTATGCCTATCTGCTCACTCTGAAGGGAAGGGTGGCTACGAATACGAAGCCCTGCACTGTCCTTGGCCACAAATTTGCGAACCTACAAAGTAAAGGTAGACAGAAGGGAAAGAAAACCTAAGCGAAAGAGCACAACCCAAACAGAAGTTTGCAATGGTCAAGACTCCACACATTTGGTGAGAAAATTTGAGAATGTTACAGGTTGTTGCTAGTTTCCCAGATTAAAAGTGATGGTTCTTTCAAGGGGAAAAAACACACACACAGATTCCAACTCTTCTAAAAGGTCGCACATAAAATGTGACACCCTTTAATTTGTATAACTGATAAGGCTCCCTGTTCATTATAAATCATGGAAAACAAGTCAACTCACAAGTTTACAGCATTTTAAAAACAAAAACAGATCAATTTTCTTAAATCTATAGTTGCACACATCAGTGTTCATCCTAATAAATGCTGTATAAACCAGGGCCCGTGGATCTCGATTTTCCTGCATGCATATTTCAACTATCACCTGATGGACCTGAGGCTTATACCCGACTGATGGGATCTGTAAACACCGCTCCTACAGCGCTGCAAAGAAGCTGTTTGCAAGAATTTTGATGTCCTGCCAGCGCAGCCCCCCCAAGTGTGAAAGCACTCGGGCTTTCACACTGGGATTGCAGCTGAGGCTTTTTTCAAGCGCTATTTTTAACGCTAAAGCGCCTAAAAAACACCTCCAGTGTGAAAGGGGTCTTATAGTAAATCAACCTCAATGTGACTGAACGATAAACTTTTATTGTGTACACCAACAAATCAATGCACAGAGTGGACCACCCACACACTCAGTCTTCTAAAGAAATGAGGGGGGGGGGGGAAATCACACAAAAAAAATTCTGTTATACAAAATGACAAGTAGAAAAGAGCTTTCATTTTAAAACCATCATTCGAGCATTTTAAGGCAAGGCAGTAGAGATAGTCAACCCACTGCTAAATGATCCAAATTCTCATTTTCTTAAGTGGCTTAAAAAGGGAACAATTTTTGCAAATTGGGGTCCTTTTATATATTTTTTTAATTTACACACTTGAGCAAGTAAGCCTCTGTATAAAGTAGAAGCTGCTGCTTGAGTTGTAGTCTTTTCATGTTTACCACATACAAGCCAAGAGGTTCCCCCCCTTTTGTCCTTTTTTGCCACCAAATACAAATGTTTGAGAATTTTTGCCCTTTGGAGGGCATCTACGTAAATGGCAAATACTATTTGTTATACAACTTTTTTTTTTTTTTTTTTTTTTTTTTTAAGGATTACAAAATGCCTTGCAGATTTAAAAACATGACTGCAAAATATATACAAACCTTATTTGGCTGTGGTTCTGCTTTGGGTTTTACCAACTGAGTTCCAGGAGGAATCATGCCTTTGGGTGGGTCCTTTACTTTAACTTCCAACCCAGCATCTATAATAAAACAAATTTTACAAAGATACAGTAAAAAAAATAAAAAAAAATGTAGCAGCCAATAATCTGTACAGGCAGTCTCCTAGTTACAAACATCCGACTTACAAACTACTCCTACTTACAAACGGTGGGAGACAACAGGAAGTGAGAGGGAATCTACCCCTAAGAAGGTAAATTCACTTCTGTAAAAGTTATGGGAAAAATGGGATTTTTGTACTCACCGTAAAATCCTCCTCTCTGAAGTTCGACGGACACAGCTCCTTTAATTCTTGACCTTAGGGTTATCACGCCACCTTCAAGAGAGGACTAGGCAGAACATGTAACATGTAAAAACAGCAAGACTGCACAGCACCACCCAGGGGGCGTTCCCTCTGGCTATAACCCCTCACCCTGCCAGCTTCCTGCAGCTCAGTTTGTCAAAAAGCAGTACAAACATAAATAGGAGGGGTGGGTGCTGTGTCCGTCAATGAACTTCAGAGAAAAGGATTTTACGGTGAGTACAAAAATCCCATTTTCTCTTTCGTTCATTGACGGACACCGCTCCTTTAATTCTTGACCTTAGGGACATCCCCAAGCAGTGTAAAAAAACCGAGGGGTGGAAACAGCAAAACACAACTTCATCCAACAACAAAAGGAACACCTCAACAGAGGAGTTGCCATCTTAAAACAGCCGCCATCAACTTATGCATCAAAATATGCGTTTACATCAAAATTGTAACTTAAAGTGTAAATTGCAACCTTACACAGCCGGCTGCAAAACCTTGCGGCCAAAGCAAGCATCCGAAGATGCGCTTACGTCAACTTTGTAGAATTTAGTGAAAGTGTGAACAGACAACCAAGCCGCCTTACACACCTGGAAGACAGACGCTTGATGTCTGAAAGCCCAGGAGGTTCCAATTGCCCTGGTGGAATGAGCCATGACAGGAAAAGGGAGCACCCGCCCCTTTAAGGCATAGGCCTGAACCACGATCTGTCTGATCCGCAGAGAAATGGTGGACGACGAGACCGTCAGACCTTTTTTCGGACCAGCCACCGAGAGAGTCTGACTTCCGGAAGGGAGCCGTAGCAGACAGATACCACCGGACCACGTCCAGGGAATGTAAGGCAACCTTATTCGGGTGTGTGCTTAGGACATAAGGATGGTAACAAGATGTCCTCATTTAGATGGAAAGCCGAAACCACCTTTGGAAGGAAAGAGGGCTGCGGACGTAGCTCCGCCTTATCCTTGTGGATGACCAGGTAGGTAAACTTGCATGACAAGGCCGCAAACTCAGAAACCCTCCCGGCAGATGTAATAGCCACTAGAAAGACTACTTTCTGAGAAAGAGTTAACAAGGGAATCTCCCTGATGTTTTCAAACGGCGGTTTCTGAAGCACCGATAGCACCAGATTCAGATCCCACAGAGGTAGCGGTGGTCGAACTGGAGGGACTACGTGTCGAACCCCTTGCACAAAAGTACTCACCAATGAGTGAGTCGCCAAGGGACGTTGGAAAAAGACAGCCAAGGCTGATATCTGTCCCTTGATGGTGCTTAAGGCAAGTTTCTGATCCACTCCTCGCTGCAAAAACAGCAGGATCCTGGAAACTGAGTATATGTGCGGATGCCACCCCATCTCTTCACACATGGAGACGTAAGCCTTCCACGTACAATGGTAAATCTTTCAAGAAGATGACTTCCGTGCTGTCTGCATAGTGGAAATTACCGAGTCCGACAGACCTCGGTCCCTATATACCTGGTTTTCAACCACCATGCCGTTAAAACCAGCGACGGTAAAGCAGGATGAAGTATCGGACCTTGCGATAGAATGTCTTCTCGCATCGGCAGCCGCCAAGGAACATCCACCACCAGTCGTACTAGGTCAGCGTACCAAGGACATCAAGGCCAATCTGGGGCAATCAGAATCCCCTCTGCCTCCACTCTGCGCAGCAGACGTGGTAGAAGTTTGAGTTGGGGGCATAAATCAGCCAAAAATGCCCCCTTGGAGCCACCAACGAATCCGCCCAGGGGTCTCTTGTCCTGGACACAAACCTCTGCACCTTCCGATTTAGCCGAGAGGCCAAGGAGGTCCACATCTGGTGTGCCCCACCTTAGGCAAAGAAACCGGGATACCTCCGGATGCAACGATCATTCCCCTGGGTCCAGCATCTGACTTAGGTAGTCTGCCTGCCAGTTTTCTACACCCAGAATGTATATGCTCGACAGGGCCGGCACGTGCCGCTCTGTCCACTGAAGGATATGAGCAACCTCCCGTGCTGCGACCGAGCTCCTCGTTCCTTCTTGATGGTTGACATATGCCACTGCCGTGGCGTTGTCCGACTGGATCCTGATGGGATGCCCCTGTAGCCTCCTGGACCATGTGAAGAGACACCGTCTGATTGCCCGAAGCTCGAGCACATTGATCGGCAGTTGGGATTCTTCCCGCGACCAGAGGCCCTGGGCTGACGGTACGCCCAAAACCCCCCCCCCCCAAGCGGTCAGGCTGGCGTCCGTTGTGATCACCGTCCAATGGAGAGGAAGGAACAATGTCCCGGACCGAAGGGCTGGAGACCTCAGCCACCAGAGAAGGGCATCCCTGACCAACTGGTTCACCCGAATTAGACAATCCAGGGATAATGGAGATTTGTTCCATTTTGACAAAATCTCCTGCAAGACTCGAGTGTGAAATTGAGCGTACGGTACCGCCTCGAAAGTGGCTACCATGAGGCCCAGAACTCGCATGCAGAAGCACAGCGACGACCACTTGCGGTTCACCAACAACTTCACCGCAGCTTGAAGAGTCTGCAGCTTGTCTGAAGGGAGAAAAACCTCCTCGCTTCTGAGGAGTCCAACAGTAAGCCCAGGTACTCCAGGCGTTGAGTCGGCACTAACAACGACTTCTTAGGTTCAGCACCCAACCAAACTCCCGGAGAGTCTGCATGGTGATCGCTACATGCTCCCTTAATTCTATGGAGGAAGATGCCCTCAGAAGGAGGTCGTCTAGATAACACGATTGCGATCCCACGTTGCCTTAACAGCGCCAGAATTGGAGCCAACATTTTGGTAAAGACTCGGGGTGCTGACGCCAGGCCAAAAGGGAGAGCCACAAACAGGTAGTGCTCTTCCCCGACTGCAAATTGCAGAAACCTCTGATGCCTGAGGCATATGGGTACATGTAAGTACGCGTCCTGGATATCCAGGGACGTCAGGAAGTCCCCCTGATGGAGTGCAGCGACCACGGAGCAAACTGATTCCATCCTGAACCTTTGCACTTTCACAAAGCTGTTGAGGGCCTTCAAGTCCAGGATTGGACGTACCCCTTTCTTTTTGGGGACCTACAGATTGGAGTAGAATCCCTGAAACCTTTCCAGCGTCGGTACAGGTACTATCACCCCGCGCAGTAGCAGGTCCTGTACTGCCTCGAACAGGGCTTCCCGACGAGCCGGAAGTAGAGGTAGGTTGGAGGGAAATCTGTTTGGTGGACAAGAAAGAAACTTTCTTGTATCCTGATGAAACCAGTTCGCAGACCCATTGGTCGGACAGTAGAGAGGTCCACCAAACTGCAAACTCCCGAAGGCGACCCCCGACCCGAGAGTCGGGTGGGGGCAAACCTTCATGCGGTATCATTTTTGCTCGCAGACTTGTTTGGCTTGCGAAACCAGGGACGCTTTTGTGCTTCAGCAGGCGCCTTGTCAGACTGGGAATGCTTACCTGCCGACCCGGGCGGGCGAAAAAGTCGTTTGAGCGGAAAAAGAGGGCCCTTGCCTACGGCGTGGCTCCTTACCCTTCCTGGACTGTGGGAGCAACGTGCTCTTCCCACCGGTAACATTTTTAATAGTCGTTCAGCGAAGCTCCAAAAAGCCTCTCACCTTGGAAGGGCAAATCCGCCAGTGCTTTTTTAGATGCCTGGTCTGCAGACCGGCATTTCAGCCAAATCAGGCGCCATAGCACCACTGCTGATACTGATGCAGGGGGACCGTATCCAGGGCCGCATCAGTCATACTTAAAGCCAAGCACCAACTGGTTTGCCAGCTCTACACAGACCGGGGGAGACTGTTGCTTCTCCAATTCATGGTGCAACAACTTTGCCCATTCAGTAAGCGTCTGCGACACCAAAGCCGTGGCCAGCACAGGTCGTAACACTGACCCCACTACTGTACTCATGGACCAGGCCACTGCCTCGGCCCTCCTGTCGGCAGGGTCCTTGAAGGCAGGAGTCTCTTCTACCGGAATGGTGGTTACTTTATTTAACCTAGATACCGGGGGTCAACGACCGGATGAGACGTCCATTTTTTCAGTAGGCTAACCTCAAAGGGGTAACGCACCGCCATTCTTGGGACTGAAAAGGCCTGTTGCCGACTTCCCCATTCCTTGTAGATGAACTTATCAAAATAAAGTCAAATACGGAAACCCCTTAGGCGCGTGGGCCGGTTTGCGGGACACAAAAGGGACCGCAACCTCAGCAGAGGTTGCTGCATCCTGTATCTGCAGGGTATCCCGCACCGCAGTGATAAGTGCTCCTACAAGCGCTTTTTCCTGCGTTAACCCGGACACAGAGTCGTTCTCACTGTCTGAACGGTCCTGGTCCGCATCCTCTGACATGTCAGAACAGGGGCCGCCAGTCACCGTGGGACCAGAGTCTGAATCAAAGCTCTCCCCAGAAGACGGGGGGTTTACCCCCCTTGCACCCGCACGCCGCTTCCACCCTGGTAACAAAGGTCTCCAGGAACGCCGACAAAGCGTCCATAGGCACCACATTTTTGCAGGTGAGCCAGTTGCAATAGCAGGGATGTCTGGGGTTAGAACCACCCTCCTAGCTGCTCACAGACTGAGGGGCCCCTCCGCAGGACTCACCACCCTGACCGAGTGCTGCGCTGTGCTGCCTCTGACCGCTCTGCCTTTCTTTCGTCACAAAGTGCTCCGAGTTAAAACTGCGCTGTTCTGAGGTACACAGACCCAGCCCTAGAGGTAAAAACGCGCTGAGGCTACAAGAAAATGGCCGCCGGCCGACCTTAGCACAAAAATCACCAAGAAAATGGCCGCTGAACCTTCTAGAAAATGACAGCCCATACACTGCATAAGACTACAGGAAAATGATGGCAGCCTCTCCTGAGGTAAATTTACTCAGGCACCTCACAGCGGAGAAAAAAAGAGACAGAAAAGTAAAAAAAACGGACCCCAACAGCCAGGAGCAGCCCCCCGCCAAAGCCTGGAGCCCCCCGGCCTAGGTACAGACACCGCATCTCATGCCCAGTCACACAGCAGCCCCAGCAAGGGGAGGGAATGAGGGATAGGGAGAGTGAGAGACCCCATAGTCGACCTCCCAGGGAACGCCCAGCTGCTCTATCCTGCCGAGGCAGGGAGAGCCGTACTTACCCTTCCTGTCGGGATTGCTGGAAACATTCCACCACAGACCCATCACCCGAGCAGTACGGGGTGGCCGTTGGCCACGGCACACTGATACGGACAGCAGTAGCCCAGTCATAGGTGTGCCCCAGAGCATATAGCTCACCGGCCGCCCCTGGAGCAGAAGGGGCATGTCGTGGCCGACCCAGCGCGTAGCTAGGGTCTGCGCACTCTCACAAGCTAGGCTAGGGAGACTACAAGGATCTATATTTTCCAGCCTGTCACCCAGCCGGCTGTTGATTGTAGATCACAGGATCAAAAATTGTAGAAAAAATGAAAAAAATCCCAGGACCAATGGTCCCCTCAGGGAGCCAGGTCCTTCTCCTACACTAGGCAGAAAAAACTGAGCTGCAGGAAGCAGGGTGAGGGGTTATAGCCAGAGGAACTGCCCCCTGGGCGGTGCTGTGCAGTCTTGCCATTTTTACATGTGTTACATTTTCTTCCTAGTCCTCTCCTGAAGGTGGCGTGATAACCCTAAGGTCAAGAATTAAAAGGAGCTGTGTCCGACAATGAACAAAAGAGAAAAGGTACCTCCACCGATTCTTTATCATCAAAGGCTTGTTTCCACAACAACCCATAATTTTCAAAATCCAATTGTCATTGGGACAGAAAGTGAGGTGAAATTTTCTGAACATGGACACAGAGAGCAAAACAAATGTTACAGGGGTGTTAAACCTTTCCTATGCTATCCAAAAAGCTTAAAAATATTTTTTTTTGGCTGAAGCTACATTTAAAAAAATTTACCTGTTCCGACTTACAGATTCAACTTAACAAACCTACAGTCCCTATCCTGTTTGTAACCCGGGGACCGCCTGTTAAAAAATATGGGCATGTGCAAGAAGTACTTTATTGCTTGCTGTTCTTCAGCTGTCTCTTGCCAAACAGAAGGCGACAACAGGAATATAGATCTAAGTCTTGTCTAAAAAGTGATCTCATTAATACTTTGGCCTGGAGCAGTAAAAAGTAGAACATTCTTTAAGGATAAACCAGAAGAGAAGGGTATTCTTTAAAGGTTACAAAACAGTCATTTTTATTAATTAACCTCAATTTACCACACTTAGTTTCATTCATATTTTGTTGCCTTTGACCTTGTTCTAGGTAACTGGCTAAAACATAGATTTATCAGAGCAAATCAATATGACATTCCTCTGTGGGAGATGAGCAATTTGTCTAAATTAGGAGTCTTTGTAACTATTTATTAAAATTTAGATACATGCTTTTCTAGCGAGTGTAATCTGATATTCCTCTTAGCATATACCAACTGTTT
Organism: Lithobates septentrionalis; assembly: GCA_037952835.1. Taxonomy (NCBI): domain Eukaryota; kingdom Metazoa; phylum Chordata; class Amphibia; order Anura; family Ranidae; genus Lithobates; species Lithobates septentrionalis. The sequence continues at coordinate 7,997,169 of JBBDGP010000929.1, read as the reverse complement.
ACCCAGTGTCTGAGACCCATTTAGTGCACATCATGGGGTCCATTTATTTAAAACTGTGTGCAGATTTGCTGGAAAATGGCAATGCTATTTTTTTCTTCTTATAAAACTGACCGCCATTGTGAGTACAATCCATAAATGGTGCAACCCTAGAAATAAATTATAACTAATGAAAATGAATCAGGAGAGCTCTCTAAAAAAAAAGTACTCAATGATGGGACACTGGTAAATTTTGCATTACCAGTTTCTTTACTAAGTAAATCTCATGTAAGACTTGCCTTAAAGCTGAGCTCCAGGCAAACTGCCAACTACACAGATGAAATGCATACAAGTCCTCGGATTTAGGCTAGGTTTACATTTGTATGGGTATGCGTGTAAATCGCAGGCGTTACCGCACACAAAACGTGGTTAAGATGATGTATTCATGAACACAAGAGCTGCATTACTATGTTAAGTCTGCCTGAATTTTTACATTAAGGTACACCAATCATGAAAAAAGCAGGGGCAAACACTGCAGACCCTTTCATAAAAATGATGAGCCCATACATTTAATAATTAATACTGAAAGCAGTTTGCGAGCAGGACAGCTAGAAATCTCAGAAAGTCGTCCAGCAATGGCAGCCCCCATGTTTTTGTCATGACGGGTTTTCTTTCATCCTTGACATACTGCAACATTGCCATCCCCATGCTTGAGTAAGAGAGCGACAAGAATAAGTGTTATTTAAACAGACAGACACAAAATCAGGGTGTGTAGAATAATGTATAATGGAGGGTGCCAAAAACGACAGCATTCAAGCAATGGAACTTCCAGCAAGGTACAGTGAGCAGGATAGAATGCCATCGCTGTCATTCAGCAGTTGGCAAGAATATATTCACTGATAAATGGGGAGCAAAAAAGCATTCATCATTAATAGTCAGTAATACATTACACAAGGAAAGGAAAAACGTAGTCAAAAGGTTTTCAGTGTTTCCAATTAAATGCATTTAATAGTTTTCAATTGGAACATATATTTTAAATATAAAAAAGAAAAAAAAAGTTTGACTTGGGGTTATCAAAATACATGCAAAACAAATATATAGTGGTCTCTGTGTGAAGTCATATCAAACAGGAGCGAAAGCATAATAAAATCCCTGTGCTTTTCAACAATTATGAAGAAAATGTTAGGCAATAAAGTTATTAGGTGTTCTGCCTTGGTGTATTAATTCCCCACTCTTTAATTTTTGCTGTTGTGGAGCAGAAATCAATCCTCCTGAGGAACCCTACTCTAAGGTCTAACAGATTCTACGCAAGGATACATAAGGAGAAATCACTGCAGCAAGTGAACCAAAAACCTTGGCTCACAGACAAAAGTACCTTTAAGTGAGACTAAGTGTATGAAAAGCAATAAAGATGTTAAAGGGTATGGAAATCTCGCCTCATTCTATGCAAGAAAAAAAACGGAGGAGTTGAACTTGTTATTAAACAGCAACTTATTAAGTAACTCCATTAATATCAGACAAGTGTTTAAAAACCACACAGTGCCCTAGGGCCACACAAAAACTTGGGTAAAATGATTCTTTTGGCTTTCAGGTTTTACAATTAACTGGGACAAATCAGTTCTTCTACCTGCGGGTCCTCTGGTGACCAATCTGCCAAACTCTGCTTCTCAAACAGCTGTAGTTTCTACATTTAAACTTTTGGATGTACAAGTTACATCACAAGTAAATACATATGTGGAGAGGAATTATTTCACATTGTTTAAGCAGTTTAAGCAAGTGGGGAAAATTTGGAGTAAATTACCTCTAACGATAATAGGTAGATCTAACCTGATAAAGGTGATATGGATGCCACAGCTACTATACTTGCTATAGCTCCCTTGGAAATTCTTTAAGCAAATAGATACCTTGTTCAGAGAACTCATTTGGAGATCTCAACACCCTCGGATTAGATTGGAAATTCTGCAGTTGCCCAAAGATGGAGGTTCGGCTGTCCCGAATGCCAGACTGCATTATCTGGCATCTCAACTTCAGCAATTAAATGGATGGAATGTTTTAGATTGTGAGGACCCCATACAGCAAATTATATTTTCTCAGCTTCCGATGGATCCACTGCTGCAATTAATAGTAGCGCACCACTTCTATAGTAAACGTAGCTATCCTACATTCAATTTAATGCATAATGTTTTGGACTACTATTCAACAAAATATTCAATATGAGGGATATACTCAGTATATGCCCATATGGCATAATCTGCAATTGCCTGAAGTTGTAAGGCTTGAAAATTTTGATTTATGGAAGAAGGCTGGCATTTTGCTTCTGTGTCAACTTTCTGACAATGAAGTTTTGCAACTATTTGATAAATTGGCAGAAAGATATCACTTTCAATACTTACAACTACGGCATGCTTTGCAAGTTCAAGCAAGGACTTTATTAAAATATAATCCTTTACCAACTTTAATGCTTGCAGTAACTGTAAAATGCTCTAAAAAAGGGACTTATAGGGAGTATATATTCTTCTTTACAAATGATAGCTAGAACTAATCTACAAGAGGGTAGTTACGGACAGTTGTTTAGAGATCTAGAGACACTTAGTAACGAGAAATGGGAACAAGCTTTGAAGAATTTGAGGTATCCCTGTTATCTTCACAGTGTCTAACTCAGTTATTCATTATTCATAGAGCCCATTATAGTCCTTTAAAGCTGTATTCATGGGGTAAAGCAATTACATCTAATTGTCCAAGGTGCACTACTGATATAGATACACTCCTTAAGCTCTATGCAGGTGAAGTTATACCCAAAAATAGCATTGCTGGAATACCAGAAGATATCCTCCTAGTTGAAATGCATGTGATGTGGCTGAGGACTAGGCATATATCACAAAAACTTATATTACAAAAGATTGATATCAAAATACCTGGCAACAATGAGGAATTGACAAACATAGGAGGAGTCCTAAAAAAATGTGAAAATTTGACATCGGTTGCTATCTTCCAACTTGTTTGAACAATCAGTTGAGTAAACTAATAAGGGAAGCCAACAATGATATAGAAGGGGGGATAATTATGTATGGTCCATAAAGGAGTAATAAAGTGAAGGAGGGACTTAAGAAAAGATTGAAGCGTGGACTGGTGAGCGCAAATATAATGCTTTGGTTTTGTTTTTTTTTCTCTCTAATGTTAGGGGAGGTGTATTTGAGAGGGGGTATGTGTGGGAAATGTATTGTGCGTTTTTGAATGTGTTGTATTTTGAAAAAATCTAAAAAGTATTTGATTAAACAAAAATTTCTTCAAAAAAAAAAAAAATTGTGTATGTAGTCCAGCCAATACCTAGTTTATCATCCTAAATTTGATATCTGTGCACCCTAAAAATTGAACTTTGGGGGAGTTTATCTCCCCTGATGCCCTTTGAAATTACTCTATAAACATTTATAATGGCAGCCTGAAACCTTTGCACACTGCCAACACTATTTTGACAAGCCTTGATTTGATAGGATACTATAAATTGATCACCACTTCCACAAAGTTTGAACTCCACCCCTTTTTTGACAGTACACACTTTGTCTCGATCTTATTTACCATGATGAATATTGTTTGCATCTTCACTCCTCCTAGTTTGCGCCTACCATTCTACTGTAATGTGCAGCCCGTAAAAACCCCAACTCCCCCCCCCCCCCCCAAAAAATAAAATAAAACACATACCAATTTCTATTCCATCTATGGTAACATGAATGGTGTAAAGGCCAACTGCTCCAGGGGTCCAGTTTGCACAGTAGGTGCCATCATTGTTGACCCTTATCAACATGTTCTCACTCGGCCTGTGAAGATAAGAATAAAAAATAATGAATTTAATAAAATGTATTTTTGGTATGTTCAGTCACACCTAAAAAGTTAGATTATACCCCAATCCTTCAGTCAGATAAAGCCCAGGTCATCAAGGAGTGGGGTGTAAGACATGCCATTAAAAAGAGACACCGACTGAGAAGCATGATGGTACAGAGTGCCTAGTGACAGCAAGTCTGGCCTTTTTGGGAGAGGCCAGGGGTCATCTCCTAGGAGGGAGCATATCTGCATACCAGGTTCTTCTGGGCCAGTTTGGCACAACATTTTTTTTTCTCTTCCTCTACATTGTGGAGCAGTTGAGAAGGAATCCGCACTGGAGGGAAGCCATACAACAACCTGAGTGCATGGGATTATGGGATTACCAGAGCATTGAATGCCAGGGATAATGGATCCTTGGTCCTGGTCACAAACAGGGGCAACTTTTTGTTGAACCTGGGAGCCAGGATGTCTACACATCTAAAGTCTCCCATTTATGACAGAAGGTTGAAGATGTTGGGATGGAGGGACCATGCCTTTTGGTACAGAGGATGACTGATGAGAAAACCTGCCTTCCAACTGTCCACTTTCAGATGTGAACAGAGATTGCTGGGCAGTGCTTTTCTGTCCAGGAGATGATCACTTATTTCCTTCAAGGCTGCCCGACTCCTGGTCTCCCCCCCCCCCCCCCGATGATGGATATAGGCCGCTGCTGTGGCATCATCTGATTGCACACTGCTGGGTGTTCCTGAAGAAGGGAGGGGGTCCAATCTTATTGTTCTGGGCTCCAAGAAGTTGATGGTGAGCGTTGCTTCCCTGAGTGACCAGGTTTCCTGAATTGTGAGAGACTGAAAAACTCCTTTCCCAGCTTGTGAGGCTGGCATCTGTTCTCACTGTCCAAGAAGGTGGGAGCAAGGCATTTCATATTTCCAATGCTGGACTGGTAATCCACCTTGCTAGGGAGTTCCTTGCTTGGCTGGAGAGAAGCATAGGGAAGTCTGGAGATGAGTTTGTTCAAAGCCAACAGAATGTTGTGTTGGAGGGGCCTTGAGTAAACAGCTTCAAATGAGGCAACCCAGAAACCAAGGACACATGGTAAATCTCACTGCCTTTTTTAACTTAAAGTCTGAGCAAGAGACCTTAAAGAAGGTTGTTTGGTTGAAAGAAAACCCATTGTAACTGCTGCCTAGGATGAGGCTCTTCGCCTTGTGTCAAAAGAGGAGGAAGTACCAGAGTACCTTAAAGGGGCTCTTGGCAGTTTGGTGGGAACAGTGCAACCTGTGATTTCATGTAACACCTGTAAGTCACCTGATATTAAGCTCTGAGAGGTGGAATTTTTACTGTCAATTTTTAAAGTTTAACACTTAAGTGAACAGACTCAAAATGATAGTTTAACAAATACTATTCAGGAGTTCATAATAAGTGTATTGCAAGTAGTAGCTGTAGCTATAGGGCTACAGTAATGGTCTGAAAACAAGATAAACCTGTCTTGCCTTTCCATACCTCTGGTCACTGTATGGTCACTGTATGGTCCAAAGCTTTGTCTGTCACAGTGGGCATAGCCCTGGAAAGGACTCTGGGGTCTAGGAACCATAATAGACCATGGTTCTGGACCTGCATACCACCCTGTGGCTAACTACACGTATTGCAGGAAATGTTGAGTTGAGCATCAAAGCAGGATTTAGTGCCTGAACATTACAGGCCGCCCCCACAGCGTGAGTATGGGGATGGTTCCCAAGGTTTCATCAATCCAGAAGGACTGCTTCAATTGTTCTAACAGAAGACTGTGCAGAGGTTTATTGAAAGATTCAAAGTAAATTAGAGCCAGTAAGCATGGAAACTTCTCCATGAGGGGGAAGAGGTCCCGTCACCTACAAGAAACTAGCAAAAAACTAAGGACTCACTGAAAAACCTAACAATCCCTACCCACTGTTGTCGCCCTGAGGAAGGGAGTTAATGGCAGGATTACCAGGTGAAAATAAAGGAAAAGCAAGTGCAAAAAGGACTGGAAAGCTGAGATATTATCAAACTTAGTTCTTGTGTTTAGATACGCTTTAATATCCATTTAATATTACATGCCGTTTAAAACAGACGTGCCAAATTTGGTAACACTCGTTGTGATGTGAATTTGTGAGGTAAGTCAGCATATGTTCCTGCCTGTTAAACAGCAGAATTCCCCATGTTACTGAAAGTAAATGTGTACACATAAAACTTAAACATACCGTTTAGGCATAGGCGAGGCAAAACGGAGTTCTTCAAATGAGTAGTTTTCATATGCCTACAAATTAAAATAAGCAGAACACATAAGCTTGCAACAATATTATATTCCAGTAATGTAGATATGCTAATCAGGGGCACCAGGGATTCTGCAGAGCAAATTTTCAAGATAAAGAAATTTGGCTGACTGGTAATTAACTAAATGTTTTACTTTGCTACTTCAAATGCCTTATGCGTACTGAACATGTCTAGAGGAAACAAAACATTTAGCATAAAATTCCTTAAAAAGGATATCTTTAGTCACAGCACATGCCACGATTCTATAACATCAGGATTGTAATAGCAATAGCACATGCCACAATTCTATAACATCAGGATTGTAATAGCAGTACAAACAATAGCTATTTTTGACAATCCAGTATAAGCTTACTTGAAAAAAAAAAATCTCCTTTCATGTTGTGAGAGCTGCCTGATGGTCATCGCTTTCAACAACTTTCTAGATTTTCTGCTTACCCCTTTGGTTTATTTTTGTTTTATAATAACTATATATCCCATGGTACCCTGCTGCCTGCTATCAGTGGATCCTGTAATGACTGCGCCTCCTCAAAACTATTACTCTTAGTTCAGAAGGTAGGCTTCGTGAAATGTGGGCACAAGCAGTGCTAATTCACAGGGAACATGTGCCACAGGAAGAAAATGTGGGCTTTTTCAAAAACTAAGTTTGCAAACTTCAAGATCAGTCAAATTCAGGTCAATAGAAGCAGACTACAAGTAACTAAAATTCAATGTGAAATTGAATATATGACCATAGATACACTTAAGGTCTGTGCACCTAAACATTTACAACTAGAAACCAAACATTTGTCTACTTTTTGCAAATTTTTTCAATCGCAGATGAAAGACTATGTGGAGTCTTTTACCTACATGGGGATCTCAGGGATTGAACTGCCCTACCGGGACACTCAGATCTATATCCCATAAGATATCGATTAAGGCTTATTAACCTCCAGGGTCTGGTGAGTTTGAACTCCTTGTGGGTGTGTGAAGCACATGGTGGATGGTGCACTTATCAATCTTCTACTATGTACAGCTTGCTGACCTACCAGAGACTCTTGCTCTAATATGATCGTTTTTGTTTTATTCATTCACTTATTTCAGACTGTCAGTGTTATTATCTGACTGATGTGAGCGCCGCTTAGATGTTTTAATTATTTCTCATTTGTGGTTTTAGTTTTTACATTTGTTTACCATTTAGTTTAACCTTTTCAGTGGTTGTTGAGGGAAACCTTTTATTACTTACATATTTCATGGCTGAGTTTTCATATTTACAGAAGTTTGAACTCTTTTCATATCTTTCAGCATCTTTGTCTAGACTGTTTACAGACCTAACTTAACATAGCGCTGAGATAGGAGGAGTGTGTTAGGCCTTTACAATTTTTTCCTTTCGTTTTACCATAAAAAAAAAAAGCAGCTTTTATTGGAGAAGTGAATCTGCGTGTGTCTTTTGCAATAAAATCTCCTTTTCTGTCTACCAGCAATTTTCTTTCTATTGTACATCTCGTCATGTTTATCATCCTGGGCTTGCCAATCAACTTGGCTGAAGACTGATGTAGGAAAAAACACTGACAAATATGTAACTGGTGGCAATGGAACAACAAGGAAGGGAGATTGTTGACATCACATCACAGGAGGGTGTTTTTAGCATTGTGCCAAAATGGGCAATTAAGCTGTGCAAACTTGCACAATTTTGGAAAGAGCTCTCTGGGCAATCTATGGGTATAGTCCTGCTTTAGGAACAAGTCACACTGAGGGCCAACAATGTTCTTACGGCATGTAAGAAGCAAAGTAGTAGTGAATAAACCTCGCCTGTGCTGAGAAAAGTTCAGATTTATCACTAGGTACAGAGCTCAGAGAATATTCCAGCCTAATCACCCAATTTTTAAATTTACCTTTATAAAGAAAAAAAAACAAAAAACAAAAAAACACACACACACCACAAAAAACACCATTATTTTTTTTTTAAATATGGATAACTTTATGCACATAAAGGCACAGAGAAGTTGCTCACCTTCATCATGGTAATGGCAATGTAACGGGCTTCTTTTACAATCATTGGTTCATAGGAAGCGTCAAGTTTGGGTGAAGGAAGGCCACCGAAGGTCATATCAGAGCCTAAAGATGCAGAGGTTGATGGGCTGCCTGGGATACGAGGAAGTTTTTTCACCTGTTCTTGTTGAAGAGAGGTCTTTTTTTGAGAAACAGGAACCGCTTTAACCTCCACCTGAAATTAAGCCAATTAAAACAAATAGGATTTTTGTCCTTTGAGGAACAGAGGCGGTAATTAACTGTCAGTTTATACTACCGCCAACAGGAAGCTTGAGCACTGACAAACAATGGTAACCCAGCAGGCTAATCCAAAAGGGCACAGGGAACTGCCCCTGATGTTAGAGGCCCAAGAGAAAGGTTACTAAACCAGTGAGGAATGTCTTGGCATGGGACAAAGACACTGATCAGACCAGAAAAGTAAAGCAAGTCAACCTGCAAGGCAAATTGACTCATGATCAACAAGCACCCCACCCCACAGGGAGACATGGAACCAAAACAGAAAGCCATAAGAACAAATTTCCAGGATAAGGAAGCCCAAAAAACAGTCTAATGCCGCGTACACACGATCGGAATTTTGGTCGGAAAAAGGTATGATGGCTTTTCTGATGGGATTCCGCTCAAGCTTGCCTTGCATACACACAGTTACACAAAAGTTCTCTGAACTTTCGACTGTTAAGAACGCGCTGACGTAGAACACTACGATGAGCCGAGAAAATGAAGTTCAATGCTTCTGAGCATGCGTCAAATTGTTTGAGCATGTGTGATTTTTTTGCCGAATTGCATACAGACGAACACATTTTCAGATAGGAACTTTTTACGACCGAAAAATAGAGAACCTGCTCTCAATCTTTTGCTGGCTGGAATATCGCCAGCTAAAGTCAGATGGAGCATACACACGGTTGCATTTTCTGACCAAAACCTCTCATCTGAGTTTTGCTGGTGGCATAATGTAATGTACGGGGCATAATGGGAAAAAGGCTTTAAGCCTCAACTCACCTAATCTCAAAAGAAGACTAAAGCCTAGTACACACCATTAGTTGTAACTGACAGCTCCGGTTGAAGCCGCAGTGTGCTAGGCTTTACAGGGGAAAACCCTGTGAATGACTCATGCCAGATAATCACATCTAGGAGCGTATGGGTTGCTTACAAAGCTACCCGGGGAACCAAAGCGTGATCCCATGAAGTACATCTGATTACAAGTGGTGCGTAGTGGACACAGCTGTTAAGGACAAGCTGGTACAGGAGCTAAGACAAGGATCTTCACATCCAAGGGAATGGACCCAAAGCAGCATTTGCAGGACTTTTAAATTGTGCAGTAGCACAGGGAGTGTCACAGGCAGTGGCGTAACTACCGCCATAGCAACCCATGCAAATGCTATGGGGCCCGCAGCCACTATGGGGCCTGATGAGGATGACAGCACCGCTGTGCCCCATACAGCCTGACCTGTGCACACGGCAGCCAGGGGAAGAGAGGAGAGGAAGAGGCGAGCTGTCCATATCAGCAGAGAGTGCGATTGCTCGCTGTAATAGCTTTCATTAGAACTTCCAGTGTTCTCGGGGGTCACGTCACATAGCTCCACCTCTTGGTCCGGCGCCTTTGATAGACAGAACGCCAGTCCAATGCGGGACGTGTGACGTCATCAAAGGCATCAGGCCAAGAGGTGGGGATATGTGACGATGAGCAACGAGAAGACGGGAAATTCAAATGAAGGCTATTACAGCGGGCAATCCTGCTCTCTGCTGATGCGGGCGGCTTGCCTCTTCCTCGGCACAGGTCAGGCTGCGTGGGGCACAGGTCAGGCTGCGTGGGGCACAGGTCACGCTGCATGGGGCACAGGTCACGCTGCATGGGGCACAGGTCACGCTGCATGGGGCACAGGTCACGCTGCATGGGGCACAGGTCACGCTGCATGGGGCACAGGTCACGCTGCATGGGGCACAGGTCACGCTGCATGGGGCACAGGTCACGCTGCATGGGGCACAGGTCACGCTGCATGGGGCACAGGTCACGCTGCATGGGGCACAGGTTACGCTGCATTGATACTAGGGCAGCTGTGGGGGGGGGCTGTTTGCAGGGGGGCCCCATACAACATTTTGCTATGGGGCCCTGTGATTTCTAGTTACGCCCCTGGTCACAGGTCAGGCATTCATCACAACCAATGTATAAGAATGCAAAAGACTGACTCCTCAAAGATGTTTCTCTGCAGTGAAAGACTGGTGACCCAGAATCAGTCCCCGAGATGATCACAGAGAATGGGGAGCCGACTGCCTCTAGGGCTGTGGGTAGATAAGAAACACATCCTGCAAGTGATGGTGCAGGAGTGCGTTTAGGGCCTCTGAGGTGAAAAACCAGCAAGGGTCTGAATAAATTTGGCCAGGAAGTCTTGACTGACCCGTAGAAGAGGCCCCAGTTCATAAGCAGGGTACTCAGCCTTTCCCAGCGCAGTCAACTAGGTAGAGCCTATAGCTACAGGAAAATTGGATTCCAGATTGTAGATATACAGAACATCCCAGGTACTGTTGAGATTGCGAGTTAGGATCACCCCATCTCTGCTTACTTAGCGAGTCATCAGAGAAAGTTAAAGTGAAAGTGCTGAGGTAATGCCAATAGCTCTGGAGCTGGAAAATATACCCATCATCCTAGGACAACAGCAAAAAATGGAGGCATGCCGACTGTAGGAAGGGTTATTCTGGGCTGACTTATGATTTTTTTTTTGTTTGCCAGTGTCCAATCCTCCTGTAGGCAGCAGTATAGTTAACGACTGTGTCCCTTAATGGATGACAAAAACACAATCCGATTGTTTATCTATATACATTTACATGTCGCCACATCAGTTCCAATGTGATGGCAAAATTAAGATCATTGTGAAGATTCTTTGGTTATAGAACTTACAAAACTGTATCCAGGTGTGTGTGGGTTTGTAGGTGTATATGTATATGGAAACAGATCGATTTTTTTTTTTTTTAACAGAAAACTGCCTTAATCTGAAACAAAACTGGCAACTGCAACCAGCAGATTCTATTTTATCTGGCCATTCCCTGATTACAGTATAAAGATTAAAGTAATCACACCCCCTTACATAGTTAACATTTCCCCATCAGTCAAGAAAATAGGTTTATTTTAGGGCAGGGAAATTTAATTAGTGGACCTCCAGCTGTTGCAAAACTACAAGTCCCATCATGCCTCTGGCTCTGGGTGTCATGCTTGTCGCTGTCACGTCTTGCTATGCCACTTTTAGTTCTGCAACAGCCGGAGGTCCGCTAATCGCATATGCCTTTTAGGCATTTCCTTATGCTTTGTAGTTCGATTGATCATGTCATACTATGGTGCTTAATTAAATTAAAAAAATCATTTAGACTGACCTTTACAGATTCAAAAGGTAATCATTCTTGGAATAAAAAAAAAAAAGAAAAGAAAGCCTGAGAGATCCAAGCGAAAGAACTGTAAAACAAGCAGATAACCGCCTAACAATTTTAATAGCGTAACATACCTTCATGTTAGGCACATGAACAACATCCCCATACTGATCCTTTGTCTGTACAGTTATGGTAGTGGGCCAGCCACATCGGATATCATCCTTATTAAGGATTAGAGAAGTCTTCTGTGGATCAGCATATGAATCTGGTTGAAGCCACCTAGAGATACAAGCCTTGTTAAAATTACCTCGTAAGAGCAGCCCCAGGTATTTACTCTAAAATTTAGTTAAACAGGTCTTATGACAATGATACAAAATACCAACATATGCAACATAGAAGAGTAGTAAAGCCCACAAGTCATAGTTTGCCTTTCCATTTTTCATCACTTTTTTTCAATATTACATTGCAACACTTAAGTAGAAATTACTTTTCTGCATAAATCAGTATCTGTAGGGGCTATTCACACTATTGTGTGAATGTTACATGCGGTGGTACCATTCATTCTAAACAGCATCACAACACACCTGTTGCATAGCACTGCCAGAAATGGTATATGTACCCCTTCTGGTGCGTTAGGCAGCTGCCTTAGACCCCTTACACACTGGGGCCACGGCAGCGCTAAAGCGCAGCTCCGTTTAGCACTTTTTAAGCGATGCTTTTAACCCCAAAAAAAGGGGTTAAAAACTCCTGTTTTGCGGCGTTTCAAAGCGCTTCCCATTCATTCCAATGGGCAGGAGCGTTTTGGGAGTGCTGTATACAGCGCTTCCAACCCACCCCAAAGATGCTGCTTTTGCAGGACTTTTCCCATCCTGCATGCGCACCGCCCCAGTGTGTAAAGTCCCACTGGTATGAATGGGAAGCGGTTTTCAGTGTGAAAGGGGTCTTAAAGTGGTTCTAAAGACTAAATGTTTTTTACCTTTATGAACTCTCTGTAAAAAGAAACAAAAGAAAAAAAAAAAAAAACCTGTCCTATCCCTAAACACTTACCTGACTCCATGTCACTGCTCCAACACTACCTCCAGCGCCAACACCACTCCTCACTTCCTGCTTTCACTGGAGAAACTGGGGGCAGCAGAGCCATGCTCTCCTGCTGCTGTTGAACTCCTGTCAGGGAGAATGGCTTACTGACATTTGTGTGTGTTTAGACCCAAACAGCCCAGCTCAGGACACAAATGGGAGAATGCACACATGGGTGCCCCCTTTGCACCTAGTTTTCTACAGGAGGAACCCATAGAAGAGAGCAGTTTATAGCTTTGGGGGGGGGGGGGTCTGACAGAGGAGGAAAATCACCTAGAGTTGGGTTGGGAAAAACTAATATTGGTACAAGCATGACATCTTTAGTGGTAAGGAATCCCAAAATGGCATAGTGCATGTTAGTATTAGGAAGCATCTAGATACTTTAACATGCTTGCTGGGAATGTGGCGTCATAGTGCATCTGTGCCCTGACTATAGATATTAAAGAGACCCTGTCATAAGACCATTCATGCCTACAAAGATCTGATACTACAGTATACCTCTTCACTCCTCCTGCAACAGATACATTAAAGGTTATGTATGGGGGCAAAAGAAGGGGGTTGGGGGACGCTGGGCCAGTGCAAAGCATAATTATACTTTCTTACAAGAGAAGAGGGCTATGGAACTCAAAAGGCACAATGCAATTGAATAAAGTAACTTATGGAAAAGAAACACTGCAAGTAAGCATTTTAAAATAATTTTTCCCATATTTTACCAGTAATTTTTTAACACATTGGTGACAGTCTCTTTAAAGTATTTACATGTGCTTAACAAGTAGAATACCGCTATTTTGTTGTAAAAATAGCATTTTTGTACTCGCCATAAAATAATTTTCTTGGAATCCATTGAGGATAGAGGAATTATTCTTATACTGCTGCCTACAGGATAAAAGGACACCAGCAAAAAAAAAAAAAAAAAAAAAAAAAAAAACACACCTTGGCTAGCACAGGATAATTTCACCCAACCAGGATGCCTCAGTTTTGTAGCAAAGCAGTACCAAGACCACAGTGGGGTGGGGGCTGTGCTCAATAGACAAAAAGGAAAAATAGGATTTTTTAAAACAGCTTACCTGTAAAATCCTTTTCTTTCGAAGGACATCACGGGACACAGAGCCACAGTAATTACTGATGGGTTATATAGGTATCACTGGTGATTGGACACTGGCACACCCTATCAGGAAGTTCAACCCCCTATATAATCCCTCACCCTTGCAGGGATACCTCAGTTTTTCAGCCAAGCAATATAGTGTATTAGAAGAGGGGCGGGACCTCTGTGTCCCGTGATGTCCTTCGAAAGAAAAGGATTTTACAGGTAAGCCGTTTTAAAAAATCCTATTTTCTTTCTCGAACATCACGGGACGCAGAGCCACAGTAACTACTGATGGGATGTCCCAGAGCAATGCTACCTGAGGGGGGGGAACCACGACCAAGTAGGGTGCAATCAGACCTGAGGACCCTGTACCGCTGCCTGCAGCACACTACGCCCAAAGGAGATATCCTCATGCCTTCTCACATCCACCTGATAGAATCTGGTGAATGTATGAACTGAAGACCAGGTTGCGGCCTTGCAGATTTGAGCCATAGAGGCCCGGTGATGCACTGCCCAAGAAGCACCAATAGCCCTTGTGGAATGTGCCCTGATCTGAAACGGAGGAATCTTCTGTTTCAAACCGTAAGCTTGAATGATCAACTGTCGAATCCATTTAGAAATGGTAGCTTTTGACGCTGCCTGTTCTCTATTGGGACCCTCTGGCAGCACAAACAAAACATCCGTCTTGCGGATCTGAGTAGTTGCCCCTAGATAGGCCTTAACTGCTCTTACTACATCCAACGAATGTAGAGATCTCTCTTCCGGAGAACAGGGATCTTGAAAATAGGAAGGTAGAACAATGTCTTGGTTTAAATGAAAATCAGAAACCACCTTCGGTAAAAAACTAGGATGAGGGCGTAGTACCACTCTATCCTTGTGTATAATCAAATAAGGCTCCTTACAGGAAAGAGCTGCTAATTCTGATACTCTTCTAGCAGAAGAGATGGCCACCAGAAAAATGAATTTCCTTGTCAACAAGACCAAAGGAATCTGACTTATTGGTTCAAAAGGCTGTTTCTGTAACACAGCCAGGACCAAATTCAAGTCCCAGGGGTTTAGGGGCGCTTTAACCGGAGGGTTAAGACGCATCACCCCCTGCATAAAGTTTCGGACCAAAGAATGCGAAGCAAGTGGCCGCTGAAATAATACTGATAAAGCAGAGACCTGGCCCTTGATGGTACTCAAGGCCAGCTTCATCTCTAATCCCATCTGTAGAAAATCAAGGATTCTACCTATGACATATTTCCTGGGATGCCAACCTCTGGATTCACACCAAGTTATATAAGCCTTCCAGACTCTATGATAAATCATCCTGGAAGCTGGCTTCCTTGCATTAATCAAGGTAGATATGACAGGACCTGAGAGCCCACGACTCTTCAGAACGTGGGTCTCAATAGCCAAACCGTCAAATTTAGCGTTTGTAAGGCAGGATGGAACACCGGACCTTGAGATAACAGGTCTGGGCGTACCGGTAGGGTCCACGAGGAACCCACCGTCATCCTTACTATTTCTGCATACCAAGTCCTTCTGGGCCAAGCGGGGGCCACCAGAAGTACCGACTTCCTTTCCTGCCTGATCCTGCGAAGGAGTCGTGGTAATAGCAGAATAGGCGGGAATGCGTAAATCAGTGAGAACCGATGCCACGGAATCACCAACGCATCCGTCCCGCATGCAAGAGGATCTTTTGTCCTTGCCACAAATCTGTCTATCTTTTTGTTGAATCGGGATGCAAAGAGATCTACATCTGGAACCCCCCATCTTTGGCATATGGCCCAAAAGACGTCGGGATGCAGAGACCATTCCCCTGGAAGTAACTGCTGGCAACTTAGATAGTCCGCCTGCCAATTCTCTATTCCCGGGATGAAAACTGCCGATATGCATGGCACATGCATCTCTGCCCAGACTAAGATCTGGTTCACCTCTTTTTGAGCAGCTCGGCTCCGGGTGCCTCCCTGATGATTGACATAAGCCACTGCTGTGGCATTGTCGGACTGGATCCTGACCGGACAACCCTGTAGCCTGATAGTCCAGACCTTTAGAGCTAGATGTATCGCCCGGATCTCCAGAATGTTGATGGGTAAGGTCCTCTCTGTCTTGGACCATACCCCTTGGACCGCAGCCTGTTCCAGAACTGCTCCCCAACCTGACAGACTGGCATCTGTTACCACCGTCCAGGTAACCGGTAGAAAGGATTTCCCCTTCTGGAGGTTTTCGGGTATGAGCCACCAATTGAGGCTCTGACGCACCGCATGCGACAGGTGCATCGGAAAGTCTAATGCCTGAACCTTCTTGTTCCAGGTCGACAGAATACTGTGTTGCAGCATTCTTGAGTGAAACTGAGCATAGGGAACTGCTTCGAATGAAGACACCATCTTCCCTAGTAGCCTCATACAAAGGCGGACTGAGGGACCCTTCTTGGTCCTTACTGTCAGAATCAGCTCTCTCAAAGCAGTGATCTTTGCCTGAGGTAGAAATATTTTCTCCTGGCTTGTATCTATAATCAGACCTAAATACTCCAGTCTTCTTACTGGTTTTAGGAAAGACTTTTCTAAGTTGAGGATCCAACCTAGGTGCTCTAGATACCTGACCGTGGTCCTCAAGTTTCCATTCAAAGAGGCTACCGACCGGTCTATCAAGAGCAGGTCGTCTAGGTATGCTATGACAGCTATACCCTGAGCCCTTAATCTGGCCAGAGGAGGAGCCAAGATCTTTGTGAACACTCGAGGTGCAGTGGCTATCCCGAAAGGCAGAGTCACAAACTGGAAATGGCGCCCTCCTACCTCGAAGCGCAGAAACTTCTGATGAGCAGGAAAAATGGGCACATGCAGGATGTCCTCATTCACTCCGCTTCTAGGGAAGACAGCACTAAAGCTGCGTCTTGTATCCCCTCTACTGGACCTGTGTCCTCCAGGCGCTGTGCCTCCCCTCCTCGGGCTCCTCTGTGGGCGGCTGCCGGGAAGCCTCTCTGTCTTTCTCTTGGCTCCGGTATTCCGGAGAGGTTAACAGATAAGGAGGTATGGAGTGATTTTGTCACGCTGAAGCACACAGCTCAAGCAGGAATACTTGTAAAGGATCGCATCGAATAAAGCAACAGCAACTCAACAGGAGAGACCACCAACTACCCCAAGGCACCCACTCTATCGCTCGGTACCCCTGTAGGGGTGATTAATTCTGGTGAGTGGGGGAGCACTGGGGGGTGAGCACCTCAAGTCACTACTTTGAACTACAAGCACAGAAGTCACGGCTATAAAGTCTCAAGGAGTGAAAAATATATAATATATACATTGAACTTATTCAGTTTATTTGGTTAAAAAATTTGTTTACACGGAGTTTATGCATACAATTACCTACTCGTTAGAAATGAACTACCACCATTTAGAGCCCGGGTGGTATAACCACTTTCTAGACCCCTGTGGCCCCTCTCTAGCCTGGGGGGGAACATTCAAACATGAGAAATCCCCCTTTCCACCTTACCTGCTTGCAGCCTGCTTTGAGATGCTGGGACATAATCAGCACTGAACACCTGAGACAGTCAGTCAGCATGTGTAGGTTTGTGCTCTTGGCAGCCCCCGGTGGTCACAATAGGCATAGCATGCATTTACCTTAAAGGAGAAAAACCACTAGAACTCAAAAATTCTGTGGAATCTCCTCTTACCTTATCCAGCCACAGGGTGCTGTTTACACAGACCCAATCTTCACCTCTCACGGTGGGCTCCGTTTGAAAAAACCGTCAGAGACTGGGGCCCCCATCAGTAGGGGGATCCAACAGTTCTGGGACCGTAAAGCACCTCGCCAGAAATTAGGAAGTTTAAAGCCATTTTCTGATCTGCGGGGTCCAGCTCTCTAAAAAGAGAAGCATTACGGGTAAAACCTCGTTTCTTCGGACACGAGGCCCGGGTACCATTCAATTCGGCCATGAAAAGACACTTTGAATGGATCCGGTTCGCCTGGCTTGCCCCAGTATAGGATCTTAGGATATTCCCTTTGGAGCTCAGCACAGGACATCTTTACACGTCCATCACCTAAGACACTGGCGTAAAAACTGAGGTATCCCTGCAAGGGGGAGGGATTATATAGGGGGTTGAACTTCCTGATAGGGTGTGCCAGTGTCCAATCACCAGTGATACCTATATAACCCATCAGTAATTACTGTGGCTCTGTGTCCCGTGATGTTCGAGAAAGAAACAAGATTTTACAGTGGGTAACACACACACACGGGGTGCGCAACAAAAGCAACAAAGGCCCACAGGCCCAGAAAATAAAAAAAACCCTAACTGCAGCTTAAAAGGCTGTATGAAGGACCCAACACCTAAAATCTGGCATCAGATGAGGCCTTAATATCTGTCTGGCAGAACTTGGAAATGAAAACCGAAGACCAGATATGTCCAGTTCTGGAGACCTCATTCACAAAAAGATATTAATAAGCTCGAACAAGTCCAGAGATGGGCAACAAAACTGGTAAAAGGTCTGGGGGACAAAGCATTAGTAGAGATTTCAGGAACTTAATATGTGCCGTCTGGAGGAAAGGGGGGACATGACTGAAACCTTTGAATACATGAAGGAGATCAATAGGGTTCAGGAGGGCAGGAATTTCAATATGAAGCCAAGATCAAGAACAAGGTCATGACCTCAAAATAGCAAAGCTCAAAACTAAAGCTTAGTTTAGAAAGACTAGTTGTGGGCAGCAGGTGAGTCAGTCAACAGTGGATTGTGGTAAACAAAGCTGGAGACAAACAGATCTATAAATCAGACAAAAGTAAAAAAAATAAAAAATAATAATACTCTATAGTACTCTGTTTCCAGTGGTAGCCTTGCAAACATAGAAAAGATGCTTAAAGCTGAAAGGAAAGGGTGGATCCCTTCTGGATGAGAACCTGCCCGAGCCACCTAGAGATAGTGCACCCTTATGCGTTCCGTATGATAACAAAAAAGGGAAATGGCCTTCCTGAAAGAAGGGGTGGCTAAGAGCCCAACCCACATCCAGAAAATGGAGATAAATTTTCTCTTTGTAAACAGGAGCTGGACAGAAAAAGTTATCCTTGTTGGAGGTGAAAAGGCAGAAACTACCTTAAAGGGGTTGTAAACCCTTGTGGTTTTTCACCTTAATGCATTTTTTGCATTAAGGTGAAAAACCTTCTATAGTGCAGCGACCCCCCAGATCCCTCCCGCCCTTTTACTCACCTAAACTCGGTCTTTCCAGCACCAAGAACGAGCACACCAACTCCAGCCAGTGTCTCGAGTCCTGATTGGATAGATTGATAGCAGGGCAGCCATTGGCTCCCGCTGCCGTCAATCAAATCCAATGACACGGGAGCCAGGGGCGGGGCTGAGGGACCCCTCTGTGATAAACCAACTGCACAGAGGAGGCAAGTATGACATGTTTGTTTTTTTAAACTAAGGTTTAGTTGCCCTTTAAGGCAAGAAAGGAGTCCTGAGCCTCAACACAACCTTGTTCCTATGCCAAGCCAGCAAAGAGCTCTTACAGGAAAAGGCTACCAATAAAGACACCCACCTTGCAGAAGTAATGGGTAAAGGAACACCACCTTGAGGGTGGGAGTTTAGAGAGGTCTACCGTATAATGGGTTCAAACTGATTTCTGAAGTACAGAGAGAACCAAATTCATGTCCCACAGAGTCAGAGTAACAGATGGAGAGCCACGATAGACCCCTTATTAAAAAATCTTAAACTTTTACACAATGCGAGATGTGCCTAGACCAGCGTTTCTGAACTCCAGTCCTCAGGGCTCCCCAACAGGTCGTGTTTTCAGGATTTTCCTCAGATGAAACCGCTGTGGTAATTACTAAGGCAGTGAAACTGATCAAATCACCTGTGCAAAATAATGGAAAGCCTGAAAACATGACCTGTTGGGGCGCCTTGAGGACTGGAGTTGAGGAAAACTGGCCTAGACCTAGCAGGAAAGTAGCCTTCCTCAAAGGGACCACAGATTCAGAGAACACCTCATCTTTGAAAACCTGGGCTTACTGTTAAAAGGGTTAGTTCACCTTCAAAGAAAAATGTAAAAGGTGAATGGACATTGGCCCGTCCCCGCTGTACTTACCTA
This sequence comes from Lithobates septentrionalis, assembly GCA_037952835.1. Taxonomy (NCBI): domain Eukaryota; kingdom Metazoa; phylum Chordata; class Amphibia; order Anura; family Ranidae; genus Lithobates; species Lithobates septentrionalis. The sequence continues at coordinate 7,977,472 of JBBDGP010000929.1, read as the reverse complement.
CAGGGTTGCTGAGGTGTCAGCTCCCCTGCAGCCATTCCAGCGGTCTGAGGATTTGAAGTCCCCACTTTTGCCACTTCTGACATAAATCAGATCGATTCTAATTGGTGAACTAACACTAAGGCCAGTGGCCGCAAAGAAGAATGATAAAATCGGCACTTGAGCCACAAAAGAATCGTAAAATGCAGAAGCCCACAAAACATCCCCCAGGAGTCTTGTCAGGCTGGCATAACACATTCAAGTTCACAAAGAACACCGCCCATGTATAGATGTCTAGCACGAGCTGCCATGGGTTACCAGAAAACAATGTTGGGGTGCGTGGGTTAGTCTGGAGCAATGAAAATCACCAGAATGCCCGCAATCCTGAGAAGCAGATGAGGAAGTAATACAAGGCAGGAAAGGCATGCCCTGGAACCACTAGACTCGAGCATCCATTGCTTCCACAGGAAGATGCTTGTACCTGGAGACAATTCTGTCCAGGAGTGAGTAAACCTGGAGGACAGAAGGTCCTTATCCAGTGTTCCCCCATCTATGGTAATAAATCTGGGCATAGGGACCACTACCCCAGGGGGCCCAGGCACCATCGAATGAGGAAGTCTACCTACCAATGGTCCACACTTGGGATATATGCGTCAGTAAAGGCAGGAACATGAATAATCACCCAGGACGCGACACTTTCAGCGCCTCTCTAATTGACATACACCACAAATGTGGTGTTGCCCGAATTAATCCATATTGTACCTTTCAGCAAGATGGTCCAACGCTGCAGAGACAGACAAATCACCCTAAGTACCAGGATGTTCATTGGGAGAGGGGATATCTCCAGAGACCAAGTACCTTGTACTGAAAGGGTTCCCTGTACTCCTACCCATTGCAAGAGGCTTGCATCCATAAGTATCGTCCAAGTATCTTCCAAAAGATGGAAATAAAGGACTTCCGATTCCACAGTTGGATCCCTGACCTAAAAGGCTAGGGACAACCTAGAACTCAGAGCCAAGTTAATTAGTCTGTCCAGAAACTTGATAGAGCTCTAGAAGTCTTTACTGAAAATTGGGCAGATGTCCGAAAGGAGACAATCAGGCCCAGGACTCCACACAAAAACAAAGTCAGATGACTTCTGGATTGGGAACCTCGAATCTGGGTTTAGATAAACTGAAGTTTCGCCATTGGAAGAAGCGCTCTGCCCCGAGCGGTGTCCAGGACTAGACCCAGATTCTCCAAACAATTACTTGATTCCAGCAATGATTTCTGAAAGCTCAGGAACCATATGAACTGCTCCAACATCTGGACCATCAACATCACATTGTCTGACAAAGACAGCACCAACTGTCACAATGGAGATGAAATGAGAATGCAGCATGGGTAATATCAAGGCCAGCGCCCGGGTGAACACAAAGGTTGGCAATGAGAGGCTGAAGGCAGGACTGCACAGGTATTATAGCGATCTCTCAAATGCTTGTAAAACTGGGTAAGGGGTAGGTATGCGCATGCTTAATCACCACAAATGCCAGAAAACTTGCACTAAAAATGCAACTGCACTACCCTCATTTATTATGTCAGAGTGGTTCTGGCAGCCTGCTAGACTTCTAACGTAAACACCATATGCTGCAAACTGTTCAGAAACAAACTTCTGAGCTCCTGTAGAGATGTTTGAAGATGTATTACTCCACAGCACCTGCAGCTACAGTGGTCTTGTAGAAGGACAGGGATTACAGCAATGCGCCAACGTGCAGTAAGCTGTATGTTAATGTGCAGCCCTTTTATTTTGAATGGATTGAACAATGCACATCAACCCAGATTTGCGTGTTACATTGCATTTCATCAAGGTGCAATGCAGGCACATTGCATAGGTATAAACAAGGCCTGGGGAATGCCCAGGAAAAATTCCAAGCCTACTTACCACCAGCTCGCAGACAACCAAATTAACCTGTCTAACAGTATGCGTTAAAAACAGGGGTTTAGTCCGCACGCATTTACACATTGCATAGGGCATTAGGGTGCCATTTAAAAAAATGAAACATGTGCATATACATGTCATTTTAAAATTCTGGTGCCCTTGAGGGGTAGGGTATTTAACATTTACTTATTTTACACACGTTTCCTCATGGATAGTTGGTTCACCTTACCATGGTAACATTTCACTTACAAAATTGATCTAATTGCATGGTGTTCTTTGTGAAAAGATCACTACTACAAATGCATGTTGCTTCAAAGAGACTGAATAACTGGATATGCACTTCTCCAATAAGGCTGTCGGAAATCAAAGAAAATACTGTTTATGTCAGAGGGGCTACTTGTATAATGAGAATGAAGCGTTGGGATTAAATTGTACTTTGGAGTGCCCATATGAACGATCCCAGGAGCAGAACAATATATTGGGTTGAGTGCTGGACCACTGCTGGCAGCCAGTAGCTTCAGCGCAAAATCCTGGTAAACCTGCTTGAAGCCAAATACTGAGAACCAATCCAAGGTTGAGAGCAGTCCCAGAGTACTTTTAAACTTTTTGCTTAAAGTGGATGTAAACCTAAATTTTTTTTATGTCATAATAAAGAGTATAAGATTTCCTATCATTTGAGCCCAGTCTTGCCACAAAGAGTTAATCCATCTCTGAGCAATCCTCTTATTGTTCAGTGAGATAATTCTTGACAAACAGAGAAATACTTTGTCAAATAATCCCCCTTGCTGTGAGTGACAGGTGATTTACATATCTCATGCACTAGCTCAAGAGACATGCAGTATTTTTTTTAATTCCCTCCCACTCCTTTCTTCTGCTGCTCTGCCAGGATTGGATGTTCCACACCTCAGCATAATTGGGCATGCTGAAGTCATGTGGTTACTTTTCTGTCTTTTCCCTGGATGTTAGAGATCATAGCAGAAGTTCAGTGTAAGAAATACACAGGAGAAAAATGCATGTTGACAAGGGGAGTGTAGAGGTGGGCGGGGAGTCTGACATCACGACTCCACCCACCGAGCTCAAGACAACAGACCCTCTCACAGAATCTGCAGTTTTTCGGCTCTCATAACAGACAGAGGGGAGACATTTGACAGATAAAGATACATGCAGGAGGCATGTATATCCTTATAGATAACCCCTAAGGCAGTAGTTTAGAAAGGATGACATTGGGTTAACATCCACTTTAAAATACAAGGTTCTAATGTTTTTGTATAGACCAGAATAAAAAAAAAACTCCCACATAACAAAAATATATCATAGCGAAATACTAACCTTGCCAAACGTCCACCGCTAGACCCTGGCACACAAGTGATGAAATCCTCCAGAAATGACTGCTCATTGCTTTGAATCTGCAAAGGAAGGTTTCCTTCTAGAGCTTCCAGAATGGTTGGAGAATGAGACAGAGCAAGGCCTTTTCCTAAAATCCCAGAATGAGTTTTGCACACCTGTAAGATAAATAACATGCATTTTAGCAAATCCAATTGGTTTTAAAAAGGTATTGATGCAATATAAATGTCATTTTGGGTGTACACATCTATTGTAACACAAACATCTCCCCACTTGCTGTCTTTTGATTAGATACAGTCAGGGCTTTTTTTCCTCAGAGAAGAGGTGCAGGAACTTCCCCTTTCTGAGTCACCCCTTTTCTCGGACTCTACCCACCTTCGAGCACTCTCTACCTACCTCCCATTAGTGCCCTTTTAGAGAATACAGAACCAAGAATAATTTTGTGGTGATAAGTCATTTGTATGGAGTTTGTTATTGATAACAAGAAAAGCAGTAAAATAGATCCCCTGTAGCCAGTAACAATAAAGCCCCCCCTAGCAACAATAGATCCCAACATTAACAATGGACCACCCGAAACAAAATCGCCCGGCAGCAACAACAGAGCTCCTCACAGCCACCATCAATAGACTCTCCAGCAGCCAGCAATTTAGTCCCCTCCCTCAACAGTAGATCTCTCCCAGCCATAACTGATCCCTCAGCGATACAAGACCCCCCCCAGCAACAATAGGTCCCCCACCAGTAAAAATAGACCCCCCTGCAAAAATAGATCCCCTCCAGGTAGAATAGATCCCTCAGTAGCAGCATCAATAGACCCTGCAGCATACCCCAGCCCCCCTTACCATTACATAAGTCAGTGCTGGAGGTGCCGGAACTGGGTTCCCCTGCGTTCCCGCTGAAAAAAAGCCCTGGATACAGTACATTAGTTATTCCCACTTAATGGGTAAAGAACCTTTTTCTCTGTACAGTGCTCCTTTAGTAAAATTACCTATTTTGTTAACCGCAAACTCAACAGAAGAAATTCCACCAAATAGGTGTCAAAATAATTATACAGGTTATCAAAAGATTTTTTTTTACACAAAAGTGTTGCGAAAAATAGGAACGTTTTTGGAAATAGAAGGTGTTAGCAGGCTTTTGTACCATGGGCTTTGACTTTAAGTGGCAACAGGGTACTTTTACCCAGTAACCTTTTTGATATAATTTGGAGCAGAATCAAACCACCGTTTCCCTTGAAAAGATAAACAATTGACCTGTTTTTTTTTTTTTTGACAAGCCACTCAAGCAAGAAAGCTGTTGAATCGCGTCCATAAAAGCATAAAAAAAAAAACAAAACAAAAAAAAAAAAAACTAAGGGCACAGGGAAAATCATCCAGGTATCTGCCCAATTTGGCATCTGTGTCAGAATCTGAATCAACTTCTGACTGGCCCAGATCTTGAGGCTTTGACACTCCCACAACAGCAGCTGCACATTGTTAGGCTAGTTCTACAACAGCAAAAGAGGCTTCAGAAATGGCTTCCAGATGATTGTCCAAAGCATCCTTAAAGTGATTATTTTTATAAGGGAAAAAAAGAAAAAAAAAAAACGAGACTTTACAAACATTGTATACTTACCTGCCCGTTGCAGTGGATTTGCACACAGCAGCCCAGATTCTCCTCTTCTCGGGTCCCTCTTTTGTGCCCCAGGCCCCTCCCTCCAGTTGAGTGCCATCACAGCAAGCAGCTTGCTTTGGGGGCACCCGAGTCCCTGTGTTCATTCAGACATGAAGCCCGGAACTGGCTCCGCCCCCTCTCCCTCCTGATTGGCTAGCTGACTGACAGCAGCGGGAGCCAGTGGCACCGCTGCTGTGTCTCAGCCAATCAGGAGGGAGAATCTCAGATGACTGACTTGTGGACATCGCTGGACAGAGGGACCTCAGGTAAGCGTTAGGGGGGCTGTTGCACACAGAAGGCTATTTATCTTAATACAATGCATTAACATAAAAACCTTCTGACTTTACAATACCTTTAATTGCCGGGACCCCATCCACTGGAACTGTGTCTTTGCTTAAATCGAAAGCTGCCATATCCACCGCAAGCATACTTCGTTTCTTAGTGACATCACTTTACAAGGAGGTACTGTTCAAATTGTATAAGTGAACGAACACCTTTTTAGTGTGAGCCCAGTCTGCGTATATCACAGCCTTTAAATGAGGATGTACAGTGAAAGATTAGGGATGGGACACAATTCCAATCCTGCAACCTTTGGGGTACAGAATTTTTGAAGCGGCTTATTTAAGTTGGTCTGGATAACCTCCGCAGGACAAAGGCCTTCTGGGTCTATTTCATTGGGATAATAAGGCCACCATTGCTGATCAGCTAAAAATGCTATTTGCATGGCTGTCTCTGGCTTCAATATTTGGGGTGCCGGCCTGGTAAAAGTATGAACATAAAATAAGAACTTTCACACACACACACACACACTTGCTGTGTCAGTGATCTAGAAAATAAACTGAGCTGGTGTATCAGCATGACAGCCAGGGACTTTGCATTGTCAAAAGGCGAGGTTAGCAATAGCAGTCCCCATACTACCCCATTACAGGCCTTTAAAAGAAGTCATTAGCTGACACAGATTTAACCTACATATTTGCACAACTCTAACCATTTTAAATAGAAAGTCCATCTCAAAACTAATTTAAATTTTGATGGGTGCTAAAGCTTCTTATACCTCCTGCTTCTCCAGAAGCAAGGTCTCTACATTTGCACTACTTTTAATTTTGCCAGTGCCCTTAAATATTTAGATTTTAAATGCATTTAATACTATTGAGAATTCAACTGGAGGAGAAAAAACCTCACTGGCTAATGAGGTCTCGTTAGATTACAGCCAAAATGTTTCGAAAGTGAGCCTTTATACTATTATAGACCTATGACATTGAAACAAGTGGGCCATTTGTTTTAGAAAAGCATTAAACCAAAGCCATAATATCTAGCAGATCATTCATGCAGTCTGGGTTGTTTACCTGCAAAGCAGCCTCTTCAACAATCTCCAAATCTTCTTCCAATTCACTACCTGAAAAAGAGAATGGTTAAGTTGCTTCTCTACTGAGTTAGACATCATAAGTCTTAAGCAGGCCATAGAACTCATAATCTGATGGCTTAAATTCTGTACAAACTCCTTCAGAGCTGCCAAACATTGCAATAGGAGGGTCTAACAATATCTTCAATTTGTTTGCGATCAGACATGCCCTTGCATACAATCTGATAGTACAACCACCGTTGGATCCTTTAACATGTATGACCTGCTCTACTCTTCCAAATGTACTGCAAGCTAAAAATCATTCAAATAAAAAAAACTAATTATTCACAACAAAATTGGTCAAAACACATTACTTGACTACTCAGCAAATGGGGGTTTTCAGCTTAAAGCGGAGTTCCACTCGTTTGTAAGTATATTAAAAGTAAGCAGCTACAAAAAGTGTAGCTGCTGACTTTTAATTGACACACACTCACCTGTCCCACAGTCCAGTGATGCAGCCGCCTAAAGTCTCGCACCTCTCCCCCCCACGCCGTCGTTGCAAGTATGGGCACCCAGATGTGACAGCATGCAGCTTCACAGCTGGTTGCGCACGTGCGAGTCGTGCTGCGCTCTTAATGGCCAGGCAATCTTCTGGGACCTGTGACGTGTCCCAGAAGATTGCAGAGAGGGAGGGGCTGCCTAGGGGAAGAGTCGCCGCCTAGCCGAAGGAAGCAGGAAGTGGGACAGAAAGTACCTGTCAAAACTAGGTAAAAAAAAAATTACATGTGGCGAGGAGTGTTTAAAGCGGAAGTTTCACTTTTTGGTGGAACACCGCTTAAAAAAATAAACAAAAAAAAATTTGTGATCATTCTTCTGGCCCTTCTGAACAGGACTCGTAACGTAAAGTGGAACTGTCTTTTTTTAACCCTTTATAGTCCTGGCCAAGAGTAAAATAGGAAAAGGTGTCCACCACCTTTATTAGCCCGAAAAGCATTGTATTTTAAAATGCTAACTGCTGGACACAGAAACTGACCTGTCTAGCTGGGGTTCTAAAGACAACCAAATGAGGAATGCCAACAGGATCAATCTTTTGAACAGAAATTGTGTATTTTATTGAATAGCTCAAATATATTGTATTACCAATAGGGAGAGCCAAATCTTTCTTCATTAAAGCAGCAGCACATATGCTTCCTAGGTTGGCAAGTTCTTTCTCCAACTGGATAATGCCCTAAAAACAGATTTGAAGAATAACGTTATTTAAAAACAAACTGATAAAAATGTAAATGTAAAAAGGTAAGACACCTGATGGTGTGGTTAATATGATTATTCCATAGTCTATGCACTAGTGCATAGACAGGGCAGTCAAATGCTAAAGCTGGGTATACACGTTTTTTCCATTCAACCATAGGGTTGAAAAACAACAAAAAAAAAAAACCACACCCCACCACCTCACAAATCCCCACATCAACACAAGCGGTTTGGATGCAGGGGTCTCTTTTGCTACAATATGGTATTCTGACAGCAGGGTGTGTTAATTAACTTTTCATTCTTTCAAATACATATTAAGCAGTTTGCCTGATTTTCAACTTAAAAATGGGTGAGAGAGACTCAAGGTATCAGTCCAGCTCAAGAACAGAGCTGCTTTCCTTGATGCAGAAGGACTCCCATTCCTTCTCAACAGTGAAGGCACAGCAGTACCTTTATTGTGTCCAACAAAGTCTGATGCAGGATCCAATAAAGTAGAGGGAACCAAGGGGATAGTGCATTAATCTGTGCAGTAGCACAGGTAAGACCAGAAGAAATGGCTTGAGAGTCCATCCATGGCTGTAGCTTGCAGATCATTTCAGAAACTTCCTGGTATAAACACAGGACAGACCAGACAGTATGACCCAGGAAAGTTTACCAGATGTCCTCATTAGCACACCTTCACCCATCAACTAAGTTTTTACAGCACTCCCGGTGCCTGACTACCCCAGCGTCCCTTCGGACGGGCTCAGGGTGCACGCCAAATTCCCTGGGGTCACATGCAGCACACAGGACATCCCTGATGTAGTGCAAGAGCCTGCCTGATTGGATACAGAGTGATTGGATTGATGGTGTCTCTTCCTATTATATTGTTTAGATAAATCTAAAAAGGAGATTGTAAAGATTGTACAATCAGATTGTATAGTGAATGGCCACATTTATACACCTAAAATTACTAGTTGAGCCATCAGTGTCATTAATTGTTAATGGCACACCAAACACAGAAGAAAACACATTTTGCCACCTGAAAAAACAGGTGACAAATGCAGTAACAAATTTGACAGGGATTCAGCTGACCTTTCCTTGGATTCTCATATGCCAAAGCAGATGTATGCTTTGGCCTACCATGGAACCCTTGATGATGCAAGAGTAGGCCCACAAAGACCATGACCTTTAAAAAGGTCAAGTGAGTCAAATGCTCTTTAGAATGCCATCAGTGGCTCACCACCTTAACCAGAGTGCTCTGCACATCTGTATGGACATTACCCCATGCAGGTCACAAGTTTAGATGCTTCTAACAAGCCATCACAACTAAAAGTGTAAGGCCTCAGATATCTGTTCCACCCATTCTTGTACTAAGAAGTCTAACCTGGCAAAATGAAAAGATCTAACCCTATTCTGCCATGGTTTGACAGAGAAAACTGGGACTCCAAAAGGTGGGATTTTAGCTGCTGGCCAATAGAATCTCTAAAGGTATGCCATCTGCAGGTGTAGTGGCTTTCTTGCACAGGTGGATCATTGTCAGATCCACAGTGGGTAAAGACTGTCATTTACCAATTTCTCTTTCAAAGGGAATTAGTTCAAACACTCTAGTGTGGCCCAGGACCATGCTGGGTGCTTAGTGTTGAGCTACTCCAAATGGCAGATGCAATAAATGATGCATGCAGCTTAAGAAGCTCTGAAAGATCCAAGGCTGAAGACAGCTGGCTGATCTGCCAAATGTTGTTTACTACATCAATAGCTGAAACAACCTCTTGTAATTTTGGGGTGAGGACAGGCGACTGTAGGACTCAGAATTGGAGTCAGGGTTATGACCAGTAGTCCAATCTGTTCTACAGCCAAAGCGAGGACAGAGACTGATTCTGCAGAAGGAACTGGAGCGCACTTGGAACCTCTGCACTTAGTATCTGAGAAAATTTGGGTGAATTTAAACTCAAAGTTATGTTACCATAACTTTGACAGCATGGCAGGGGACTCTGCCTCATCTGATGGAGCCATCCGGTCACTGGATTCCAGATTGCAGACATCAGTGCCCTCACCGGGTAGAGTAAATACCTCCAAAACCTAGGAGCATGTGGGCTGGGGCAACCCGTAATAGCAGAACTGTGTGCCAGTTAGAGCTGCACGATTCTGGCTAAAATGAGAATCACGATTTTTATTGCTTAGAAGATATATTACGATTCTCTCACAATTCTGGCGGTGTAACAGCATCTTTCACATTAAAACAAAACAAATTGGACTAACTTTACTGTTTTTTTTATTCATTGAAGTGTATTTTTTCCCCAAAAAAATTGCGTTAGAAAGACCGCTGGGCAAATAGTGCGCCATAAAATATTGCAGCAATTGACATTTTTTTCCCTAGGGGCTCTGCTAAAATATATATACAATGTTAGGGGGTCCAAGTAATATTCTAGCAAAAAATATTGATTTTAACTTAAGTGTCAGAAAAAAAAGATTTAGACTTTATGTGGTTAAACTTCCTGCATTTACACTTTGTTAAAATTTGGCTGACTGACTGGATTTTTTTTTTCACACAGAAGTTTTATTCCTTTGATCTAAGAAGGAAGAGTTTGTTTACAATGTTTCATGAAAAACTTGACAGACTGCCCGGATGTTTTCTTTTGACAGCTGAGTGAGCAGATAAGTCTCTCCACTTGTTATATGAAAGAATCGGCAAACTCTGCAATAGAGATAGTCAGGGGGGTTGAATCGAGATCATGATTTTTTTAACGATTAATTGTGCAGCTCTAGTGCCAGCAATGTAACTATGACCAAGTGTGAGGCTAGGGTCCAGGTACTCACAAAAACAGGCAGCTGGTGGCTGATGGTCGGACGACCAGAATACTATAGGCAGACCATAGGAACACAAGAGAAATTGAGTTACAGGTGGTTCCTTTGCAAAGCAAGAGCAGCATTAGGATGCTTCCCCAACACTGAATGGCAGGAAAGACCGCATGGAGCATGTACCACCCCAATCAGGGGAGGACATTAGCACTCCATCCCTTAATCACTCAAAACCTTTATGCTGTAAAAACAGCAATAGTGGAAAGTTTGAAAAGACATCAAGCAGAGTCTTCAAAGACAAGGAAAGTGCTCTGAGGCTAGCTTTTACTAGTATCTAAAGGTCTGGAGAGCACAAGCCAAACTCCATGTCCCTTCAACATCCAGTCGGGCCTGGATACGGCACTCCAAAAAGTCAATCTAAGGAAAGGCCAATCCAGATAGCTGCCATTAAGAGACCAGCTCAAGCAGCAGTGTAGTAAGAAATTTTGATTGTCAATCTCTTCTTCCAATGACTCCAAAGAAATCAAAAGCAAAAAAAAAAAAAAAAAAAAAAGAAGAAGACTGGCTGGAAATAAGCAGGTTTATCCTGGGCTAGTCTTTTTTTTTTTCTTGCACGTTAACCTTCGTGCAGGTGGCAGTATAACCTGTCAGTATGAGAATTCCAATTCCCCTCAAATGAAAAAGATAATTTCTTCCTCTATTACTTCATGCACCTCTGGCCCTGTTCAGAGCATTTCCACTACGCAATTTTCAAAGAGGTTCTAATTTGATTTTGCATGTCGCATAGGGCCAGTCCATTCACTTGATTTGGCTGCCCTATGCGCCTTTGTTACCTAAAAAAGAAGCTTCTGCTCCTCTTTGGGTGACAAGCTTCATGCGATTTTTAAAATCATGGTTTGCTTTGTGACAGTCGCAGCAAAATCGCATGGCGTGCCATTAAAGAATAGCGCCACCCAAAAAAGTGTCACGTGTTCTGCTGCAATTCTGCCCGCGATCCCAAATTGCAAGATTTGAGCTGGGTCTCAAACTCTTAGAGCACATGCAAAACAAAGTGCAAATGGTAAATAAAGTAGGCCCAACAAATATGTGCACCATATTTTAACCAACTGCAATTTTACCAGGTGAAGGATATTTCTGCCCAAGGCTACCATAAACAGTTTACAATTTCTACTGCTGAAATTGTAAAGAACACTAACCTCATCAAGTCCTTGGCTAAATTCATATCCGATGGCAAAACACTTGAACCCATAAAAGCTAGCCTTCTCATCTTTGACATAGTCGGATGCAGTTTCGAGTGAAAACATAGCCTCATTGCCTGCAAAAAAAAAAAAAAAAAAAGGAAGGAAGAAGGAAGGAACAATGAATATTTGGCATCAGCAGTTATATTACCCACAAAAATAGACCTACATCAAGGTTTACCAGAAGGCAAAACTACAAGGGGCATATCCTAGATCAGGGGTAGGCAACCTTTAAGAGGTGGAGATCCACCTGAACAACATAAAGATCAAAAATATCTAGGATGTGCTTTTTTATTTATTCATAGAAAATTACATTTACTAGCAAGCCCTCAAAAAAAAAAAAAAAAGTAAAGACTTAGAATTCCCTCCATGGCCACAAAGCAAAGTAACGTGATCACAGTGTGTGTACCTCAGCCATTGCCTGTGCAGCTAAAGGAAGAGTGGTTGGGAGGTGGTAAAACTGCAGCTCAGCTGAGAGGTTTTACTGTCCCCCCCAACCACTAGTGTGAACAAGCCCTAAACGCACAGATCACTTTACAAAGTAGTACCAAAATGATCCCCTCTGCTACGTGCAATTTACTCCCCAACCATATTCCTCACAATAGAGATCTCCCCCGACATCCCTTATCCTCCCCCCTAGCCTACTGCCTCAGGACAGACTCCCTGTCCAGCACAGAGCAACAAGCTTTACAACACAGAAAACTCCCAGCACAGCCCTCCACTCAGCCAGTACAGACGTCCCTTCCCAGTTCAGGTGCCTCAATACAGAAAACCCCCTCATCTCTTGCCTCCCATCCCCCAGGGTACAGAACTGCAAGAACAGACCACTCAGCTCAGAGTGAGAAGTCCAGTGCCGGGGGACACTAAGCTACCTCTCTCACTGAAGCAGCACAGCAGGGCTGTTGCGGCCACCCTCCCAGTTTTTTCTGTGTGTTACACAGCACTATAGAATCTTTGACAGGCACAAAGAGCCCACACCTGCTGCTTCAGTGAGAGAGGTAGCTCTCCTCCTTGCCCGATCCGCCCGCCAGGCTCTCTCACTCCCTGCTCAGTTCTCCCCTTCCCCGGCTCTTTCCCTGCTCCGGACTTCTCACTCTGGTCAGCCCAGTACGCCACTGGGGAGGAGCAGTTTAGCTCAGGGTCGGCAATGCAGAGAAGCGATCCACTCATCAACTGGCCGTGATCAACAGGTTGCCGACCCCAGTTCTATATCATTATGACTGGAGTCTGGGACAATAGGATTTTTTAAAACAGCTTACCTGTAAAATCCTTTTCTTTCGATGGACATCACGGGACACAGAGCCACAGTAATTACTGATGGGTTATATAGGGTATCACTGGTGATTGGACACTGGCACACCCCATCAGGAAGTTCAACCTGCTATATAATCCCTCCCCCTTGCAGGGATACCTCAGTTTTGTAGCCAAGCAATATAGTGTATCAGAAGAGGGGCGGGACCTCTGTGTCCCGTGATGTCCTTCGAAAGAAAAAGATTTTACAGGTAAGCTGTTTTAAAAAATCCTATTTTCTTTCTCGAACATCACGGGACACAGAGCCACAGTAATTACTGATGGGATGTCCCAGAGCAATGCTACCTGAGGGGAGGGGAACCACAACCAAGTAGGGTGCAATCAGACCTGAGGACCCTGTACCGCTGCCTGCAGCACACTACGCCCAAAGGCGATATCCTCATGCCTTCTCACATCCACCTGATAGAATCTGGTGAATGTATGAACTGAAGACCAGGTTGCGGCCTTGCAGATTTGAGCCATAGAGGCCTGGTGATGCACTGCCCAAGAAGCACCAATAGCCCTTGTGGAATGTGCCCTGATCTGAAAACGGAGGAATCTTCTGTTTCAAACCATAAGCTTGAATGATCAATTGTCGAATCCATTTAGAAATGGTAGCTTTTGACGCTGCCTGTCCTCTATTGGGACCCTCTGGCAGCACAAACAAAACATCAGTCTTGCGGATCTGAGCAGTTTCCCCGAGATAGGCCTTAACTGCTCTTACTACATCCAACGAATGTAGAGATCTCTCTTCCGGAGAACAGGGATCTGGAAAAAAGGAAGGTAGAACAATGTCTTGGTTTAAATGAATTGATTCCATGCGGAAGGATTGAATCCTTAGGAATCGGTTCAGATCCCTTAAATCCAGAATGGGTCTGACATCCCCATTTGGCTTTTGGACCGTAAAAAGGTTGGAATAGAAACCCAATCCCTGGTCCTTTGCGGGAACTATCATAATGAACTCCAGCTTGTACCCCAAGGTTACCGTGGAGATTACCCATCTGTCCTGGAAATCCTCCTGCCAGAGCTCTGAGAACTGTTGCAGTCTTCCCCCCACTCGAGTGAGCGGGGGCACCGCTCATGCAGAGGTCTTAGTGTTTTGCCTAGTAGGCTTCTTCCCCCAGGACTTCTTTTGTCCCTGGGGTTGACTCTCGTCTCTGGACCCCGATGGAGGCGGCCGTCGAGACTGCCTGGAGGCTGAAGCCCCCGGCGCTGGGAAAAGAGTCAGTTTGAAAGAGGGATGCTTACTCTTCTTCTTGACAGTTAAGAGAGTGCTTTTCCCACAAGAGATTCTCTTGATATAGTTATCCAAGTCTTCTCGAAACAACCTTGCACCACGAAATGGAAACCCAGCCAGTAGCTTCTTACATGGTGCTTCGGCTGACCAATTTTTCAACCATAGGATTCTACGTATATGCACCAACCCCAGTGAAAGATGGGAGGTTTGCACGATAGAATCTCTAATGGCGTCAACCACAAAGCATAAGGCCACTGGAAGGTTAGCAAACCCCTGGGCCTGCTGTTCAGGTAATACTTTGATGACCTGCTTAACATGGTCTCTTAAGTATTGACAGACTCCAATCGCTGCTACTGCAGGTTGGGCCACTGATCCTGCTAAGGAGAAAACATCCTTCAATAGGGATTCCATCCTTTTATCTACAGGATCCCTGAGCATCTGAGCATTGTCTACAGGACAAGTCAGGCTATTATTTACGGAGGAAATGGCGGCATCAATAGCCGGTATTCCCCACATTTTAATAAACTTTTCTTCCATCGGATAAAGTGTTGAAAACTTTTTCGGCGGAAAAAAACGTTTGGGTGATCCCACTCAGAATAAATGAGCTTTTCAAGTAAATTATGAACAGGAAAAGCCTATGCTGCTTGGAAAGGTTTCAGTGACCCCAAAGCAGAAGAGGATTCTTTAGCAGTTTCAGGTAGGGGCAACTTAAATGTGGAGCGGACCAATCCAGTGAGGATCTGCACTAAGACTTTCTCCTCTTGGGAAGTCGCAGAGGGTCCCTCTCCACCTGATTCTTCCGAAGAGGAATCATCCGTCCCATCCCGATCCTCTGAAAGGGATTCGTCTCCTTTATCCCAGAGCTCCTCTGTCTGAGGGTCTTGGGGAACAGAGGAAGGCCTTGTGCGTTTTCTTCCACTGAGTGAAGACGTAATCACGGCCATTAATCTTTCCTCTAGACCATTAATGGTTGAGGAAAAAACCTCTTGTGTAATATATACAGGGGCTGAAGTGCCAGAAGCAGGTGTAGCCCCTGACCCCGATGGCTCTCCCTGGCTAGCCGTCCCTGGCCCATCGGGGGGGGGAAAGCTGCTGACAGGGGGCCCTCAGAACCTAAACGAGATCCCCTAGTGTCTCTGGTTCTTGGGGTGCTTGAACCTCTTCTACCCATAGTGCAAAGCAACAAGGTGTGAGGTATACAAATGAACACTGACTGCTGAGCGATGTAGTCTGGCTAAAAGCCTTGCTACCCAATGCTCAGTCTGGTGTTACTTCAGTAAATGCTGCCTAGGAGAATGCCTGTGTCCCACCATACATGCGACCGTCCGCTCTGTCTCTCAAAAGGCTTAGTGCACCTGTACAGAGTGCCTTTAATAGCCTGCAGATGGCCTGAGTGGGAGTCAAAGCACTCTGTGCTGACGTCCCGCCCCCCCTCTACAGACGAGAGCTTCCCGCGCTGGCCGACTCTCCTGTAATACTATGGAGGAAGGCTGGTGGAGGGGGAGGAGGGAGAGAAGCTGGTAGTGAAGACCTGCCTAAACAGCAATGGTCAGAAATGGTGGCCGAGGCAGCAGTGCCCGAGTGGTATAACCACCTTATAGACCTCTGTGGCCTCTCTCTAGCCTGGGGGGGGGGGGGGGGGAACAACATTCAAACCTGAGAAAGCCCCCCTTCCATCCTACCATTGCAGCCGGCCTGAGACGCTGTGAAAAACATGTGCAGCGATGAATCACTGAGACAGACCGTCCAGCATGTGAAGGTATGTGCTCTTGGCAGCTCCCGGTGGTCACAATAGGCATAGCATGCATTTACCTTATAGGAGAAACCTACTAGAAAATTCTGTGGAATCTCCTCTTACCTTATCCAGCTGCAGGGTTCAGTTTACACAGACCCAATCTTCGCCTCTCACGGTGGGCTCCGTTTGAAAAAACCGTCAGAGACTGGGGCCCCCTATGAATAGGGGGATCCTGCAGTTCTGGGCCCGTAAAGCACCCAGCCAGAAATTAGGAAGTTTAAAGCCATTTTCTAATCTGCGGGGTCCAGCTCTCTAAAAAGAGAAGCGTTATGGGCAAAACCTCATTTCTTCGGACACGAGGCCCGGGTACCATCCAATTCGGCCTAGAGAGGACACTTTGAATGGATCTGGTTCGCCTGGCTTGCCCTAGTATAGGATATTCCCTTTGGAGCTCAGCACAGGACATCTTTACACGTCCATCACCTAAGACACTGGCGTAAAAAACTTGGGTATCCCTGCAAGGGGGAGGGATTATATAGGGGGTTGAACTTCCTGATAGGGTGTGCCAGTGTCCAATCACCAGTGATAACTATATAACCCATCAGTAATTACTGTGGCTCTGTGTCCCCTGATGTTCGAGAAAGAAATCAATTTAAACTTTCAAAATTCATTGACAGGAGGTCAACTCCAATGTACCCCCTTACCTACCGAGCTCCTCAAAATGGCGATATAGAGATATGAACTAAAAAGTTAATGACAACAGAAGATAAGAGATCTGCTCATTCTGTATTATGTATACCCGAACCCCAAAAAGCAACTGCAAATTTAATATAAAAGAAAGCACCCTTTAACAGTATTTCTATACTTCTTTGTAGCCTTACAAACCGACCATTTATTGCAAGCATAGCTCACAGAGATACTTGCCTAGAAAAAAAAAGTCTAGAATGCAGGTACACAACTAGGTTATAAAGGGAGTCACATCAACTTGTGTACCAGAACAATCGATAACTGACACTTGACATCTCAACATAAAAAATTTAAGTCTGATCTATGGCTATACGTGTTAAAACCATTAAATAAGCATCAAGAATGTATATTACCTGGTAATATTAAGACAGCAGTTGGCCACCCAGAGGAGCCAGAAAATTTCTTGAGCTCAACCCAGGAGCTAAGGCTTTCATGAATAGGAAGCTTTGGTCCAAAACCTGAGATATGTGCATTCCGGCCTGGGATCAACAGACGCAAAACATCTTCAGGCTGAGCAGTGCCACACTGAGGGTCAAATTCCACAGATATCCACCTCACACATTCAGGGAAAGATACCTTAACAGCAGACAAAAAGGTATTGATGTAATGTAAACCTTACCAAAAACAGTAGCACTTTTTTATTCTATAAACAAGTATAAAAAGGAAAAAATTGGCTAATTAGATTGATAAGTAACCACTTGTTCCCCAAGCAAATTCTGACACTGTAAACCTTACCAAAAACAGTAGCACTTTTTTATTCTATAAACAAGTATAAAAAGGAAAAAATTGGCTAATTAGATTGATAAGTAACCACTTGTTCCCCAAGCAAATTCTGACACTTCACATGCATATGAAAAAAAAAAGAAAAGAAAAAATCTGAATTTTTTTTCCTTACTAGATAATTAGATTCCCCAAACATTATATATTTTGTGAAAGCAAATGCAGTGGAGGAAAACAAACAAATAGTGGTTGTAGGGTTTTTTGTTTTTTTTTAAACTGGGATTTTTAAAAAAAGTTAAGCATACAATACTTGCTTAAGTGGACGCAACTGAGTGATCAAAGAACGCTGATTGCTCAGTTCTCAAGTCCACCCTGAGCACAGAGGTGGACATCCTTGTCGCGTCCATCCAAAAAAATGGTATAGATTTGGACAGAACATAGTTTACTCAAGCTTGCGCAGAGGGAGTTTAATATAGTGCTAGAATTTTTACGATTAAGCACGGTGGGTAGGCTTATCTGGGTAAGTGTAGCTTCGACATCTACCGAAACACAGGGGTGAGCAGGAAGGTTTAGAATGGGCCATCAGAATAAGGACCCTGATGGTGTTGTCACTCGCCTCTCGGCGGGGTACAAAACCTACCTGATCCAAATATGAATCAGGTTATAATAAATAAAAGGTTTGAGATGTTCTGCTCTGACTTTGGGGAAGATTTTTTGGTTAAAATTTATAAGATAATTGGCCAATAGCTGGCACATAGGGCAGGATCCTTACACTCCTTGGGAATAATGGTGATGTGCATCTCTTGGGCTTGACTAGGGCTCTTCCCTGAAGGTAGTGGGTGTATGGCTGCTGTGAGCTCCTGTAAGGCGAAGGGGGTGGCCAGAGACTCAATAGTTGTGACCAAGAGTGGGGAGAGATGCTGACTTTATGCAATCTGTCAAGCTCTAGGAAAGAATCCCACTGGATCGGGAACGAAGTGGAGTCTGCAGTGTGGGTGATCTCAAAGTCCCTAATCATAGAGTGAAGCGCTTCTTGGACTAGTGTCACAGAGTAGAAATTAATTCAGTCTCCAAGAGGAATATGGTTTTGGGGTATGCAGAACATATAGGGTTGGGAACAGTGGGCAACGATCAGACCACAACTTTATGCCAATGCGGGAAGAGGCCCGCCAACTTAGTAAAGAATGGGAAATATAGAAATAGTCTATTCTACTGCAAGACATGTGGGGTAAAGTCTTTCCCTGTAGGGTGAAGTATACCCCATACATCTGTTTGTTGTAGAGAATGAAGTAGTTTATGTACTACAGTAATAGATGTTAGGGAAAAATGGGCTTTGCCCAAGGAAGTGTCCATGCTCGAGTCAAACACATACTTAAAGTCACCCCCCCCCCCCCCCCCCACAATAAGATAGTCCTGTGCAAGCTGTTCTAGTTTGGACATTGTCAGGAAAAAACATTTTTGGGCCCAGATTAGTTAGGTAGATGTTGGCAAGGGTGAACAGCTTATGGCAGAGTACAACGTTGAACAAGTACAGGGTCTTTAAATGCCTTAGCAATCCAAGCAGGGAGGGATGCATGGAAGACGACTGCTGAACACCGTGACATGAAAAAGACCAGAGTTTAAAATCATGACATCCGGTGTTGAACAGCGATGTAGAGAAGAGTTGAACACAGTGATGTGGAGATAAATTGAACAAACTCAAGCACCAGTAAGACATTCGGCATATGCAGGATCTCCAAAGGCCCTGAGGATCAATGTTGAGCATAGTTCTAAATCTGATGCAACAGGTAAGTAAGGAGGTACAAAAGTTCCCACACCTTGTGTGCAAAGTGAGCCTTGGGAGTCTCAGGCAGGTGAGGTTTTGGTTGACAGGGGCAACCAAAACCCGGGGAGTACCAGAATAAACACCAGGGATATTACAGAGCGCAAGGTTGTGGGAAAGACAGAGTATCTTATGAATAACTAGTACATACTTACAGGGAGGTTGAAGTAAAATAAAGCTAGGGTGGTAGTAGGGCAGTTTCATAGTGTTTTTTTAAATACTTGGTGTCGTTTGTAAACTGCACTTAAAAATTTTTTAAATCATATTTTCAATTATTTTTGAATCAACTTTATTGCTGTCACAAGGGGTGAATATAATCACTTGTGAAATTATGGGACATGACAAGTACTCTTTACTGAGAGATCTGGTATCTATCAGACCCCTTCTTTGGTTTGATCAGATGCTTTACAAGCCAACCACTTGAAACAAAACTGGAAGTGACTAAATTCTTGTTGCTTCCGGTTTCATACACCATAGAGGGGGAAAAAAAATAAATTGGCTAATGGAAGTTCTTCTTCATCTCTATGGTAAGCCAACCAGACCGCCCTCATAAGAACTAGGCTCCCTGGTGGGAAATGAGAGCCTGAGAAAGGCAATGGGCATCCCCTTCCACCCCCTGTCAAATTGATCAGGTGGCTGTATAGCCGCTCAGATCACTTTTACATACATTAAAGACCATCGCTGGCTCTAAAAATATATTACTAGGGGCTGCAGCCATGATCCTGGTAGAACCACTGAAACCCTAGGACGTACAGGTATATCCATTTGCGGGAGGTGGTTAATAAAAACAATTTACATTTTTATTGTAAAGGAGTGTTACAAAATAGGAAGAGAGCCCCTCAAAGGATATGCATTAAGCTTCATCAATGATGTATAAAGCAAACTTATACCTTAAATTGCATCACACTGGCTGCCTTATACGGATGCTCACTTTCCACAACAGCATAGTGGCTGGAGGTAGTACACGCAGAGAGCTGCTCAGGCTGATTGCCGGTTGTGCTGTCAGTTGATTGGTTTGGATTAAAGAGGGGTGGGGCATATTTTTGGTTCAAAATGGCGACTGATGGGAGTAACTGCTGCACAAGACCAAAAACTTCAACAGCAGCCTGTGATAAAAGAAAATAAATAGGTTTAAACATGCCAAGAAATTGCTAAGCATTGCAATAAAATCACAGCTACAATAAAACAATTACCTCAGACAATTGTATGCTTCCAAAATTTTAGCTATAGTTTTGGGAAGGCCTTTTTCTGTTCTAGCACGGTTATGCAAAAAGCCAGGTCCATAAAGACATGTTTAGTCTGGAAGAATTGAGTGACCTGCAAAAAGCGTTGACCCCCAACAACTGAACCACCGATTGTGAGCCAGGTCTTCCCATCCAAATTCAGTCCCTATGTCCAAATTACTTTTTGGCTGAATGGGCAAAAATTACTAGACATGCTTGGGGTAATGAGATGTTAAAGCCCAAAAGCCCAAGTTAAGTGTTAAAAAAAAAAAAAAAAAAAAAAAAAAAAGAAAAGAAAAAGAAAAAATGCCAATGGACATTACTCATTGGTTTAGTAGAAATGTTCCACCATTTTAACCCTCCCCTTCAGCCATAATCTTTCATGGTGGTGGGGTTTAATAGTGCTGAGGGAGCTGTGACAGGCACTCATTAGGAGGGCTCGTTTATCTTCTCCATTCACAGAGATTGTATTTATTCATAAAAGTATAGCTTCTAGGAATAAAAATGATCTGTGAATGGGAGGACAGGCAGATTGAAAAGGGTACACCTCCTCAAAAAGGGGAGGGGGAGCAACTGCACACAGGTTTTGATCCTAATGCATAGAATGCATTAAGATAAAAAAACTGTTTAGAACTACTTTAAGTCACTAGCAAAAAGAGTGGAGCATGATAGGAAAGGAAGGGGCTATATTTGGCTAACTGCTTAATTTGCTAGTGTCCAATAGCCTGTAGGTAGCAACATAGCCCTAAAAAAAAACAAAAAAAAAAAAAACTGGAATTGCAGTTTTCCTTTAAAACGTAACAAATATAGCAGCTGTCACAGCTGACTAGGTTTTTATGGTGCGAGAATCTCTGCCTAGAGAGTTACTGAGTTGAAAGAAAGCACACTACATCCTTGTTCCTCCACTTGTATGTTACATGAAAAGGAGCAATAAGTAACACCATTTCTGTGTAAACACACAGTACCTACTCATCATTCGCATGTGCATATAGTTACATTTTATACTGTATGCATGGAATAATCTTGAATTTGATTTCAACTTTTGTACAAAAAAAATAAGACTGGCTCTTACCTTTGGGATAGCAGCTGCTACTGGTCCAATGTAAGCTATTAGTAGGGGAAGCAGCATAGAAAATAGGCTGGAAGAACTAAGCAGTTCTGGAATGTCATCAGCTAGAAAGATCAAACACATTGACATTAAATCTAATAAACTTTTTTTTTTTTTAATAAAAAAGGCTGGATAAAAAAAAAACATCCATAGTAAAAAAGCAATGTGTGAACAGCTTTTATTGCAATAGCTGAGGTTACAACAAGACTAGTCAGATGACCCACAAATTTGTAGACCAGAACTTCATCTCCTTATAAGGAAACATACTTATCTCAGCTAATCCATGTTTCAGCAATGATATAGACATACGGTATGTGGTAGAGCAGGTCAAAACACTTAACACACGCAGCTAGTGAGATAGAGATATATATATATATATATATATATATATCTCTATCTATATATCTATATCTATATCTATCTATCTATCTCTATCTCTATCTATCCACACACACAAAACACAAATCACTAAAGATATCAAGGAAATTCTCACCATCAACAGCAAGCGCTCTGTGTAGCAGGTCTTTAGCAACTCTGGTTACAGCATTTACCACCGAGAGGGCCCGACTGCAGTTTTTGTCTTCTTCATTGGCTTTGCTCAAAAGCTGCGACTGAAGGTCTCCATCGTATTCACTCCTACAAAACAAAAACGAATGCAGTAGACCTCATCCATGTTTGCATGGATAAAAAAAAAAAAAAAAAAATGATGCTTAACGGCAGCCATAATTACTTCCCATTCAGTCTCATACTCGGACAGACAGTAAAAGAAGAGAATCTCCTAAAACCTGACATGGCATAACAGAAATTAGGCTTTCTAGTTTACACGTAAAATCCTTTCTTGAAGTACATCACAGGACAAAGGATTTAGGCATAACTACTTGGGTTATGCTATCAGTCTTCAGGTGAATGGACACTGGCCAAAAAAGGTACAGGTACAACTCCTCCCAGCCTAATGAAGCCTCAGTTTTGTAGCAAGCAATGAGGAACAGGAAAAAAAAAAGGGGGGGGGGGCACTCTAAGAAAAGGATTTTACAGACAAATGAAACATCTTAATTTCTTAATTGTACATCAAAAGGACACAGAGCATTTTCATTATTAATGACTGGTTGGGATGTCCCAAGGTGCTAAACATATAAGGGGAGAGCAACACAACAACAAGGCCAAACACTGCTAAAACTCAAAAACAGAACAGGCGAGAACCCCACTACAAAGCCACCTGCAAGATCCTTCACCAAAAAACGGCACCTGCAGAAGCAACTACTTAGTTGAACTAGGTAAACGGAAGACCAGGTAGCATCCTTACAAACTTAACAGGAGTTTGATGACCTTAATACCAACACCTGAGAAATAAGCAGATAAATTCACCAATAGTGGATTGAAAGGTACCCTGACCCTTAAGAGGAAACTCCGGTAGGAAAAACAGACTCAAGACTGCTGAAATTAAGTTGTAGATTAAAGGCTGGGTTCACACCAGTCCATTGCGAATTCCAGCTACATTTTCTCTGCGAAGAGAAAAAGCAGCTGTTCAGCGGTGCCTCTCCGTTCTATCTGCGCATCAGCTGAGGGGGGAGAGGTGTAGTGAGGAGAAGGAGAGAATGCCTTTTCACAACGGATTGCATCGGCGAATCAGAAGAATATGTGTCTTCAATTCGCACCGCACTGCCTAGAAAATGCACACTTTTTTGGGCAATGCGGAGTGCGAATGCAACGCACATATGTGAACAAGATGCATTCAAACTAATAGATTTTAAAATGTTATGCAATTTGGATGCGGTGTAAGCTGCATCCAATTCGCATAGGTGTGAACTGGGCCTTAAAAGTAGTTGTAAACCTCAGACATTAATTATTAACATAGCATATCCCTCTAGAATATATACGTGTCTCAATCCAAAGCACCAAGTAATTTCTGTCCACTGTCTCCTCCCTCTGCTATCTGTACGAGTCACTTCTGACAAGTTTTCCTGACACCAAGAGAAAAATGGTGACAGGGGAGTGCACAGCCTGTGGTTGACAGCCTAAGCTCTGCA
This sequence comes from Lithobates septentrionalis, assembly GCA_037952835.1. Classification (NCBI taxonomy): domain Eukaryota; kingdom Metazoa; phylum Chordata; class Amphibia; order Anura; family Ranidae; genus Lithobates; species Lithobates septentrionalis. The sequence goes on along the minus strand of JBBDGP010000929.1, from coordinate 7,954,069 downwards.
CCTGTGTGCAGGGGGGTGTGTCCATTCCCTTCAATCAACTCAGAGCTCGCCTCACTGATGTAACTTCGGGTCTCCACTCTCTGCATTTTCAGAGCTGAGAGATCCTGTGTAAATTCTGCACTTTGAATGGATGTAGGGGAAAGATGTCTAGTTACACAGGTACAACTTACGTAGGAGGATTTATGTAATCTCTATTTATCACCTGAAGCCATTCACTTCAGAGGGTAGGGTTTACAGTACAACCACTTTAAGATAAATTCAAACAGCTTAAAATATCCAAAGAGTAAACTACCTTCTCCTTAGGATGCTTAGAATTGGGAAGAAAAAGTTGGCAACACAATGTCCTGATTCAGGTGAAGTGAAGAAATCACCTTAGAAAGGAGAAAGAGAAAGGAGAAAGAAGAAAGGAGGAAAAAGAAGGAAGAAGGAAAAAAGAAGGACTGAGGCCTCAATACTACCTTATCCTGATGAAGAACCAGGAAAGGTTCCTTGAAAGAGTGCAGACAACTCTAAGGCACCGCAAGATAAAGAAATGGCAACCAAAAAGGCAACCTTATGCATAAGGGACAATCTCATGGAGACTCTCAAAGAAGTCTAAACAGACAAAACCAAATTGAAGCAGAACTAAAAGGCAATTTTTTTTAGCAATTTTGGATAGAGTAATTGAAGTTTCTAAGCAGTGTCTTTTTTTTTGGCATCTGGGTTCTATTAGGGAGATTTTCCTTCACTTCTTGCCTCATATCCAAATCAGGAAGAGAGACAAAATCCCTCCAAAGTGAGCAAATCCCCATCACCAAGGTCACCAGAACTATTGTCCCCATTGAAAGATTTTCCCTCTTAATTTTCTGGGGACAAACCAAGATCTGGGATTTTCTTGCACATTCACTTTCAGTGATAACAGTAAACATGACTAATAGAGGGTGAATCTCCCGAACGGGGTAGAGATCAACAAAAAAACTTCACAGGTGTTCTAATCCTTCCTTATATACTTTATAGTGCCATAGGGACAGAGCAGCCCACACAGGCAGAACAATCCATGGATCACCCTGGACGAAAGCTTTTATCAAGGAATGAGATGTTATGGGTCTCCAAGACAAAATGGCCAGGGCTGGGATCGGCCCCTTAAATGGTACTTAAAGCCATAAAAATTTCCACACCAGGCTGTTTAGACATATCTGACGGGGCTACCCAAAATCTGCTGCTTCTGGTCTCGTAGCAATATACACCATCTTAGACACACCCCTAAAGGAAAATCCAGTAAAGGTACTTTTAGAAAGACAGTTAATTGTTTCAAGTCAGAATTAAGACTGACTTCAAGCAATTATATTATATATATTATTATATTATTAGTATATTTGTTCATAACATACAAGAAAACGGCAGCCACATTGGAAATATAAAAACCTTTTGCAGATGAGCCCAATCAGCATACACAACTTCTTCCCTCTTGGGAAGACTTGTCTACAGAGTATTCACCTCTTCCTCAGCCTGGGAATGATTAGAGGCATTATCCTCCCAAAAAAGTTTACGAGGGGAAGAAGAGCGCCAACACTTGCGTGCCAGTCATGGCCAGAAGTGGCTGCAGAGAATTCCTCTTTACACCAAGGGACTGGAGATTTGTGATGCTGATGCAGTGAAATTACCAGATAAAGGCAGCGTTTCTCAACCTTTTTTCAGTCAAGGCACTCTTTAAAATTATGGACAATCTTGAGGCACCCTCCAAAATTATAGACAGTCTAGAGGCGCCCCATTCTAAAAATGTAAAAACTATTCTAATAGTTTCACACAATGCAGCAACATTGATGCGTTAAAGGCGATTTATTCTTCCAAAGCGAATACACTTTTGCAAACTGGTACCGACTAGTATTCCAAGGTTTCTCATCTCCCTCAGTTTTTCTCCATCACTTAGCAAATGAGACCCCAAAGCTGATGGAGAGGCAACAAAGGAGGGTCAAACAAGGAGGATATGCAGGCAACTGACATTGATGTCATTGGTCAAAAGGAAGTTGGCAGCAAGAAGGTTGTAATGGTGTACAATAAAAAACCTGTGGCTTTGTGTAACTAAAAGGCAGGTTTCAACCACCCACCGGCTTATATACAATTTTGGGGCACCCCCGAAGAAACCTCAGGGCACCTGGGATGAAAATGGCTGAGATAAGGACAGCAATTCAGAGCCAATCTACTCTTTAGGGGAGTCAATACAGGGCTAACTGTGAAGGGGGTTCTCCCTACCCGATTTTGAAGCACACTCCATCCTTTCACCCACCTTACTGCCAGTGCAATGCCATGGCTTGCTGAGGGTTAACAGCTCTGTAATACTCTACAGAAGAGCAGCCATCCAGCTGAGGAGTGGCAGCCTAAGAAAGAACACCTATGTGGTAAGTCACCACAAACAAGTGCCCCAATACTTGTGTGACCTGGAACCAAACACATTGAAGGGTGATGCAACTGTGTAGGGGTTAAGTTTGGGAACAAACCCTTTATGTACTGGGCAGGAATGATCCAGCAGCAAGTGAACAAATGTGAAACTGCACCCGGAAAACCAGAAAAATGGCAGATACTCGCAACAGCGTCATCGCCCACTGGCGCCATGCTGTTCACCTTTTAAAAAAAACTCTATGACAGTGCAGTGCTCCCACATGAAAATCATAGCCTATATTGCCCCAGGAACAAGGAAGCTCTGAATAAAGAGGACCATCATCTGCTCCATTATCAGAGGGCCTCACCAGTCCAGCTGCAGGGCCCAAATACTCAATCTTCACCCCTCACTGTAGGCACGCCCCACAGGGTCTTATGGGACTCAACTCTTCTCCAGGAGTATCACAGCCCTGAACCTGTAAAAGCACCCTGCTAGCGAGGTCATCTGGTACACAGTACCCACAAGTTTGGTGCCCCCAGGAAGCAGTACTGACCATTAACATTAGAGGTTGTCCCCGCCCTTGCATGCAGGGGTCTGGTTCTGGCTCCCCCCTCCCCATCATGGCCTGTAGACCATTAAGTGACCAATCCGGATGAAGCCCACCTCTTCTCCAATGGGGGTGTTTAGAATAAGCCAAACTAGGAATTAGGGAAAGCAAATCTTCAGGAAGACATCCGTAGGTCACTAGCTAAAAAAAAGGAGGATTATCGGAGTTGGGAGTGGTTATGCCGGGGTGGGATTTTTGCCCTTTTCTAGCCAGTGTCCATTCACTAGAAGTTGGCAGCATAACCCTAGTAGTCATGAATATAAAGTCCTCCATCTCCTATGATGTACAATTAGGGAGGTTACCATGAGACGGTAACTCACCCAATTAAAAACATAAAAAAAAAATAGTTAAAATACCTATAGAATAGTCATTTTAGTGTAGACAGTCCCAGGGTTTACACCTCTTTACCAGAGAGAAGAACCAGGTTGGCGACACCTTTTTTCTACTGCAGTTAATCTAGTCTTGCCACTTCTCTACCCCCAGCCTTTAAATAAACAGCGAAGGAGCAAAAAACCTTCGATGAGGCCATGTGTGTGGTGTCTTCCTGCCAGCATGTGCATGCAAAATGTTTACCTGCCCGAGGGCTGCCCCTCCCTCTCCCAGAAAGAATGTTGTTACACAGGGGACTACAGAAAGCTAAAAATGTTTAAATTGAGGTATTTCAACTACATTGCCAATATGTTTAACAGGTTTTTAATAACATAACTGCATTCATTTTTTTATTACGTACAGCTTTAATATATACAACACATATATGGACTTTACACAGTAAAACAAACCTGTAGTATAATACTTGAGGGATTTGTCCTCTGGTTTGGTTTGTACCATTGCTGCTTAAACTGCAGGAACTGAAAGTAAAGGTCACCCCATCAGGGCACTGAACAGTGGTCATTCCACCATCTCCATTAGCTGTGCGACTTCCATAATTCCTCAAACGCACTGCATACTTTGTGTTCTCCTGAAACAAAAACGTGGACAGTATTCCCTTGATAATCTGTTCATTATAATTGTGATTTTGGGGGCCTATTACATTACACAAACTAAAAATGCCAACTTAGATTAGTGTTTTTCTACCATATTATGCACCCCTGAACACAGAAGTCTACCACATATAGACTAGTGTGTGTCAAATGTATAGCCCCAAATGTGTGTGCATTCGTTACAAACACCCTCCACAATATAATCATCACTAATCGTATGTAAAGGTTAAAAAAAAAAAAAAAAAAAAAAAACAGTTTGTACATCTTAGCAATATATGGACATTTAAAATGTTTTATGCCTTTAAACACACTTTGAATAAAAACACAGAAAAATATCTGTTGATGTTTAAGACCTAAAGCCTCGTACACATGGTGCGATTGTTGGCCAACCGAACATCTGATTTTTGTCAAAAGGGCGTGTGCCAGGATCTTGCCTTGCATACTAACAGTACACAATTGTCATGCCACAAACACCAACGTAGTGACATACTACGAGGTATTTCAGCTCTTGAGTGCCACCCCTTGAGCTCCATCTTACAATTTCATGTTTGGTGAGCATCGATTCCGAGCATGAGTTTGTACTTTCGACTTTTGTGCGACGGATTTGTGTAATGACCATACGAAAATCAGATGTCAAGCCGCTGTCTTCCGAAAATTTACTAGCCTGTCATCCAACATTTGTTGGCCGAAAGTTGGAAAACAATTGTCAAAAGGAGCGTACTAACGGTAAGATTTTAGGACAACTGTCAACAGACAATCCCCTGCCAACAGTCCTACCGTGTGTACGAGGCTTAAGACTTCTGATAGCTTTTTTTTTAATCAGAAATACATATGCTGGGTGTGTCTATTCACACCAGTGCACACCACTCTGCCGTCAAAAAAACAAAAAAAACACCACACTTAAAATGAATTTGTTTTAGTAAAGGACAGCAAAAGCTTGAAAGTATTTTACCTTTAGAGGCACAGCTTTGTCCAGCCTAATTTCAGCAATATCGCTTGGTGAATCATCAGTTGTGTAAGTGCCTTTGACAAGCTCTAATGACGTCCACCTATGAGAGTGGCCTGCCTCAGCAGAATTCTCACTCTAAAAGGAATCAACAGGTGAAAAAATTAGAACAATTTACATACTTCTATGCAAAATAAAAGGTTTGTATTTCTTCTCGTTTCCAATGTTGCAAGAATCAGTTTACTTGGTACCACAAGGCCGTTGTATTCTATTAAACTACTGTCGTAAAAAAGGATGACTTGGGGTATACTTAATAGAAAAGCCAAGTTACAGTTTTGTGTTTACACTTTCACGTTCCCTTGAGGATGGCCAGAATTTTGCCACAAGTATTCTGCCTCCGGTAGAGATCCTTCCTACTCTTTCAGCTTCCACTTCACTGGTCCAGTGGACTGTACAAAAAAAAAAAAAAAAATTACTGTGCAACCCCCCCACCCCCCAATTAGTCTCCCGCTTTCCAAACCACTACAGTCCCAAGTGTCTGCTCTAACCCTATCCATACCCCCTCCCTCTCAGAATGCAAGAATGCACTACTCCTAACCATTGTACACCTACACAGATCACTCTACTACTGGTCAATGTACCCCCACAAAAATTGAGCTCCTTCTGCAGGCAGTGGCGAAGGCTTGGAGGCAAGTATGGATCTGGGAAGGGCTCAGAGTGGTCACATGATCAGTTCCTGATCCTGACTCCTGATTCTCAGTGGGATCCAAGTTGGCCAAAAGCAAGCAGCTGCCCAAGATGTCAGCTGCTTGCTTTTAAAGGGGGAAGAAGCTTGTATCCTTAGCTTTTTTGATGTTGCTTGTTAAAAGACTTGGAAAGGGGTTAAACACATCTATAACCGGATAAAAAAGACAGACATTATTTAGCTATTTAAACATACATCATCTACCAGGACCTCCAGTTCATACTCATGGATTCCACCTCCACCATAGACACAGAATCCGACGACGACCAGCCCAAGTTTGTCAACCGAGAAGCAGATTGCATCAGGAGATCCGTTTCCAGTATTCCAACTTCTACCTTGGCTCGTTTTAGTGAAACGATTAGGACTAGACTTCACTGAATGTAAAGAATTCAGGCCATCAACCTGACATTAAGAAAAAGATAGCGCACATAAACCAATTTATATACTTCACAGGAAGTGTATGTACCGTATTTTAGGACATAACTAATAGAGCATATAACGCTTACTGTACGGAAGAATCGGACAATCTATACTCTATGGTAACTCTTGCCTACACATGTTTTGGTGTGACATTTGGTTGCAGTTGGTAAAAACGGGACAGAGGTTTACCATTAAAGGAGTTGTAAAGGCAAAAGGTTTATCTTAATGCATTAAGATAAAAAAACCTTGCGTGTAGCAGGCCTCCCAGCACCCCCTACTTACCCATGTCTGAATGGATAAATGGAGCTCTGACTCGGCTTGGGTGCCCCCATAGCAAGCTGCTGTTCTATGGGGGCACTAGTCAGGAGTGAGGGGCCAGGAGCAGCAAAGCGGGACCCTAGAAGAGGAGGATCCATGCTGCTCTGTGCAAAACCACTGCAACAGAGCAGGAAAGTATAACATGTTAGTTTTTTTTTTGTTTTTTTTAAAGCAGACTTTACAATCACTGTAAAGTTGGTGGAAACCTCAGACATAAAACATTAACAAAGCATATTCGTCTATAGTGTGTACTCGTCTCAATTGAGAGCACAGAGTGTCCTTTGTCTGCTGCTTCGTTCCTCTATCAGCAGAAGTCACTTCTGACAAGTTTTCCTGACACCAAGAAAAAAAAAAAGAAAAAAAAAAAAAAAAGGTGATGGGGAGGGAGCTCTAGTTGATTGACAGTCTCAGTTCAGTTCCTGTGTGCTGTGAGAAGAGGGATGTGTCCCTTCCCTCCGATCAGCACTTAAAACTCTCCTCACAGAGCTTTGCAGAGTGCATCTTCGGCCCTCTGCCCCCCCCCCCCCCCCCCCTATTTTTTTTGACAGCTCAGACAAGCTTTAAAAATTCTGGACTTTGAATAGATGTAGAGAGGAGAAGACTGCAGATAAATATTAGTACACCTTTTGTAGAGATGTGTTTCATCTGTGTCACACCTGATTCCAGTCACTTCACTAGATGTAAGGGTTTACAACCACTTTAGGCCACCTAAACAGTTGCTTTATGCAGATAAACTTGTAATAAAACTACTCCACAGCTGTTATTGTGTTTTAAAGATGCAACAGTATTATGCCAATATAGAAAAGTCACTAAAGTTGCACTAGCACTTCCAAAAAAAAAATTTAACAAAAATTATTTTTAAGCACTTGTACAACAAGGGATACTATAAGAATGAACATGTGTAATTTTTAAAAGCATTCTATGATAAATCGCAAGTGTACCTCTGATCCAAGAGCAGATGCTGTCAGTTCACTGACAATACTGGCCAGGAGACCACAGGTGTTGGATACCAGGTGTGAAGAAAAGAGCTCCTGTTCCCTGCGTAAGCTGTTCCTAACAGGCAGCACAACAATGACCAACATCTTCTCCAGAACCTCACGGAAGCTAGTCATTCCAGAAACGTTCTCCTCGCTCTAAAATAAAAAAAATAAAAATACAATGTCCTATGAGCAACTGTGGGTCTACTATGTGATAGTATTCATCCTTTCATGCCAGAAAAGGCATCTGCATTTTAGGCACATTGGTTACCTGGCTCCTGGGATTTTTCTATAAAAACACAAAATTAAGAAGAAAAAAAAAAAAAAAAAAATGGTATGCACATAGCACTGCACACCGCCAATTGTGATTATAGGAAGAAAGAAAAAAAAAATGTGTAAAAACACAAACAATATTGGAAAAGAGCGAGGAAAATATGATACAGAAACAGATTTATACAAAGAGAGGCAGAGGTGCACAGGTAATACAAAGATAGAAAAGAAACCAGGGGGGTGACGGAATAAAGTAGCGAAAATGGGAAAGCCAGATGGTTCACAAATATATTTACTTAATGGCGATGGCAGACGCTATGGTACAAATGCTACCCTAGGTGAAAAAAGTCACTAAAGAATGTAAACTTTGTACCAAAGACCGGATCTACCTTTCCTCTGTCTTTTAGTGAGATACTGCGATCATACACCAGCATTTCCCATAGGTTTACGGGCCAACTCCATCTTTGCCAAGATCCTTTGGAACTTGGAGCGAGCTATCAGAAATCCTGTTCAACTCCTGGCTCCAATCACAAGACTTCGCTCCCACTCCTCTCAGAAATGAGAAGCACAAGCAGATAACCTCTGTCCTCATGGTTAAGGATGAGCTCAGACGTGTTCGCACCCACATGTGCAGAGCCCACCAGGAAGTCAGCAGAGCGCTCATCACAAGCAGCGAGACATTTTCCCGATCCACGACTACAAAGATCTGGAAATGTCTCAATGCCTGTGATTAGTGCTGTGCGGTATCGACTTTCTGGCAGGCTCTGCAGTTGCAAACACGCCTGAGCTCATTCTTACTCATGGTGTGTGCAGACTGAAGAGTCCCAATCAATCATACAAGGATGGCATTCTAGATGCTTCAAGCCTGGACATGGAGGTGCTATAACCTTTCATTCCAGAAAGAAACCAACGCCACCAACACTACACCATGCTACAAGAAACAGTAAGGTCTTCCATGCAAATGTCTGACATTGACAACACATACATTGGGCCCCACTCAACCCAGAAAGTCATCCGATTGCCCTTTCCCTCCTACCCCTAGTGGGGCCAGCCAGACTGCTGAGCTTCTGGCACATCTAAAATAATCAAGAGTAAACATTTACCCATCTCTAGGGTTCTAACAGTTTCAGCCCTCACTCACACCAATGAGATTTGTCATGCGATTTGACAGTTCAAAACTGCATCCTATTTTTGGCAATGGAACGGTTCAAACCGTTGTGACTCAAGTCCCAGCGACTTTTAAATAGGTTCCTGCGATTTCAATGAAGCTTGCATTGACTTCTGTTAAACGAAGTTACAAGCCGCAATGAAATCGGAGATACAAATTGCACAAATCTGCAGCTTTGAAATCATGCTGAAGTAGCGCGACTTCAAGGCCGGGGCTCTATCCTGCAAAATCAAAGCATTTTCTCCCATACTTTTACACACCAGAATATATATTCTTGTCTAGGATGTCAATTTGGCAATTACCTCTTATAGCTGCACCAATTATCAGCCCAAACTCCATTTCACCCTGATCTACTTTCCCAATTAACCCAAGGTCAGCCCCTCGCTGTAATAGTGCTTGAACAAGCCCCTGCCATGCCTTTGTCAGCCCCTATATTATATTGGTTTCATCTCCCAAAGTAAACTTTGTAAAACTAGCTCACTCAGTGCAGTTTCTCTTCCTAGTCCTTATTTTACATAAGATTCTCCCTTGCAAATATGCCTACTAATTAGCTCATCAATAACATGGTGCCAGAGGATTGGGAACTGGCAGATAAAAGGTTTTAATCAAAGGTTAGAATTTCTCATCCAAAGCCAAGTCAGAACTCTTGACAGACCTATTGTAGTGGATGCCTGTTTCTAATACAACCATTTACCTACTTTTAAATGCAGCAGTCTACAAGGATCTATTTCATATAGTGTGGTGCATTTTACAAGGTTTTAAAGGGCATCCATTTCACTATTGGGTTATCTTGCAATTGTGTCTTTGTCACAAATCACTCAATTTTTATCTACTTTGGTGCATTAAAGTGCCTAGAACAAGAAGTTAAAAAAAAAAAAAAAAAAAACTCAGCACCACCTTTACAACTACCTGTCCAGCAGTACATTTGCAGAGATTTCACAATATAGAGAGCTGTCAGCACTTACCCTATTCAACCCCATGGGCTGGTCAAAGTGCAGGTCCCCCAATGGCCACTGTAGATCCCCCTGCTGACCACTAGTCATGGCAGAACACAGAAGTGACATAGGGTAGTTGGGAGGAACCACAGTGGCCTGCAGTGAAAACACTCCCACACACTTGGCAGAGCTGTATAAGAGGGGGAGAGCCCGGGAGCATTGGCACTAGGATGGACATGCATGGGGAGGCAGGAAGAATGTGCAGGAGAGCCAAGAGTCAGGGTTGGTCTGTGCACCCGCAGGGAGGACTTGGTGCATGTAGGTATTTTGTGGGGAAATTGGTGTTAGGAGGGTAGAGACAGCCAGGGTGAAAATGGCAGCTGAAAGGAAAGTAGGTAAGTGGAAACCAGAAGTACAGCCGTGACCAAAAGTTTTGAGAATGACAAATATTCATTTTCACGAAATCTGTTTTTTATTATGACATTTTGCATATCATCCAGAATGTTATGAAGAGTGATCAGATGAATTGCAAAGTCCCTCTATGCCATGAAAATGAACTTGATCCCATAAAAAAAACATTTCCACTGCATTTGTGAAGGCGGCTTTAGTGTGCCCAAGTCCAGCAAGTGGCAGGTCCATCGCCTACAGTGAATTCAGCTGCGAGATCATGGCACCACCAGTGCACAGCTTGCTTAGGAATGGCAGCAGGCAGGTGTGAGTGCATCTGCGTGCATAGTGGAGGTGAAGTCTTTTGGAGGATGGCCTGGAGTCAAGAAGGGCAGAAAAAAAGAAGCCACTTCTCTCCAAACAAAATGTCAGGGACAGACTGATATTCTGCAAAAGGTACAGGGATTGGACTGCTGAGGACTGGGGTAAAAGTCATTTTCTCTGATGAATCCCCTTTGATTGTTTGGGGCATCCGGAAAAAACCTTGTCCGGAGAAGAAAAGGTGAGGGCTACCATCAGTCCTGTGTCATGCCAACAGTAAAGCATCCTAGACCATTCAGGTGTGGGGTTGCTTCTCAGCCAAGGGAGTGGGCTCGCTCACAATTTTGCCAAAGAACACAGCCATGAAGAAAGAATGGTACAAAAACATCCTTCGAGAGCAAATTCTGCAAACCATCCAAGAGCAGTTTGGTGAGAAACTATGCCTTTTCCAGCATGATGGCGCACCTCACCATAAGGCAAAAATGATAACCAGGTGGCTTGTTGAACAAAACAGACATTTTGTGTCGATTACCAGGAAACTCCCCAGATCTTAATTCCATTGAGAACTTGGTCAATCCTCAAGAGGCAGGTGAACATTAAAAAAAAAAAAAAAAAAAAAATCGGACAAACTCCAAGCATTGATTATGCAAGAATGGGCTGCCAGTCAGGATGAGGCTCAGAACTTGATTGACAGCATGCCATGGTGACTTGCAGAGGTCTTGAAAAAGAAGGGTCAACACTGCAAATATTGACTCTTTGCATAAACCTAATGTAAACTTTGAAACTTATGAATTACTTGTAATTATACTTCATTATACTATAGTAACATGTGACAAAAAGATCTAAAACACTGAAGCAGCACACTTTGTGAATATTAATATTTGGTCATTCTCAAAACTTTTGGCCACAGCTGGACATGCGAAGGCTTATTTTTAATATGAATACAAGAATAGGACGTGTTAACTAGCTGGAGAGCCCTGATTTCTAAGACAAATGCTCATAAAGCCAATAAAGTCATAAAGAAATTTACTTGCATGCCTTTTTAAAATTTGGAAAGAAAACCTATGCAGACCTGACTGAGTTTCTCCATTGCCGACACCAGCAGAGGAAAGCGGTGAGCCAATGCAGTGTCATTTTCTGTGCTGACTTGTTTCACCATGGAGCGAAGTAGGACTTCACCATCATAAGCGATAGGAAAGATGGATGTAAGCTTCACAGAAGTGTGACACAGAGCAGACATAACGGCTGCTAACAGACGACTGCTTGATGTTTTAAAATTTGCTTCCTGGATGTCCTAAAAAAACAAAAGAAAAAAAAAGTCATACCTCTGTTAGACACAAAAAATTCAGCGTTCGATCACTATGCAAAGTTAGTGTTTAGCAACCTTTTCGGAACATGGCTTACTTGCTCAAATGTCCACAAATAAGTTTCACCAAATAAATAAAAAATACATACAACTAAGCAAAGCGAGCACTATATGTTATACCTAAAAAAAAACTTGCATCACGTAGAAACCTGCATTTTAAAACAGAACTCTTTACCCACAACAAAAAAAAACAGGACTTTCATTTTGCTCCGTAGGCACTGACCAATCAAGCACTCAGAGCATGCTGTTAAACACACCAACCCATAACTGAAAAAGTGATAGTTTACCTGATCCAAGCAGTTGAGCAAGTCACACAAACATGCCCACTGGAGTGCAGGAGTTGGATAAAAAGAGTGGAAGCAGGCTGTAAAGGTGTTATGACACTCTTGCAGAACAGCTTCAAGCAGACTTAATGGCTGGCTGAGATATCCTTGAGGGTCATTATCCAGTTTTGTCATGCAGTTATCCACACCTTCAGAGAGGATTTTTCTAAGCAATGTCCTGGTTTTTCCAACGCACTCAGCTAGTTTGGTTGTCTCTTCTACAACAGCCTTAGTGGAAGCTAAATTATAAAATAGAATAGAAGTTTGGAAAAGTATACCAAATTGTACATGGGTGTATATATGCAAACTACAAATACGTATATTAGGCTGTATTGGCGCTCACGTGGTAAATTGAGCAAAACCCAGCAACAACAAATGAAGACGAAGCACAAAATTGACAGACATCCCACAAAGTTTTACTTTGTTGTACTTATTGCAGCTATAAAAGCCTCATTTTTACAAAAGCAACAATTGCCAAACTAGCTTACATTTCAGCATACAGTTAAACACATAAGACATTTGATGAGAAACTTAAAACAATGTTTTTCAATTTTGAGCTAGGGAAGCGGAGGAAGAGGAGAAAGAAGAATTGTAAAAATGTAGTACCTGCTATAGGGTATATTTCACATGTGTAGACTCGCAACAACCTCAAACAGCAGGTACCCACAAAACGCAGTCTTTCCAAATCCAGGAGGGTTGCTGTGTATTGGAAACCTTTTAGTCCTCTGAGCTCTTCCACCCCAAGAACCAGAGTGGTCCAACTCCAGTGTAAAATGCTCAGTAAGGATTCAAAACATTCCTTGAGGAAGGCAACATTTACAATTAATGTAACAAAAGCGTGATAAGAGACATCAACCCAATAGCAATTAAGTAAATTAATAAAGTTTAGCTGCCCCTTTAAGTGTAAAACACACTGAAAACATAGTATAAAGGTACTCCTTCCCCAAAATCTAACCGTCCACAAAGCCAAATGTATAAGAATAGGGTTAACGATCATATATTGGTTATATCATTAAAGAGGGAGTCCACCTAAACGGCCAAAAAAAAAATATTAAAAGCCAGCAGCTGCTGACTTTTAATAAATGGCCATTTACCTGTCCCAGGGTCCAGCGATGTCGGCAGGCGACGCCGAGAACCCGTTCGGTTCTCGGCAGCTGCCGCCGCCATCCTAGGTGGGGGAATCAGGAAGTGAAGCGCTGCGGCTTCACTTCCCGGTTCCCTACTGCGCATGCGCGAGTCGCGCTGCGCATCGTAACCCCACTATCTCCTGGGAGCTGTGTGTTTCCCAGGAGACAGCGCGGAGGGACAGGAAGAGGCATGATATGATCACCAATCCTTTTAGGTCTACTGGCATCCAGTAAGGTAAAACATACCTCATTGTCGAATGTGTCTTTGTTCAACCCACCAGGGAATCTAGCCCCATCCCTTAAGGTTTTTAGGGAGTTGGTGAGCAATGATTTAGAAAAATTACACATTGGAAATGGTAGAAGTGATTATATGTTCAGGAAAGGACTTGATAGTCTAAAAAAGCGGAATGGCATTGTGGTAAGACCCGCTGACAAGGGTGGAGGAATTGTGATCTTAGATAGGGCAGCCCATCAGACAAAGATGCTTAGATCAGATGATGAGACTCATATTCCACTAAAGGGAAATCCTACTCTCAAATTTAGGAAGTAACTAGTAAGTTTGGTTGATGAAGGTTTAAGCAGAAATTTGGTTTCCAAAAAAGAAAAAAAACGGTTTGACTCCTGTGGCTCCAAGGGTGCCTGTGATCTATTACTTGCCAAAGGTTCACAAGGATCCACTGCACCCTCCTGGAAGGCATATTGTGAGTGATATCGACTGTATTACCTCTAGAGTCGGTCAATAAATAGACTATTTCTTGCAGCCCTTGGTAGCCCATATCCCTTCTTTTCTTAGAGATTCCACTCAGGTTTTAAATATCCTAGACTGTTAAATGGAAGGAGAGTTACATACTGGCAACAGCAGATGTAACATCTCTCTACACTATCATCTCGCATAAACATGGCCGTGAGGCTGTGGATCATTTTCTCAGTGTCAGGGCTGGGCTGGGCTCAGCCATTCCTTCTGAGCAGGCCGCTCAGCTGTTGGATAATTGCCAGCTCCCATCTCCACAGTTACTCAGCTGTTGATATCCTGCTAGTCAGTCCTGACTACTTAAGCCATCCAGTGGATCCTCTGCCTTTGCCTTGGTCAACAAAACAGAAACTATCTCCTGCAATCCTGTTCAAGACTTGCTTTGCTGACATCCCTTCTGGCTCCAGATCCTGCTTGCTGTTCCACTACATTAATCCCTGACTTCTGGCTTGGCTGACTATCCGTTCACTGAAATTTGGCTATATTTTGACTAAGTTTGTTCGTTTTACTTTTATTAAACAAGTGTGATTTAACTGTACTTCGGTCTCAGCCTGATTTCATGGTTTCTGACACTCAGCTCAAGTGACCTGCTGGATGTTCAGAGAGAATTTTTTATTAAGGCTCTTGGTTCGGACACACTTATTTACAGAATATTGGTGTGGCCATGGGGGCCAAGTTTGCCCCGAGCATGGCCAACCTCTTTATGGCCAAGTGGGAGAAGAATGTTGTCTATCAGAGGCCTAGACCGGAGCCGATTCTCTGGAAAAGGTATATATAAACATCCTCCTCCTATGAGTTGGCGACTTTGAATCGCTTGACCTGTATATGGCTGAACTGAATGCCAATAAGGGTATAATCTTAAAACATGAGGCTAGTGATTCGGAAATCTATTTTTTGGATATTAACATTAAGGCTGTGGATGGCGATATCTTTACATCCACCTATTTTAAAGAAACCAACAGAAATAGCTTTATTAATACCAATAGCTGTCACCATACAGCTTGGTTGAGGTCGGTACCCAAGAGTCAATTCTTAAGACTCAAGAGAAATTGCACCAATAGGAGTGACTTTCTCCGGGAGGCCTCATCTCTCAAGTTGAAATTCCTTGAGAAAGGCCATCAGTTATCAGAATTGGAAGATGCTATTAAAAGTGCTGATGAGAGGGTCAGAGATGATCTGCTGGCCCCTAGGATTAGGATGACTTAAGTTTTCTCACCTCACTACCTATTTCAACCAACATTTTAAAGAAAATAATGAGTAAACACTGGGGGGCGGACTCCGCAATGATGGAATTCTAGGGCCTCATCTCCGAGAAACCTTGTGTGGTGTCCCCCCCACTAAGGTTACAGGTAGCACCCAATATTATTGAACCCCCGAAGAAACTTGTGGTTTTTTCAGAATATGGGGGGGCTTCTTACCTTGTAGGAAGTACCCCATATGTAAAATTAACGCACATATGCGCAGAAGGACAGAGTTGTTTCAGTCCTCTTCCACCAATGAGGAGTTCCCCATTAAACCCTTTATTACCTGTACAACTAGGAATGTTGTGTATGCTGTCTGATGCCCATGTGGGCTTCAATATATCTGTTGCATGATACAGATGTTACATGTGCGATTAAGTGAACATTTGGCCAATATTAAAAAAAGGGTTTCCTAAGCACAGTTTATCCAAGAATTATGACCTGTGTCATAATCGAGATCCTAGTGGTACTACTGTGTTAATTGGCACTGAAAAGATTCATTAGTAACTGGAGAGGTAGTAATGTGGTGCGAGAGATATCATGTCTTGAAACCAAGCGGATCAGGTTAGGTGCTATGCCCCAAATGGTATGAACCTAGAGTGGGATATTAATTCATTCATTAATAGCTAATCAGTTTTTGGTTTGTACCCTTTTGTCTCCTCCTAGACAACATTTTTAATTTAAAGGGTCATTAATGTTTTTGTAATATGCATGTAATTGTGTATAAGTGTTGTAATGTTATCCATTGTTTAATTTTGTTAATGTATTTTTGTACCACAAGATGGTGCTGCTTCCTGGCTTGGTTCCTTAAGATTCACTATAAGTATTGATGCTTCCTGTCAATGGAGTGCATAAGTATTTCCGGTTTCCTGTTGTTGGAACTCAGATGATCTTCTATTGTTTCCGGCTGTTGGAACGCAGGCAATGCCCACCAACTAATTAGCCGTTAGATAGATAGATACAGTGCCTTGCAAAAGTACTCACCCCCCTTGGCATATTTCGTGTTTTATTGCCTCAAGACCTGGAATTAACATGGAGGGTTTGCATAATTTAATTTATAGAACATGCCCACAACTTTGAAGATTTTTTTTTATTGTGAAGCAAACAAATAGGACAAAATAACAGAAAAAGTCAATGTGCATAACTATTCACCCCCCTAAAGTCAATACTTTGTAGAGCCACCTTTTGCAGCCATCACAGCTCCAAGTCACTTTGGATAAGCCTCTATGAGCTTGCCACATCTTACCACTGGGATTTTTGCCCATTCCCCCTTGCAAAACTGCTCCAGCTCCTTCAAGTTGGATGGTTTGCGCTTGTGAACAGCAATTTTTAAGTCTGACCACAGATTTTCTATTGGATTGAGGTCTTGGCTTTGACTAGGCCATTCCAACACATTTACATGTTTCCGCTTAAACCACTCAAGTGTTACTTTAGCAGTGTGTTTGGGGTCATTGTCCTGCTGGAGGGTGAACCTCCATCCTAGCCCCAAATCACACACAATGGTACAGGTTTTGCTCACGTATATCCCTGTATTCAGCACCATCCATTTTTCACTCAACTCTGACCAGTTTCCCAGTCCCGACTGCTGAAAAACATCTCCACAGCATGATGGTGCCACCAACATGTTTCACAGTGGGGATGGTGTTCTTTGGGTGATGTGTTGGGTTTGTGCCAGACATAGCATTTTCTTTGATGGCCAAAAAGTACAATTTTAGTCTCATCAGACGAGAGCACCTTCCTCCATTCATTTTGGGAGTCTCCCACATGCCTTTTCGCAAACTCAAAATGTTCCATTTTGTTTTTGCTGAAAGTAATGTCTTTCTTCTGGCCACTCTGCCATAAAGCCCAACTCTAAGGAGCGTACGGCTTATTGTCGTCCTATGTACTCCAGTCTCTGCTGTGGAACTCTGCAGCTCCTCCAGGGTTACCACCTTAGGTCTCTGTGCTGTCTCTCTGATTAATGCCCTCCTTCCCCAGTCCGTGAGTTCTGGTGTGCGTCCATCTCTTGGCAGGTTTGCATGTTCTTTCCATTTGGTTATGATAGATTTGATGGTGCTCCTAGGGATCAAAGATTTTGATTGTTTTTATAACCTAACCCATATTTCTCAACATTGTCCCTTACTTGTTTGGAGAGTTCCTTGGTCTTCATGGCAGCGTTTGGTTAGTGGTGCCTCTTGCTTAGATGTTGCAGCCTCTGGGGCCTTTCAAAAAGGTGTGTATATGTAATGACAGATGATGAGACACTTAGATTGCACACAGGTGGACATCATTTCACTACTTATGCGACTTCTGAAGGTAATTGGTTGCACCAGAGCTTTTTATGAGCTTCATGACAAAGGGGGTGAATACATACACACATGCCAATTATCAGTTTTTAATTTCTGAAAAATAGTTTTATGAATATGTTTTTCTAATTTTACTTCAATTTAAACTATTGTATTTTGATCCATCACATATAATTCAGATTAAAAAAAATAGGTAAAAAGCCAAGGGGGGTGAATACTTTTACAAGGCACCGATATATCTATCTCTCTATCGAGCATAGCACACGTCAAGCAATGCTCCGGACGATTTCATAGATGACAAAACGCGTAGGAGTTTGAGACGTGTGACGTGACTTGCATGCTGGGACGTGGCGGCCACTTTGGACATTTCCTACAGTGCCTATATTAACCTGCTGAAATTGAGTGCAAAACTTTAGCTTTTTATCAATAAACTAACATTTGGGTGTCTGCACTATGAGGAGTCTTTTTCCTCTTAACTGGGTATTGAGACTGTGAAGGAGATACAGAGTCATTCTGTGCTGCTGAGGAGCTGTCAGTGATTTATATCCATGCTCGTTAACTTCTACCTATGGGTAAGAGGCAGTGTGTTTGGGCGACGGTGGCGGACTCCACTTATTTGATACCTCAGGACACATCCCTTTGGCTTATTTCGGTGGATTGGTAAAAGTGGATTACATTTAAATTTTTGCCAGTTGTCTGTGCCAGCAATATATTTTGGGTTCATGTTGGACTTTTTTCAAGCGCTTCACCATTTTCTATATATTTTTTTTGTCTTTTGTCCATGCATATTGTGATAGCTACTGTTTAACACTAATTTTAATTTAAGATATTATATGCACCCAGTGCAACAAATTTGGGTTTTTCTATAATGTATGTGTCTTGCCATGTGCATTTTTATATGTAGTTTTCCATAACTTTCATACCATTATACTTTTTGCTTCATTGAGATGTATGAGAAGCAACTTATCATCCTGTCCCCGTCAACTCTTCTCCACCTTCAACTCTCTACTTCGTCCTCCACCGCCTCCACCCGCCAGCTCACTCACTGCACAGGGGATCGCCAATCACTTCAAACAGAAGATTGATACTATTAGCGCTGAGATCTCTACTGTGCCGACACCCTCCACGCTTTACACTTCATGCCCACAGGCACAATAATTATTTCCCTCTTTCAACCCCACCACTACAGACGAAGTTGCTAAACTGCTTGCTAATGTCCACCTTACCACCTGCCCTCTGGATCCTGTTCCCTCACAAATGCTACGTTCACCCTCTGGCCCTATGCTACACTCTCTAACCCACATTTTCAATCTCTCCCTCTCTTCTGGCATCTTCCCCAACTCTCTAAAACATGCACTTGTCAGACACATACTTAAAAAGCCCTCAGTGGACCCATCCAATCTTAACAACCTACGCCCCATCTCCTTGCTCCCCTTCTTATCCAAACTCCTCGAACGTCTGGTCTACAACCAACTGAGCGTCCACCTCACTGATAATGGCCTTTTTGATCCCCTTTAGTCTGGATTTCGTCCTCAACACTCCACAGAAACTGCTCTCCTAAAACTAACAAACGATCTACTAACGGCTAAAACCAAATCGACACTATTCTGTACTCCTCCTCCTGGACCTCTCTGCTGCCTTTGATACGGTTGACCACCCCCTCCTCAAAAAACTACACACTTTTGGTCTCCGTGACTACACTTCGCTGGTTCTCTTCCTACTTATCCAACCGCACCTTTAGCGTTTCTTATAACTCTACTTCCTAATCTCGTCTTCCTTTCTCTGTTGGGGTCCCTCAGGGTTCTGTTCTTGGACCTCTACTATTTTCAATCTACACTGCCTCCCTGGGTCAACTGATAGCCTCCCATGGCTTCCAATACCACCTCTACGCTGACGACACCCAAATCTATTTCTCTACCCCTCAGCTCACTCCCTCTGTCTCCTCACGTATCGGTAATTTACTCTCAGATATATCAGTCTGGATGTCACACCACTTCCTTAAACTCAATCTAGCCAAAACCGAAATTATAATTTTTCCTCCCCCATATGCCTCTTCCCCTGATCTCTCTGTCAAAATCGATGGCACAACTATAAGCGCATCCCCACATGCCAAGGTTCTAGGTGTAGTCCTAGACTCTGAACTCTCCTTCAAGCAACACATCCAATCACTGTCCAAATCCTGCCGCCTCAACCTCTGCAACATCTCCAAAATACGCCCCTTTCTAACCAATGACACAACAAAGCTCTTAATTCACTCGCTGGTCATCTCTCGCCTCGACTACTGCAACTCCCTTCTCATTGGCTTACCTCTACATAGTCTATCACCTCTTCGATCCATTATGAATGCCACTGCCAGACTCATCCACCTTACCAATCGCTCTGTGTCTGCCACTCCTCTCTGTCAATCCCTCCACTGGCTTCCGCTCGGCCAAAGAATTAAATTCAAAATTCTAACAACTACGTACAAAGCCATCCACAATTTCGCCCCCAGCTACATCACTAGCTTAGATTCTAAATACCAACCCACTCGCTCTTTGTTCCTCTCAAGACCTCCTGCTCTCTAGCTCCCTTGTCACCTCCTCTCATGCTCGCCTCCAGGCCTTCTCCAAAGCCTCTCCAATCCTATGGAATGCCCTACCCCAATCTGTCTGCTTATCTCCTATTTATTAGCTTTCAGAAGATCCCTGAAAACCCTTCTCTTTAGAGAAGCCTATCCTACCCACACCTAAAAACTGTATTTTCATTTTTTTTCCATAAGCTCATCCCCCACAGTTATTACCTTTTTGTTTCCACTTGACCCTCCCTTCTAGATTGGAAGCTCTAACGAGCAGGGCCCTCTGATCCCTCCTGTATTGATTTGTATTGTAAGTGTATTGTCTGCCCAATGTTGTAAAGCGCTGCGCAAACTGTTGGCACTATAAAAATCCTGTATAATAATAATAATAATAATGATGGGCTGTGAGTTTGCTTGGTCAAGCAAGGAGGCAGTTGAGCTAAAATCAGGTTTTTTTATTCTTGAGGTACACATGATTTTTGCCGAAAGCTCCCATCCTTTTTCCCTGCCTCATCCATTTGATGAGGATATACAAACTTTACGTTTATTTTCATTTATATTAGCATATATAGGCTTTACTTTGAGGGTTCTTTTCCAAGTGTTGCAATACCTCCTCTATATTAATTCTGTTCTCAAAAAAAGTAAAATATCCATAACTGTTGTGTAAATTCCACAATTAAGCGATTTAGGTCATGCGTGGCCATATATGGTTAGTGAGTGTGCACTTTCGCCACAAGGTGGAGCACTTCACTGGATTTGATTGAAATATCTCACAAGATCACTTAAAGACATGGTGTTCGGGACAATATTCATATGGACTAGAAGATGCGCATATGTGATATGGGATTTATTCTGTATTACTATGGTTGTGAGACTGTGGAGATCCCATTTAAGCATGATTACTTGGATATATGATTTTAACATGATTAAACATTTGGTATTGTAGGCAGATCGTTTTTAGGGAAGGAGTAGTGCCCAACTTTGCACTTTTTATAACATTTACAATCAAGAAAGCATTAAATAGGTTGTACTTGAATGCTTTTGTTTGCAAAATAACAGTATTGCTTTACAGTCTTGTGACAGGAGGAGAAAAAAAAGTCATTATACCAAACAAGCTCCCCTTCCAGCTTTTAATTTTTTTTTACATCTTACCTATCATTTTCATTATGAGTCCAAAGGCAACAAAAAACACGTTGCTTTATAAACGTGCAGTAGATTAATTTTTTTTTTTAATCACCACCTTCTTTAAAATCAGGGGTACAGATGTGGTAGGTCCAGAATGCTGCTTTATAAATGGATACCCGTGGTGGAAGCCAACAGTTTATTTCCCAGGAGCCAATTAGCAAAAGCTGGAGCCAATATGGAGCACCTATCCAAAGCAGCCAACCAGACTTAATCTATTTAGTGCAGCAAGGAAACTGGTTGTAGAAAGTAACTGTTCTTTATTGTACTACTATCCTTTGTTCACATTTTCTTGTTTATTCAGAGTGAAAGTGTCATTAAACAAACATCATTAAAATAATCAATAAATGGTGTATTACATGACGTTCATACTCAGTCACCTGGTTGATCCTTCTGTTAACCATCTCCCCCTTCTGTCGATGTCCCCAATGCAGTTGGGAATTTTGCAGAGCAGGGTTTCTAGTGCACATGCTCAGTTTTCAGTGTATTTTCAACCCTGAACATTTCCTCCCTATCACATCTGAGCAGTCCATGTGACATGTGGGCGTATACACAGTAATAAACGACAGCCCACGCCCTCCCTTTTCCTCCAAGCTAAACACAATAAGGGTGGGATATTACATCTTAATTGACGGAGGCTTCATCTCCCTGTTATTTTAAGACACAGGCTTGAGGGGCGTGACACAGCCTGTGGTTGGCAGAAACCTGCCCACAACATTGTATTGCCAAAAAATAAAGATTTTATTTCAAATATATTTTTTAGATGACAATTTAAAACAGTTTCAGTTTTTGAATATTCATTTTTATTTTGAATGTGATCAGCAGCAGAGGACTAGAAGGCCCCCCCCCCACCCACCCCGCCACCGTTTCCCTACAGACGGGCTGGGAAGACTGGGGTATGTGACAGCTGTATACTAGGAAAAAAAGGTATTTTTTTTTTATTACAATAACCACCATGTCATCATCCACATGCAGAAAGAGAAGGGATAATGTAAATAAAACGGTGTGCGTTTAGTATTACTTCAAGAGGCAACTGCTTACCTTGGCCCCCCACTCTATTTTCCACACAGTAACTCAAATTGAAAGACTGTCTCTTTCAGGTCAATCTCAAGGTAAGCCAGAGCTATTAAAAGGCACATGAAAAGCAAAGCTTTCTCACAGGAACATTTGATTTAAGGTTTATGGAGCATGTTTTTTTTTTCCTCTTTTCATGACCAGGTGATTTTTCTGAGTCATGAAACTGCTTTAAGATGTGTTGCTTTCTATAATCCATAATGCAGCTGCAATGTAGAGGTTACTTACCACTGCAACAGATCTGGCAAATGATCTTTTCAAGATGTGAACTGGTTCACTGACTTGCTGTTTTCCTTTAGTGGCACTGCCATCACTTGTAGGCAATCTGTATTAAAACATACTCAATGTAACACCGATTACCTTTGATAACAAAACAAACTTTAGATGAAACTGCACAGCTTAATGTTAATAAAAATAAAATTTTTACCTATAGAGCAGCTGTGGTATTTGGCCCGCATTAACATCTGTGCCATTGTTTGACTTCTTTGAGCTTTTGAACTGAAAAACAACACTAAAAAAAAAAGAAAAAAGAAGGAAAAAAATGTATTTGATGAGTGAAGGCTGACACACAAGGCCTCATGCACACAGGATTTTTTTTTGTTACTCCTCCCAGAAGCCAGCAGCATTTCTGTAGAAAAAAAAATGCTGACACTTGTAAATGTGCTTAACACTTTTACAAGAGCTTAGGCACGTTTATAGGTGTCAGGGGCTGGGGCGTTAACCACTTGCTTACCGGGCACTTAAACCCCCCTCCTATCCAGACCAATTTTCAGCTTTCGGCGCTGACGCACTTTGAATGACAATTGCGCGGTCATACAACATTGTACCCAAATTAAATTTTTATCATTTTTTCACCACAAATAGAGCTTTCTTTTGGTGGTATTTGATCACCTCTGCAGTTTTTACTTTTTATTAAAAAAATTTAAAAAACTGAATTTTTTTAAAAAAAAAAAAGTTTCTTTTTTTATATTTTGTTATAAAAAATTTTAAACGGGTAATTTTTCTCCTTCAGTGATGGGCACTGATGGGGCGGCAGTGATGGGCACTGATGGGGCGGCAGTGATGGGCACTGATGGGGCGGCAGTGATGGGCACTGATGGGGCGGCAGTGATGGGCACTGATGGGGCGGCAGTGATGGGCACTGATGGGGCGGCAGTGATGGGCACTGATGGGGCGGCAGTGATGGGCACTGATGGGGCGGCAGTGATGGGCAGCACTATTAGGTGGCACTGTGGGCACTATTAGGTGGCACTGTGGGCACTATTAGGTGGCACTGTGGGCACTATTAGGTGGCACTGTGGGCACTATTAGGTGGCACTGTGGGCACTATTAGGTGGCACTTCTATTGGGCACTGATGAGGCAGATGTGCCTCTTCCACTTGGGGACCGATGTCCCTCACATCCGATCCGGTGATCGGCTTATTTTTCTACTCGCGCTGTCAGCGTGAGTAAAAAAAAAAAAAAAAAAACGATTACCGATCTTTTGTTTACATCATGTGATCAGCTGTCATTGGCTGACAGCTGATCACATGGTAAGGGGCCGGGACCGGCCCCTTACACAGATCGGTGATCAGCCGAGTCTCAGAGACTCGGTGATCACAACGCGCCCGGGGGGGCGTGCACAGGGGAGGCCGTCATATGACGGCCTCCCGGGAATGTAGGTCCGCGCTGTAGCCGTCATTCGGCTATAGCGCGGATGCCAAGTAGTTAAATCATTTAATGGTCCAGAAAAAAATTATTCCGGCCAATAAAATGACTTTAGCTCAAACGCTAAACACATTTACAGGAGTTGAGCTCCTGGACGCACTGGCAGAAGGTTTCTTTTCCTGCCTCTAAACGCTACTAAAAGGCTATGTGTGCATGGACACATAGAACAATATATGCAGGGAGTTTAGAGATGGGAAAGCAGAAGGAAGAAAAAACAAAAACACACACACCACCAGAGGCCCCTAGGAGCAGCTGCAAAAATGTTTAGTGTGCATGCATGAGGCCTAAAACATGCAAGAAAAGCTGCTATTACACTGAAGTAATAACCCTTCTCAAAGCTACTTTGTAAAGTGGAAGAAGGAGTCTCAAGTTCCAAGTCCAAGGCATTTTTAGAAATCTCATCACTTCCTCTACCTGAGACACAACAGGAAGAGGAAATCACTCTAAACGGTAGAAAATTCCCTTTTAGACAACGGTCACTGAAACCGCTGTCTGCATTGGAAGATTTCCCCTCCTGTTCCAGAGAAAACTGAATAAAAAAAAAAAAAAAAAAACAAACAATGGCAACCAGAATAAAAAAGGAAGAAGCAATCTCACCAGCAGACGGCAACAAAAATCCAGATCCAAAGGTTTTGTCTTTATACACAAAGGGGTTCATTTATAAAGCAGTGAATGTGACAGTCACTGGTGATGAATTAATCGCTGTCAAAACAACCAACCCCCCCCCAAAAAAAAAACAAACACACCACACACACCTCTGGGAGATTCATCTGCAGCTTTATAGATTTCCCCCAAAGTGTCACATGATAAATCAAAACGCACACATGGAACAATTTTAAATGTCTTGCATCATTGGCTAACCCTCCACTAAATCAAGCTGTTGGGTCCTGACCAGCATGAAAGCTTCTGGAAGGCAGTGATATTTTGGTAAATAAAAAGTCTGGTAATTTCAGGAACCTCCCCATTTTAAAAATGATGAGCTTTTCTAATAGGCCTTTTGTTCTTTAATATGCTTTACTTTGCATACTATGTAATTAGCTTATAAAATAATTCTGTTTACTCTCATTAGTTTTATGAGTCATGCTCACACAGGATGGAATATCACATATTACTGTAACTGCTTATTAACGGAAATAGAGTAAGAAAAGGGTACATTTAAAACAGTGATTTACTAAACCTCTGCTGCTTAAGCCTAGTTCAAAGGATGAGAATATAGGACAATGGATTGTCAGTTTTTTTTTTTTGCATGCTAGTCTCATGTCAAAAACCAACAGGTTACTAAAGTTGCAAAAATTCCCGTAGGACAGGAAACTTCAAAAGTGATGTAATGTGTGGTGTTTTGGTCACACAATTTTCATACGACAAAGTGTGTAAATATACTAATTACACAAAAATCATTCTAAAATAGTCCTGTAAGCGTTTAAATTCTTAGACTATTAAGAAAATCAATATGTACATTTATCTGTAGCTCTCAGCCTTCAGAAGTCACCATGTAGTATAAGTACAGCAGAGTCAACAGGATGGATTTAAAGACTGGGCAAAGTTGTACTAATCGACAACTGCTTTTTAAGTTTTTGTGGTCTGTTGGTGAACTCTGCTAAGCACTGTTTGTACCCAAAATGTCCAAATAAACATACTATCTGAAAAAAAATAAAATAAAACTTGTGCAAACTATTTATGGTGGTCACATTCCGCTGACATCCACTGCATTCCATAAGGGGGAAAAAAAAAAAAACACGACACTTGTGAAACAATGGTACTTCCACTATGCTGTCCCAATGTAAGCTATGCCACCATTTAGCATGATATACTGTAATAGAAGAATGGGCCTTACAAGTCAGCACCTGCTTTTTCTACTATTCCAGCTCTGCTTCTAAAACCATACCCTGCATCTAGGACAGACTGGAGTCTCTAAAAAGGTGACAAAGGGTATGTAAACCCTATCCAAAACACCTTCTTGCTTTTGCTGCCTTTGGTATGTTTAATATACCATTGGAAGCATTTTGTTTTAAATTGGTTTGAAAGGCACATTTGAGAAATTCAGAGCTGTCCAATGTACACTTCCTGCGTTCTCTTCAGAGAGCCCTCCCAATTCCTATCACGGATTGCAGAATGATTAGTCTTTACATTGTAGAGATCTCAGAGTGGGAGTGACTGAATATAGTTTAGTAAAAAAATAAATAAAAAGGAAAGCACACAACACAGCTTAAAGAATATGTAAAACCAACATTTCATATTTCTGATGTGAGATTTTATATATATATATATATAGATAGATAGATAGATAGATAGATAGATAGATAGATAGATAGATAGATAGATAGATAGATAGATAGATAGATAAAAGTATCCCGTTCCCTTTTTATTACTTCCTTTGTGTGAAATCAGTGACATTCCTGCCGGCCACTCTTCTTTCCCATTAAAACCTGACTACACTAGACATGAGAGCACAGTGTGGTCAGTTTTCTGGCTGTGCTCTCCTCCAAAGATTAGACTTGCACTGGCAATAAATTGCCCAATATGTCCTCACAGTTCCTTCAGACTGTGAAATGGCTAGGAACAGAACAGATAAGTGAATAAGGACGAATATAAAAATAGCATATCACAGATACAAGCTTGCTACAAGTAGTGAGATTTTTGCAGTATGTGTGCAATCAAAGCATAAAATCAAGGTAGGGAGTGGGACTGAGAATATTATTTATACAGTATTTAATGTCACATCTGGTTGATTTCAGGTTTAATAATGCAAAGATCCGTTTTTTTTCCCTAAGCATTCCGGTGCCATACCTCCATTGCATACGCCTACCCCTGGTTATTAACCCCTGCTTTACTGGAACTTTGAGCTTTATTATGTTAGCTGTAAATGTTAACTACCCATGCAAACATTATCTGCCTGGCTTCAATCCTTTTAGTCATTGATTTGTAAAACATATGCACCTCAATTCACATACTTAATGAGCTTAAAAAGTTCTAAAGCTGCTCGATCCGCATGATAGCTATGCGATTTCAAAAAAAGATGTCACCGTGTATAGCCTACTCCTCTCAGCACAGGATTCCTGGCTGTGATTTTAATTCACTTATGACAGTCACTACAGATACAGAACCCTTAGAATAAAGTAAAATATTTTGCTGTGCAGTGATCTGGTGCTGAGAATAAGGATCAAAAGAAGAAACGAAACATTACCCATCATCAGTTGTTATTGAAGCCTGTCCATGGGATCCGCAGTCGCTGCTAGGACCAGACACACGAGCCCATGCCACATACCACCAGCCAGCTTGTAGAAGTACAGGCTCGTCAAACATCATTGCATATTTCTCTCTAGGGTACAAAACAAAATCAACCGTCAAACAGTATAATTTGTTAATTAGCTTCGACATACATTCTTAATTAGCTTCACACTATGAGCTAATAAAGCAGCTGGTTACAGGAGAGTAACTTCCAGTCATCTATGAAAAAGGCTCCTAAGCAGATCTTGTAGCTATCATTGCGGGATACCTCAAAAGAATAGAAAGCGAGTTCAACGTAAGCTCACAAATAGCCAACAATTAAAAATGACAGCATTACATACACTTCAGCTTTCATCTTAGAAGTAACCTTTACAATGCAGTTTAAAGGTTCACTAAACCCAAAAGAAACATTGTAGGACATACAAATACAATCTTTCCAATATAAAGGCAGACTGCCATTTCCTTTTAATGCAGTTATATTAAGGTCGTCATAGGTCCTTGTTTGCCTGGGACAGACCACGGTAAAAAAATGGCATTGGCATGGTTAGACGGGGGGGGGGATGTTGGGGCGACTGTTGACAGCGCGTCAATATGGTAGGCAGTTGGCTCACTGAGCCTCTAAGGCAGGGCTCGACAAATCCCAGGTGCCAGGGCGGCAAGAAATTCTTGACCCAGAGTAGGCTCGGGTTTTAATCATGTTCCTTTAAGTCCAACAACTTGGCCACACCCAACTCTGCTCTTCTTGGATCGATAGAGATTATTTTTTTTAGTGATTTTGAAAGTGCAGCTACAAATAGCAGGTGAAAGCAAAATGTCGCAAGAATCTGACATTCTAAAGTCCAGTGCCAATTAAACTTGGGATTTATTCGTAGGTGAACCCAAAAGTCCAGAACTGGCCAGCCCTCTTCTGTATGTTGTTGCTGACAAGGCTGTCCATCACAACAATGTACCAAAAGGAGATGCAGGTGGGTGGTGGATGTGTAAATTATTAGTGCGCTCCGGGTTTCAACCATGACGAAAAGGTTCTAAAGAATTTTAGGTTCTGTTAACCTGTATATTTTATATTAATATAACTACATTTTATATAAAATACTAGGTCAAATAAAGTTTACAATTTGAAGTAAAACAAAAAGGTAATCACCTGGCTGCACAATCATACGCAAGAACATCAGTCTCAGCAAGAAGGTCTCCGTCTGTTTCATGATCACCTCCATCTGATCCCAATTCAAACAACTACAGGAAAGGATGTATGGAGAAATCATTACAGGAAATGTGCCTTTAAGAACATGTACTAGGTGCACAAATACACATGCTAACACAATTTCAATATTACCTTAATTTTGGCAGTGTACTCCCCTCTTCCACCAAAGAGACCCAGTCCTCCCAGTAGGATGTCTGTATCAGCACAGAAACGAATAGCTTCCACTGAATGTGCTGAATACCCCCAGCCACCTCCATGACCTTGAAATTACAAAAATATTTTTTTATACAGAAACTGGACCCAGTGTTTGGCGCATTTTTCTTTCTGCAAGTATAGACATAAGCATCATACTCTCAAATCTGTTTACAACACTGTAATCCTCCTTGGAATAAACTTTCAACACAGACTGAGTTTCCTCTTCAGTACTTGAGACTCCCATTTTCAGGTCCTGCATTGTAGCCAGAGTGTCAAGACAGCCTGAAATTAAAAAATGTGATACAGAAGTAGTGTCTAAATTAAAGAGAATGAACAAGCATTTTAGCCAAGCAAGAAATATTATAACTTATTATAGGAATGAAAAAAAAAATGATAGTACACAACTATTTTTGACGTTAACAAAATGGAGACCATCTGCACAGCGACACCATTTCCCTGCTGCATGAACGTAAATAAAGTGACTAAGGCTTCATGTACACAGGACGTTTTAACAACCTCCCCTAACTTGACAGATAGTAAACCACATTTAAAAAGTCAGTTTTACCCTGTTTACATGCCGCATTTAGCAGAGTTTTGCCGCGTTTGCGTTTAGAAGAATTTTATTCCATAATAGCCAAAAATGCATGTAAACGAAACACGGCTAAACATGAGTTACCGTGTTTAGAAGCGTTTGGCGCTTGAAATGTCTCTAAACTCAGCTTCTGAACCCATCTTTTTGCGTTCCAAAAAAACCCTTTAAACAACTGCCTAGAAACGACTATAAACGACCCTGTGTACATATACTGATAAGATAACAGAGGAGAGTTCAGGAGCAGTTGAAAAAAATGCCCAACTGCTCCAAAATATCAGTTTAGCAGCAGCAGTGTACATGAGGCCTAAAAGATGGCTTTAGCGCCTGTTCACCTGTAGAGAGCTCCTCAGATGCGTTTTTGTCCTTTGAGGCTTTATCGTAGCGAACTCTACAATTAAGCCTGGAAAGGGTGAAATGCGTCTGAGGAGTTCTCTACAGGTGGAGCTAAAGCAATCTTTTACTCATTTTATTTACATTCAAGCAACAGGAAGTCAGTGGCTGTGCGCAGACAGATACCATTTTTATTTTAGGCTAATATTTTTGGAAAAATTATGTTTGCCAACATTTCTAGTCTCGGGATATTATGCTATTCCTATAGTCCTTGGTCATCAAATCAAGGTAATCAAGGCCTGAAAACTGCCTGGACAAAACACAGCAACTATCATTCCTATCACAAGTAGCTATGTCAGGCTGGGACACCTATGTATGTAGGCAGTTTTAACACAGAGCCACATACTGGTCCCAATAGAGTAAATCTATTGCTCAGTTTTGCTGCAACTCCTGTTCCTATCCTGAATCCAAAATACTCATATTTCACACAATGACAGATTCCCAACACATGTTGGCAATGTCTACCAGAAATGCCAATAATAATTACTTTGAAATAAAAAACAAAAAGCAAACTTACCTAGTATATGCAAAGCTGCATGTGATCGAGTAGTTACAGCTTTCTGGCCTGTTGGGAGGGCCAACTCTGGACTAAGTATGCTACATCTTAACTGCATGTCAGGGGCTGATGGTAGCCTTGAGTCTGCTATGACAGCATTATAACACCACAGCTCTCTTGTGCTGGCCTGAAATCTAAAACACAGAGAACCTAATATGTTTCACTTGGCCGATACAACAGCTTCCATTAAGTGTACCTTAAAGCGGACCTTCAGTCATTTTTTTCAACTTTCCACCTATTAAATCTTCTGCCCTTGTTGTTTTAACTTTGGATATTAAAACATTTTTTTTCTGCCAGTAAATAACTTATACAGCCTACTTTGTTTCTGGTCTGGTAAAAAGTCTAGGCTTATGACATCATGCACAGCTCTCTCGAAAGTTTGCCAGGAAGGGAGGGGGATGAGTCAAAAAAGGGCCAATGAGAGCTGGAGGTGTGCCTCTATGTAAGACCAGGAAGTGAACAGGCAGCAGCTTCAGCTGCCCACAGTTAAAATGGCCAGACTTAGTGGATGGAGATTTCTGCAGCTTATGTGACACGTACAGAATCACAGAACTGTGTGTGTGTGTATGTATGTGTATGTGTATATGTATGGATTTTTTTTTTTTTAATGTATCTATATAGATATATAACGTTAAATAACACTGTTGCAATGCATTTTGTAAAAATCAGTGTACTGTAGTCATCCATGTATTGGACAAGGATTTGGCACCAGTCTTATTGTTAAAAGGTAATGTTTGATTCCATAAATCTGTCAATCTCAATATATTTGGTTAGAGATTGCTTATAGCCAGGAAGGTACACAAGATGGGGACAGCAAATGACAGGGCAAAAGGCAAGCAATCGCCATATTATATTAACATGAAACATTAAAATACATTTCATAATAACACTAGATGACATTCTGATTACACCTTTACCATGATCACAGATGGGCGGGTGAGAAACAGGGCAGTTAAATCCCATATTTGGAACCAACCAATCACGAGATGGTAAACATGAAGTGAGGGAGGTAACCATCCAACAATTTGCACCATACAAAAGGAGACACACACAATTCAAGAGGACGGACCACAGATCCACACGCTGACATACACTCTCTGGAGGAACACAAATTTGGTAAAAAGTGACCACTCCCCATTTGTTGGATGTTGCTGTTAGGATGAATCGAATATACATCCTTTCATTTTAACTGGTGAGATACTGACCACATAAATATTGACAACATTCTTCCTTCCCAGAATTATAGGAATCGTATTTTACTGTTTATATTTTAATCTTACCAAGTATTGTATGAAGGGTTGTTTAGTTTTAAATAATGGTCCCATTATTAAATACTGGTGAGACTACATTGATCTCCTGTACTATGTCTGCAGTCTCTGACCATCTCCTGTATCATATCTGCTAGAGGTGCGCCGAATGGAAATTTTGCTAATATTTATTGGCAATGTGTTTAAGTTTAACCGCTAGCTGACCGCCGGCTGTCTATTGACGGCCAGGCGGCGCAGCTCTCGTTGCAGGCGGGCGTCATATGACGGCCTCGCATTCCCAGGCCACCAGGGGGCGCGCGCTCGCCGCCGCCGGCGATCGCGCGCGCCTGCCGTGTCACTAGGCACCCGGTGCGCGTGCCCGGCGGCCGCGATGTCCGCCGGGCACCCGCGATTACCGGTAACACAGCAGGACCGTGGATCTGTGTGTGTAAACACACAGATCCACGGTCCTGTCAGAGGAGAGGAGACCGATGGTGTGTTCCCAGCACAGAGGAACACCGATCGGTCTCCTCCCCTAGTGAGTCCCCTCCCCCTACAGTTAGAATCACTCCCTAGCAACACAGTTAACCCCTCGATCACCACCTAGTGTTAACCCCTTCCCTGCCTGTCACATTTATACAGTAATCAATGCATTTTTATAGCACGGTTCGCTGTATAAATGTAAATGGTCCCAAATATGTGTCAAAAGTGTCCGATGTGTCCGCCGCAATATCCCAGTCACAATAAAAATCGCAGATCGCTGCCATTACTAGTAAAAAAATAAAAAAAATAAAAATGTTATAAATCTATCCCCTATTTTGTAGACGCTATAACTTTTGCGCAAACCAATCTATATACGCTTATTGCGATTTTTTTTACCAAAAATATGTACAAGAATACATATCGGCCTAAACTGAGAAAAAATTTGTTTTAAAGAAAAAAAAATTGGATATTTATTATCGCAAAAGATAAAAATTATTGTGTTTTTTTTAAAAACTTCTCACTCTTCTTTTGTTTATAGCGCAATAAAAACCGCAGAGGTGATCAAATACCACTAAAAGAAAGCTCTATTTGTGGGGAAAAAATGATAACAATTTCATTTGGGTACAGTGTTGTATGACCGCGCAATTGTCATTCAAAGTGCGACAGCGCTGAAAGCTGAAAAATGGCTTGGGCAGGAAGGGGGCGAAAATGCACTGTATTGAGGTGGTTAAGCAAGAGTTTGCCAACATGAGACAAGAAATGGTCAGAGACCGAGGACACGATACTAGAGATGGTCAGAGACCGAGGACACGATACTAGAGATGGTCAGAGACCGAGGACACGATACTAGAGATGGTCAGAGACCGAGGACACGATACTAGAGATGGTCAGAGACCGAGGACACGATACTAGAGATGGTCAGAGACCGAGGACACGATACTAGAGATGGTCAGAGACCGAGGACACGATACTAGAGATGGTCAGAGACCGAGGACACGATACTAGAGATGGTCAGAGACCGAGGACACGATACTAGAGTTGGTCAGAGACCGAGGACACGATACTAGAGTTGGTCAGAGACCGAGGACACGATACTAGAGATGGTCAGAGACCGAGGACACGATACTAGAGATGGTCAGAGACCGAGGACACGATACTAGAGATGGTCAGAGACCGAGGACACGATACTAGAGATGGTCAGAGACCGAGGACACGATACTAGAGATGGTCAGAGACCGAGGACACGATACTAGAGATGGTCAGAGACCGAGGACACGATACTAGAGATGGTCAGAGACCGAGGACACGATACTAGAGATGGTCAGAGACCGAGGACACGATACTAGAGATGGTCAGAGACCGAGGACACGATACTAGAGCTGGTCAGAGACCGAGGACACAATACTAGAGCTGGTCAGAGCCCGAGGACACGATACTAGAGATGGTCAGAGACCGAGGACACGATACTAGAGATGGTCAGAGACCGAGGACACGATACTAGAGATGGTCAGAGACCGAGAACACGATACTAGAGATGGTCAGAGACCGAGGACACGATACTAGAGATGGTCAGAGACCGAGGACACGATACTAGAGATGGTCAGAGACCGAGGACACGATACTAGAGATGGTCAGAGACCGAGGACACGATACTAGAGATGGTCAGAGACCGAGGACACGATACTAGAGATGGTCAGAGACCGAGGACACGATACTAGAGATGGTCAGAGACCGAGGACACGATACTAGAGATGGTCAGAGACCGAGGACACGATACTAGAGATGGTCAGAGACCGAGGACACGATACTAGAGATGGTCAGAGACCGAGGACACGATACTAGAGATGGTCAGAGACCGAGGACACGATACTAGAGATGGTCAGAGACCGCAGACCGCATTTTTCTTGACTGTACTTGCACTAAAGGTGACAATGGCAAACAATAAATTCAGATTAATTTAAATTGATATTAAAAAAGTTGAATACAATTATATATAAAAAAATAAAAAAAATTATAAAAACGGTCATTTTCAGTATCTGTTTTCGGCCTAGTGCATCCTTCATTTTCGTTTCAGCACCAAAATTTCCATTCGGTACACCCCTAAAGATAAGTGTGTATACTTTTTAAAATCCAATAATACGCCTGTCTCACCCTGCTCTGCACATGCTCAGTTGCTTTGTATTTTTCAGCACTGTCCTGAATTTTTAAAGGCGAGTCTGCTAATAGCCTAAAGATTTACTGCTTTTAGGGGCTCTGGGCTTCAGCAAAATGGCAGCCTCCAGCAAGAAGAAACAGCAACAATGCTGGAGGCAATTGACAGAAAACACTCATTTTGGTAGCATAATTTTTAATGTGGAACGTATGTTCCTTGCTAAAAGAATTCTTTTTTTGCAGTGAAGGGGTAGTTCCACTAGAAGGGTTAAGTTTTGAAATTTCGTTGAAATTAAGCTTTAATGTTTTAATTTTGAATGGGCTGACAGCACACCTTAAATTTCAGGGAAAAAAAAAATCTGATGTTTACTATATGTTAAGGGAGCACACTTCAACATAAAGTAGGAGCTTTGTGGTGCTCTGCGGTGCAAAAGTGTTGTCTTCTACTGTAACTGTGTTAAAAGGTATCATTCCAAAATATCAATTACTGAAATGCATCAGTGTGAGTACCACAATAAGAGCATTGTACGATTAAGTAAAAACAAAATTAGGAATGCTGTAAGAACAGAAAGAAAAGCACATTACACCAACACGAGCCTGCAGACTAAATGGTCCAAGAATTGTCCTTTCAGAACTAACCTCCAAATAACATCATGGACTGGATCCAAACAAACTCCAAACCCTTGCAGATCCTCTTGTTCAGAATCATTGAATGTAGCACAGCTTCCATCCACTTTATTGATGAGAAGACATTTAAATGGAGGAGGTTCGGTCATAGATGCTGGCACAAGACCTGCAGAATTGAAGGAAAGCTTATTTTATTGCCAAAATTAGCTCTTTCTTTTTGGCCCTAAACTAAAACTATGCATTCAACTCTATACAGATTTATGTTATGGTCAGCCCTGCAGAAACAGAAGTCTTTTTTTTTTTCCTAAAAAATTTAAAAAGAATATGTGCAGCTGCTGAACAAGCCATTTTAAAGTAGATTTTATTAGGCTAACTCTAACTAGTAATAAAAATGCTCCCTCCCCCCTCCAAACACCTACACTGTGATGACTAACCTGTCTAACACAGATCAAAAAAATTACCTATTTTCTTGTCCTGCCTTGTAACAAACCAAATAAAATTCAACTGTATTTATCCATTGTCGCATTGTCTCTTCAATAAAGAAGGCATTAACATAGTCTGCCGTCTTCCATTTGCACAGTAAAAGGTCTGTATTATACCTATTTTCAGACGGCTCCGATCTAGTCACCCGATTCAGCTTTCTTGTGTCAATCAGCAGTGGCTGCAGGGGAGAGGGGCCAACAGGTGAGCTATGGGAGCCTATAGGCGACTTCAACACTCCCTGGCATTGCCAGCTGTTGAGCACTCGCTCCTATCCCCTGCAGGCACCACTGGCTGACACAAGGAATACCACAACCAGACTGGAATAGGCTTAAAATAGAAAAAAGCGTATCCATTTTTCCTCCACTAGTTAGTCAGCGCAGGTGTTGGGGATGGGAGAGAATTTTAAAGACTAATTGGATTTAGCCTAGAATTTGATTTTAACAACGTTGGTAATATTAGCTTCCCCTTTTAATTTGCATGCATGTTACTTTCTAAAGCTACTAAAATAAAACTGCTCTCCACTGCATCATGACAACCGTCCTTGGTCAAAGACCTTCCCAGAATCCTTGTCCCCCACTTTTAGCTATTAGTGGCTCACCTGTTCTGTCACTGGACTGGGCACATGGTACAAGTTCAGATTACATGTAAACTGATGCACAGAATGAAACATCTTCGAAAGGAATACAGATAGAAGATCCAGTACAACACAACCTTTAAATTAGCCAAGTCTCCTAAAGTTAACCTTTTTTGTTCGCTGGATTAGGCATTTCATTTGAAGGAGATTTTTTTTCCCCATTTGTATTTTCATAGTGCTTAGGAGATAAAGCAGCCATCTTGGATGCACTAAACTGAGCCAGCATGTCTTTGGAGTATGGGAGGAAACCCACTAACAGGGAGAACATGTAAACTCCATTAAGACAGTGTCCTTGTCAGGATTCAAATTAAGAACCCTGCAAGAAGTGCCAACCACTAATCCACGAACATATAAGTGAGATGTAGAATAAAGAGTATTAACAAAAAAAAAAAAGTGAAGATTCCCAATGTTATAATTTTATAAATGTTATCTTTGCAGCACCATGTGGAATATCTTTTGTCCTGAATTCCTTCATATAACAATGTGCTTCCTGGTATGATAGGGTGCCTAGGCACTCCTGTACCTACTGCCATATAGCTGTATATATCTGTAGTGTGTGACCTAAGGCACTATTGCCTCTGACTGGTTTAGTGATGATTAGGTCATGTCACTACTATGCAGCTTACTGCTCTTCCAGGAGGAAGCAAAACCCTGCCCCTGCCAAGATGGCTTCCTACACACTGACATATACAATGCATAAGTCAGTAATTGGATAAAGATCAGCTGCAGGGGGACCGCATGCAATGCTGGTGACTAGTACTTTACCTACTGCCTGCCCTTTTTTTTGGGCACAGCTTTCAGAGCTTATTCCCTCTATAAGGCATAGCCTCATATCCGATGCTCAATGCAAAATGGCAGGTGCACCACCAGCCAATGTTCAGTACACAAACATAAGCAATATGCTTATACAACACAATATATACAGCTTGAATGAGTAGATAGATGACATATTTTACCAAAACATACCATTTGACAGGCTGTGGTAATATCCGACTAGACATAATTAACTAAAACCAACACAATATTCTTTTGCTTACCTATTATGTGACGACTTGCAAAGATCTCTGATGTGGCTAAAACATGTGAGTTGATAAGTGCTTCATCAATCCGCAGGAAAGTCTGGTCTCCACTTGCTCCGACCCATGTTGCTTTCCTTCCATACTTTGAGCCAATGTTAGGCATGGGGGCTGGCTTTGCATTCCAATAAGGCATGTCTACAATAGGTCTTCCTAGCTGTCCTTTCTGTAAAAAACAATTTAGTAGAAAATCATAAAATCAGAACAAATTGAAATGCAACAGCATCCAAAAGATGTTAGATTTACTGTATACAAAGCTTTTAACTGGTGTTTCCACCTTTATGTTAATATAAAGGGGACCTTGTAGTAACATCCATACTTGTCATTAAAGAGGCGCTCGTCTCCCCCAAAAAACAAAAATAAATAAATAAAAGTCAGCAGCTACAAATATGCTAGGTTTTCTTTCAATAAACTTTGATTGTGGAAAAAAACAAACAAATCAGCTGCTGACTTTTAATATGAGGACACTTACCGGTTAAGGAATCCAGCTGTGTCAGCAATCACCCGAGCCGATTCTTCAATCAGCTTCGGGTGCAGGTGCCAGCACCTTCAGTATGGTTCCGCCGTCTTCTGAGACCTGAGTCTGTCCCAGGTGGTGGGGGGGGGGGGGGGGGGGGGTCTTGGGTAGGAAGGAAGAGGGGCCGGACCTACTCTATTGCCAAGGCGGTCTTCCACGGACATGGGATAAGGTACCTGTCAAAAACAAGGTAGCCGCCGTCCCATTTCCCCCCCCCCCTCTCAAAAGTACCAAAATGTGGCAGTGGAGTGCGCAAACAAGTGGAGCTTCCCTTTTTGAGTGGAGCTCCGCTTTACAAGACCACATGGTAGCATAACACAATGCAAAACACAAAGGGGTTGATTTACTAAAACTGGAGTGTGCAAAATCAAGTGAAGCACTGCATAGTAACCAATCAGCTTCCAGATTTTTTTTGTCAAAGCTTTACAGCACAAGCTGAAGTTAGAAGCCAATTGGCTACCATGCACAGCTGCACCAGAGTTTGCACTCTCCAATTTTAGTGAACGAACCCATCTTAAAAATAGATGGCTCAAATTGTAGGCATCTGCTTTATCCAATTTTACCTTACAGTGATCAGTCTGGGAAAGCATTTTAGACACTAAAAACATACATGAAAACACCATATTAGCATAGTGCCTTGGCTACAAAGTTAAAGCTCCCAGACCCCCATCTGCTAGGCTTCCAGTTTTTAAATGTGAGTGCAATCCTATTGTTTAGACTTCAATTAAATCAGAACATTACCTTATGCTGGTGTATGGCAGCATTAGTTTAGTAGTCACATAAAATTAATGGAACTAATTATCAATTATATTTTTATGTAATAAAACTGCACACGTTAAACTTTTCAGTTGTGTCCCATGCCGGCTGGCAGGGAGGGCCTAACACCAGCACAGGGAAAAGTTCCATTGTAACCAGTCTGATAAGTTTGCAGTGACAACTCTGGGTGTTTTTAAAGAAATCTTTGCTCAAGTGGATTGGGGTTTAAAGTAGATTACGGTTTTAAAGTTGACGTTTAAATTGAGACACTGTACCTCTGAATCACACTATATGAAACTGAAGTCCAGACTGAATGGAAATATTTTCAACTTTAATTACAAGCCCTCTTGCCTCCTACACCCACACATTCCTATTGATGCATCACAATGATGATCTGCCAACCTAGCCAATAGGAATCTACAGGAATCAGGCAAACTGCCCCTACCCAAGAAGTGTTGAAACTTTGCAGAGTTATGGGGAGGAATTCCAGACTTCTGAAAGCTGGAGAGGGTTTATTCAAGTACAGGCTAAGATATGCATTCCTGTTGTGGGGACACCGCTGCTGTTTTTTTGTTTTGTTTTGTTTTTTTACAGACATGGTCAAAAAGATATTGGATGGTCTGATGGTGAGAGTGTCTGCCTTCTGTTTGGATACAAAGCGCATGCGATCTCTGTAAGTCAATATCATTCCCGTCTGGCAAGAGGCCTCAACATTTGAAAAGCACCTTTAGCACTGGAGCACTTTTACATTTTATTTGAACACCCAGCACTTAAGACACTTTGGATGTCACAAAATTGACTATATTTATATTTAATATGAGCTTTACATTTTTTATTAAAATTCATTTTTTTGTATTTAAAATAGTAATTTTTTATTGAAAATTATGGTTTTGCACCTTTATTAATTATGGGTATTGATTTACATATTCTATGATAAGCATACACGATATGGAATGCTCTTTGATTATTCACTTTAATGAATCATGTGCATTCATTGGAAAAGTTTTTAAATGATTGGTATCGATTTACAGTTTTATTTGATTTCTTAAAGGGACAGAGCACTTCTATTAAGATTTCTTCAATTATAATTAGGAACTTTTATCAGGACATAAAGATTTCTTCAAATATTAGCAGATTTAAAAAAAAAAAAAAAAAGAAAAAAAGAAAAAGAAAACACTTACAGAGAAGCTTCCAAAGGTGAATACTTGTCCATCCATTAAGAGAACAGCAGTGTGATTGCTTCCAGCCGTGACCTGTGTGCTTGGGCCTGGCAGTGCTTGTACTAGTGTTGGACAGCCCCTACATAAAGAACAAATCACTTTACTTACAAATGGTGTGACAAACTCTCTGAATCATAGAGAACAAATTCACAAGCAAGCTGTCTTGCTGTATTTAATGCGAGCAAGTTGCAGACGGTATCAGTTTCATGCATTACAAGTGATTTTCAATACTTCTACCAGTGCAAAGAAAAAATTGACCGTCTCCTCTTACAATATGGGAATCATAAAATGCATATACAACAATGAATTGTACAGAACAAGTTATGCATCCTCAACCCTGTCACAACTGTCAAAAGATAATGTTATACCACAAGACTTATGGGCTCTATAAAGGTTTTCACACAAAATGCACTCAAGTTTCACGTCGGATTCACACTTTTTACAATTGACGTTATTTGGCAAAATGTGTGAATCTTAGGTGAAAGTGTGATGATCTTTGTACATCTCTGCTAAAGTGAAAGTAGGACAAAGCCTTCCTACTAAGAGGGGGGATGCTGATGTCTAAACGTTTACCTTAATGCAAGGAATGCACGAAGGTAAAAAAATGGCTTAGAACCAAAAAGCTAAGGCCTCATGCACACTGGGCGTCAGGAGTTTATTTCTACAGCCAGTAAACTTCCCAGCGTGTTATGTGTGTGCGCGCACACACACCCACACTTTATCAGCAATTTGTGGCAGGGGTGTTTTCTGGCTGGAAAAAAACAAACAAAAAACTACTGCGTTTGAAGGAGTTTTTCAGTGGCAAAAACGCTAGAACGCGGTAAAATGCATCAAAATGTGGCTATCCGG
This sequence comes from Lithobates septentrionalis, assembly GCA_037952835.1. Classification (NCBI taxonomy): domain Eukaryota; kingdom Metazoa; phylum Chordata; class Amphibia; order Anura; family Ranidae; genus Lithobates; species Lithobates septentrionalis. The sequence continues at coordinate 7,913,821 of JBBDGP010000929.1, read as the reverse complement.
CATTTAGGCACTTTTTTGAGTCTCAGGCTTTTGTGCTAGTATTGTTTTGCAAAAAAAAAAATAAAAAAAATAAACGCAAACACAGCAAAACTCAAATTTTTAATGCGCTATTCTACAGCAAAGGCTATTGGCGTTTTTAAAAACATCCAGTGTGCATTAGGCCTAAAAAGAAAGGCTACATCTACTAGTATTGTTTTATCTTGCCTGAGCTGCCGTTACTGCATGTAACAAGTGAACATGGCACCATGCACCCGTGTACCAAGTGGCGGCCTCTCGAAACACCCTTTCAGCCATGGTAGCAAGGGTGTGGGGGTTGGGCTTGAATGGCAACAGCATGCTCCCTTTCAGAACCTGGATGAATAAGGCACCAAGAGGGGCTCCTAAGCTTCTCAGAAAGACAATAAAAAAGTTTGCGTAGGCCCGGCGTTGGTGCCTTCTTTTGATTTTTAAAGTGGTTGCAAGGGTAAATGTTTTTTTTACCTGAATGCATTTTCTGCATCAAGTTAAAAAATTTTTTTTACATGCAACCCCCCCGCCGCCTCCGGAGCACCCCCTAAATACTGACCTCACCCTGATCTCAGTCCAGAACTGCACATTTGCAGCAGATCCTCTCCTTTTTCTCACAGGCTTGACCAAGAGAAGCAGGAGCCATTGGCTCCTACTGCTGTTAGTCAAAACCTGAGAGCATGAATAGACGCAAACAGCGCAGCTCAGGATCGAGCATGCACGAGTGTCCTCATAGTAACCGGCGGGGGACCGCAGAAGAGGCAGTTTGGGGCTGCTCTATGCACGGAGCAGGCAAGTATGACACGTTTGTTGTTTTAATGAAATGAGAGGCGGCATTAGTGTCACTTTAAGCTCTGCTCCAATATCTGCATGAAGGGAAAGGTTTATACTAAATATCTAACATGATTGGACTATAAAAAAAAAAAAAAAAATTATATCTGACAGGAGCAGAGTTCAGCACAGATAGCAACAACCTGTGTCCTTCCTCCAGCTACTGAAGCGTAGAGAGAGAGAGAGAGAGAGAGAGAGAGAGAGAGAGAGAGAGAGAGAGAGAGAGAGAGAGAGAGAGAGAGAGAGAGAGAGAGAGAGAGAGAGAGAGAGAGAGAGAGAGAGAGAGAGAGAGAGAGAGAGAGAGAGAGAGAGACAGAGAATCTTGTTCATGCTTACCTACAACTCACATCACCATGCCCCAGCTGCCCGTGTTGACCATATCCAAAAGTGTACACGTCTCCATTTTCCATTAAAACCACTACAACCAGACAAAAAGAAAATTGGGAAAAGACCAACTAAAATAGCACCTACACTGATTATTTTCTTAAAAGTCAGATACCGGTAAGCACTGGAACTGGTAAAACACTGATTAAGTTTCATTGCATGGCTACTAGCATTTCAACAAATTGGCTAAGATATATTAAAAAAAAAAAAAAGGGTACATGTGAAGTATACATTAACCAAGGATCTGCACTTCACAATCTGCTATGTAGGTGTGGGCTACCAAGTCATCAACAGGCTGCACTAGTAGGATTCCTGTGGCCATTTGCTTGCCATGCAGCCTTTCAACCAAAGCACAACAGTGGAAGTGTTGATTTTGTATGTGGAGGACGTGATCTCTAGCACTCTTATGGAACATGGTCTCAGTCTGTCTCCTACAGCACATATGAACAGTCTTCTCCAACATTACATATGGATTGTGTGCTCTTTTGGAGATGCCATGCGTATAGTAAAAGTGTTTGTAAACCCAACATTTCATAGTCCTTAAATGTGCCTTCTGTATCATGTACTCATATGAAAAATCATTGTTCTCTTAGGATTGCTTTTTTTGTGTGAAATCTCTGGTGTTCCTGCCAGTCCCTGTGTTTTTTTAAAAAAACTGACCACACTAAGCAGGAGAACACACCCTGGTAAGGTTTCTGGCTGTGCTGGAAACTTCCCCCTTCCCTCCTCTAATGATCAGACTTGCCCTTCATTTCTATTTTAAACTGAATGGGACGTTTCACAAGGTGATAGTTTACAATCACTTTAAGGTTCCCTATACCTCACAAGTTGGCAGCCACTGATCTATTCACTTTATCAAACAGCTTTACCTGAATGGTGAAAGCCACAGCTGACTTGAACAGCCCTGAGCTCACTATCAAACCGAACTGTTCCAGGAGGGTAAGTGGTGATTTTGCTGGCATCTTTTTCTCCTTGTTCTCTACTCTCATCTGCAAGAAAAGTAAATTAACATTATAGACTGAATACCTTGGCGAGGAGACAAAATAAGAATAGCAGTCAGGCATGTTTGCATTGAGTTCTGTTCTCAGTAGCATTTATAGGCATAGAAATCACAAAACATGTTGGGTTTGCGCTAGGTAAAGAGGCAATTTAGCTTGATTCTGGAGGGGTTAAATGGAATTCAATGCAAATATGCACAAATGGAAGAGCAGAAAAAGTGGCCTTGTGCACATTCTTGGGAGATGCCCCTCTGAAAGGAAAATAATAAAAGTATACAATGGTGCTAGATCAGAGAAAATCCGTGAACACAAAAGGAAAGAATGACAAGCATAGTTGGGAAACGTCAACTCAGTTGATCCAGAGTATAAGGCTACAGGAATTTTTAACACTAAAACACTGCATCCAAAACACAAATAATCCAGAACTCTAGACACACAAATTGCCAAATTCTATCACATGTATACTGGACTACAACAGATACAGCTGTAAAATATAAAAGCAGTCAGTTAGAAAACATAGTAAAGAGGCAGAAGTGTGAGCAGCACCTAGAAATAAGAAATATGAAAAGTGAAACGTTGCGAAAATTTATTTTACAAAAAAGGGAGATGTAGCAAATTAATTCTAATTAAAAAAACAAAAAAAAAAAAAAAAAAAAGAGAAGAGATTACATTTCTAGTTAACCAAATACTGGGATATAGAAAACCAAAAGGACATCAACCCCACTAATAAACAGGGCTGCTTTACTAAAGGCAAATAGACTGAACTTAAAGGGGTTGTAAACCCCCATGTTTTTTCACCTTAATGCGTCCTATGCATTAAGGTAGAAAAAAAATAAAAAAATAAAAAAAAACTTGACACTGACCAGCCCCCCAGTTTTACTCACCTGAGCCCGTTTTTTCCCAAGGCGGAGACGCGCTCTACATCTCTGCCCTTTGTCTCGGCTCTTAAATGGATAGATTGATAGCAGCGCAGCCATTGGCTCCCACTGTTGTCAATCAAATCCAATGACGCAGGCAGAGTCCATCATTCTGTGTCTATGGATGCAAATGCTGGACCGGGAGCGTGCTTCTTAGGTGGCTTCCCGATGCGGGGAGGAGCCGATATCACCGCCGGGGGACCCCAGAAGAGGTGGATTGGGGCCACTGTGCAAAACGAACTGCACAGTGGAGGCAAGTATGACAGGCATGTTATTTTTAAAAAGACAACAAAAAACAACAAAAACTAGTGTTTACAACCCCTTTAACGTGCAAGCAAAATGCTGTTCTTTTTTCTTTGCATGTGATTGGGTATTCTTTTTAATGTGAAACTGCCTCATTTACTAAGCTCTGGAGCAACTGCACTTGAAAAGTGCACAGTATCTACTTTTAGTAAACCAACCCCACTGAAACAATCTTGGGCAGGCACATTAATCACAAATAGTAAATGGAGTATAACACAAAGTCTGCATTGGTCCTAGACTGGTCCGAATTAAGACAAACTTCAAATTTCAGTTGATTTCTGCTGAATCGATCAGAATTCAAGCTGTATATGGCCCTGTCTGCACCCTCGGCTTGACAAAAGTCAATTAAAAACTGACAGGCAGGTGGAAACAATGACCGGATTCAATCAGATGCACATAAAGTAGTGTGTACATATTGCCTTACCCAATATGCCAAAACATAGAAATACCCCTTTAAAAGGGTATCTAAACCCAAGAATAACCAACTGCAGCTTGCCCATCCTTCACTGTGGTGTCTGCATTAATTTTCTTTCCTCAGGCCTTCTCTTACCCTTCTTGTCCATAGGCATTTCTCTATAGGGGCTGACCTGGCTGTCATACAGACTGGGCTTTAAACCTATCTGTCTTTGCTTATCCCAATTACAAAAGTGGATTGAAGGGACTAGGTTTACACAATAAAAAGGTAAGGTTCCATTGTTTTGCACTGCATTTCTGGCATGATCTTATACTTGCTGGGAAAAAAAAAAAGTCTTAGCCTGAAAAAATTGGAACCCAAATGTTAGCATTAAGGTAAGAAATCTAGAAAGGCCTTTTTCCTGGGGGGGGGGGGGGGGGGAGAGTATTGCGCCAGTTTTTTTCCCAATGCTACTCACAAGGCCAAAACACATTTGGTCATGTGAACTCTAAAGAGGCGAACCTGAATTCCGACTGGCTGATCATTACCTTCAGCAAAGATCTGTCGAAATTTGATTCAGGCTTGGTTCACACTGCCGTACGGAGCGGCTGAAGGCAAGGGTCCAGTGCGTCCTTGTTCATCGTATCAGGTCCGATTTTGGCACAATTCTTAGGCTGAATTCGGACCCAAAACAGACCAGAAGATGCACAGGACCTGTGCAAATAGCTCTGCAGCCACCCCGGAGATGTGTGAACCGACTCCATTGAGAACCGGTCACAATTTCCTGACATGCAAATTGGATGCGGGGAAAACCATTCAATTCGCAATAGTGTGAACCCAGCCTTATCTATGGCCGTTTTTGCTCAGTAGAAGTCGATCTAACAATCGACTTGTGGGATGGAATGTTGGAAATTTTTCAGTTAGCGGCTGCAGTGCTCATCATTGTATTCTGACAGTGGAGGAGGCCCCGCAGTCAGAATACAATAGCACAGCTGGGAGGATTCCTCCATGCACCTTGCCTAGTACACACTGCTATTTTTTATGAAAAAAAAAAAAAAAAAACACTGACAGCTCAGGTCAGAGCCGCTGTACTAATCATCTGATGTTAGCACAGCGATCCCCCCTGCTGTTCTATTGAGTTCTGAGAGGGGGGCGGCCCCCCTGCCAGAAAACTCCGGTCAGTGCTCTCAGCCATTGGCATGCCCACGCGACAAAAGCCAGCCGAACGGCCCGGTTTCTAATGAACCGGCCAATGCCACCCAACGTTTGTCCCCGTGTGTATGCGGCTTTAAGCTTCAGTGACAGTGCAATAGAATCCATATCAAAGTGTTCGCAACAAAATCCGCAATAGCTGATCTTATGGTTTTCATGCTCCCAAAACAGAAGAATAAAAGGAATATTATATTTGGCTTATTTTTGCTTCAGACACTTTAATAGGAAATAGTACTGCTTCTTTGAGTTGCAAGATATAAAAATACTGCAACTAATTTAATCAATCCCATTGTAATTCTATAAAAACACAACAAAGGGGTCCTCTAAATAGCACTAGCACACCAAACAGAATGAGAATTAGGATTGAAGAATATAAATTGTAGGCACCAAATGCTCTGCTGTATCAATATGCTTGAAGCAAGCACTATTCCAACAGACCAGAGAACAGATTTCCAATTCCTTCCAGCCACAAAAATCTGACAGAAGGGAAAAAGGAGCCACATTGTAGATACCTGTGGGGGAAGGTACTTTAAGTACACAAGACAGAAGGTACAATGCAACCACTTGGGCTGTGCAGCATACCAGCATGTTAATCAAATTAAGTTTCCATGAAAATCAAATTTGATCATTCATAGAGTTATCCAACATGTTGGAATCTCTTAACTGTCAAAAATATCACAAAGCTTGAGAGGTTTTATTTCATAGAACGCTTAGTAGAGCAAAAAACAGAAAGAAACGTTTCATGAAGACAGACAAGCCCAGCTAAGGCCAAAAGGTGGACCGAAAATAAAAGTAAACCCTATAGGCATCTACAGTGCACATCAGGTATAAAGCACAGTTGTACAACTCTAGCATTACTAAATATCACACCTCCTCATGACAAAATGGCAGATGGCGAGAGCTAAAAGAATCTTTGTACATGAATTTGAGAATTAATATGATGCCGGTATAAAGGCATTTTGTGATACAAAATTAGATTACACACCATAAAAATATATAAAAAACTTTTTTTTTTCCTTATTTGAACAGAAGGTGTGCAGGTAAATACTGCTTAAAAATAATGAGGTATTATAACAGAAGACAAATGGTACTGGTGATGACTTTTCTCAATTAGGGAGTCTGTAAAGTACCATACGCTACTGGCGTCACCTTGCCATCAGTGACATGACTGGTCAAAGTATATATATGTTAGTTTTCAATGGCACTGGAGGTTCTATTTCTAAAGAGTGAACCAGGTAAGCCCCTTGGGCTTTAGCACTGGAAGATGAATGACTCAAAACAATATATCTTTCTAAGGTTAACATAGCCTTGACAGTCATGGCCAACATTTTTAGCAAGCTTTACCAAGTAATAACTGTGAAACGTGTTAATTTGATGTGCAGCTATGTTACAATGATATCCTTTAACTTGGGGTCAGGCCTCACCACATGCAGTCCAGTGCGTTTTTTTTCTTCATCAAAAAAGCATGGAAAGTATGCTATATGGTTTTCAATGGCATAGTTCCCACCAGTGCTTGCAGCTCCAGAAAAAAAGAAAAAAAAAAAAAAGTAGAGCATGCTGCATTTTTCCTGCACTGGAACACTTTAAAACGCATCGAAAATGCACCTAAATGCAACAAAAACGCACTGGAACACACGTCCTATTTTGAGGTTAAGAGGGGGGGGAAATGCACTGGACTGCATCAAAAACGCACTGGAACATGCATGCAGAAAAGCATCTGGAATGCATCCAGACTGCATTTCTATGGCATGAACTGGCCCTTAAACAAAAAATTTCTACAAACATTCTTCAGATTTTTTTTTTTACCAATGCTCATTTCTGATGCCTTGTTCACACCATGCACAAAATATATATAAATATATATATATATATATATATATATATATATATATATATATAACACTTGACACTAACATTGTGGTGTGAGCAGGGCACATAAACAACTGCGTTCTTTGTGCCCTTGCAGACGTTTATGATACAAAATTATACGGAAGTGAAATCTGCATTGTCATCCATTTCATACACACATGGTGTGGACAAGAACTTCTATTATGCATAAAAAAAAATCTGCTTAGTATGTAAAAAGAGGGAAAGAACAAACAAAAATACAATAATCACAATAGAGGAATATGACAAAGCAAGGAAATTGTGAACTATGTTGTCGGATTAAGCAAACAAAACTGCTTAATTCCAAAATTATACCGAACTCCAATAGGTTATCGTGTAACAAGCAGAAAATACATTACGACTATAAGGACACCAAACTGCCGCTGTCCTACTAATGCATTGGCTTTATTGAGTCAATGAAAATAAAGAAATGGATCAAAAGTCTGTCTTTTGCTACATGCTTGTTCCAGGTCAGCAGCACAAAAGTACGGAAGCCAGGCAAATAGCATTTTCAAAGGGAGGCCAGAAAATAAATCTACAATATTTTTCATATGACTTGTACATTAAAGCTCAACTCCAGCCATTTTTTTAATTTAATTATTTTTTTTTAATTTTTGAAGACAATGGGGAAAGGTTAAAAAGCTCCATTAGGGAATCACCCCCCCCCCCCCTTTTTTTTTTTTTAACACCCCTCTGACATTAAGACAAGAAATGGAAATAGGAACGCACTGACAGCAATAGAAACCTTGCCCCAACCTTTCCTCCACACTACTTAAACATTTTTTGTTGCTGTTCCTGTGACCGAGGCAAGAATTAGGAGGATATTTTACCCATGGGGGCACAAGCTTTAAAAACCAGCACAGGTTCTAGCACCTTTCAACTGCATTTACACATAAATGGCTTTGCCCGGAGTTGGCCTTTAAGGTATAAATATTTCTACAAAAGCAGCACAATTACTCTTGAAAATACAGAACATCAGTTAATTAAGGTCTGTCTCGCATACCACCCTGTCAGATACGGGTCCAGAAACGCAAGCAACTAAATTAATTCCTCACAAGGACAAATGAAAGGACATGTAGCATCTCAGTCGCAGTGGACATTTGTATCAGGTGTCAAATGCCCATAAATCTGGGATTACGAAAACAAATCAAGTGATAAAGACAGCCATCCCCAGTGAAAAGGAAAGTATAATAAGAAATGGATGCCATGTGCTCAGGAAAAGGATCAGATTTGTGTTTGTCCTCTCTATTGAGTAAGGAAGACTAAATACCTTTTTTCTTGTTCCGTTTAAGTTTTAGCTGTGCTGCTGGTAGAATTCTTAGTCTGGCTACAGCCTGCCCTCGGTTGTTGAAAAAATTAGCAGGAAATACAAAGGGGCCTGGGAAGAGACATTTCGTACATGCATGGGAAAGCTCACAAAATAAATAGAAGTTTAGTGGAAAAACGAACATAACAAAAATCATGAAAAAACAATGGCAAGACACATACCTGAAAATTAACACAACTAGAACTGATATTTTGGTGTTGGGTAGCCAAGGGTATTCTGCACCACACACTAGCTGCTTATAACTTTCTGGGACAGCACGAAGCATATCTTACCCCAAATACTATAATTTTATATACTGCAGCTTACTGGTTCTTAGATGTGGCGGCTGCATTCATTTTCTTTTCTTTTTTTTTTTTTTGGGCAATTTCTCACCTAGTAATCCTGTGAACAACAAGCTGCCTATCCCTAGGTGGCTATACTTCCTGCCCCTGAGCACCTACAGAGGAAGCAAAGGTTGTCACCTAGATTGCTACACTGACATGGACTTTAACTGGGTTTTCCTCTTTTCATCTCCATTAGGGATTAGTAGTTTATAGAAGACACCTAGGGTTTGGAAATTCTTAAAGTATTCCCCTTCATAGAACAGCTAGTATCTTGTTAGGCTTTTTAAACACCTCACTATAATTTATATTCATCACATTGGTGAAGCTGGCCACATACTAGAAGAATTTCATTCAAAATTTTTCACTTTAAGAATGTTTATACAATTTTCTAATTGTTAGCGGGTTCAAATCAAAATTCACTTCTCACCACAGTAATAGGGATTGAAAAAAAAAATAAAAAATTCTCAAATCAATAAATTGCTAACAGAGAATGTGGTTTTCATTTGGAAAATATACATTCATTCTAAAATTTAAATGCTACAAGTAAAACAATGGTCAAGACCCCTAATGCACAGAGAATTTTCTTACGAATGTTCACATTTGTGTGAAAACCTACTGTGTATGGGCAGCTTTAATTCTGCATGGCTTCTAATAGCAAACAAGGTAGTAGTGGCCATGGCTCTGGGGAAGACAAGAACTTTGGAAGGTAGGTCATATATCTCGAGTCCCAGGGAGCTATAAGCTAAAGACTTATTTTCTTGATAGCACACCTTAAATCTCAATTCACAAAGATGCATACTATTACTAAAGCTGGCCATACGCCAGAAGAATATCAAATTTCAAAGGCTTATATGGAAATTCATTAAAATGGTTTATCAGAATATTCTGTACCATTATGGACTAAATTTTGTATGACAAGTCGTTTGACTTCATCGTCAACATTTGAATTCTAGGTTCCATTTTGGGATGCACATGTGCATTACTACAAGTATGAATTTTCCTAAACAAAAAACACATTTACAATTCGCATTTTGTTTGAGAAAAAAAAAATCCTATTCTTCAACTTTCCTTATCACTATGGTTGAAAACATTTGTCAAATCGACCCTATTTAACTATTAGAAATTCGAAAAACAACGTTCCAGAAACAACATTTTTTTTAAACTAAATTCTACTGATGTATGGCCAGCTTTAGCTCGCTCTCCCACTGCTAGTGCTATAAAACTGTCAGTGTCATTTGATCATACAATCAATTTATAAACATTACTGCACAGTTCAATATGCTATAAAAGAACACTAGGTTCCGGCTGGTGATACATGGGAGCTTCAATAGCAGTCTATGTAGGGGAGTAGGAAATAAAGCAGTTTGAGGTGCTGGTAAAAGAACACTTCATGAGATTGATGATTTATTAGAAAGTAAGGCAACAGATGAATGTTAATTTCACGTCAAGAAGTAAAGATTACAGATCTTTACGTTCGTAAATTGAACATTTGGTAGTGATGCTGAAACACATCTCAGTGAATGAAGCTTTAAATGTAAAAAACAGTTACAATGCTGATGGCATTAGTTGTGCAGGATATACAGCTTGCAAAGAAAGAAAAAAAAAAGGAAGGGTGGGGGAAACATGATTTGCCATATACCACCAATGTACTAACTAAATTAAATGTCTTGACCAACAACTTTTACTGATCGGGCTAGGCAATAGCAAATCATGGAGTGTACTAAATTACTCAAAATATACAAAAATAAAATCACAATAAAAAGGAGGTGGTTCAGCAGCTTTTCAAACAGATGTATTATGTGCATTAGTTCTACACAGAATGCACGTTTATGGAAACATAGGGGCTGACTTATAACTAAAGGAAAAAGAGGAAGTGGTATTGTTGACCAATGAGGTGGGCCTACATCCTAGTAAACTTGAAAAATGTAAAAATTCCCCCTAATGGCCCAATAAACAATGAAGTAATAAAATAGAAAATGGGAGTATAAAAAATTATACAAAATTTTAAAAATGTTAAGTGTCTGATAACATCATAGGTCAACATGCATGCAGAACATAAAAGCTCAAAAAGTGGACCCAGGACTACTGTGATGAAACACCACGGCAGAGCAATCAGACCAACATCCAACATGTTTCAGAGACTTCCTTCAAGGGTGTATATGCAGATTGATTCTGGATTATCTTTTGAATACAGAATTGATCTGCTCTATCTGCATATACACCGTTGAAGGAAGTTTTTGAAACGCGCCGGATGTTGGTCTGATTGCTCTGCCGTGGTGTTTCATCACGGTAGTCCTGGGACCACTTTTAGAGCTTTTATGTTCCCATGTTCTGCATGCATGTTGACCTATGATGTTAGACACTTAACATTTTTCAAATAAAATTACTTCATTGTTTATTGGGCCATTAAAGTTCAGTTTTTCTGACTTATAACAAAGAGTGGATATCGCTACCAGCTTTCCATTATATTCCACAGTATTGCTAAAAATAAAGCATACATTTTATGGCCCATTCATAAAATGTATGCTATTTAAATGAGTACTCTCTACTTAAGAGTACTTTGAGGAAAACCTTATGATTATTATTATGCAGTGGTTTGGACAAAGTACAGCCACAACACTGCTTTTTAAGTGTACCCGATAAGTGTTTAGTAGTACAAAAAAAAAACCTGCGTCTTCCAAGTCAGGTTTGTTCTCAGTGTCTTTAGAGGGTTAGTTATCACTAGCCAGTACCGATGCATGCATAGTGTTAGTCTGCACTGACTCTCACACTTCAGCCTCTGTTTTAGTAGCCTAGGCCTCCGATGTCTTGTATATTCTGATTTGACCCAAATTGGCTTTAGGTTATGACCCTGTTACTTAGCCTGTACTCGTTTTAACTGTAATCAGGTCTATTTGCCCGTGCATCCTGTTTCTCTTGGCTGCAGGTCAATCTATCCTGGTCTGTTTATCACTTCGTTTGTTTAAGATGTGTTTTTGTTTTTTTAACTCGTCCAGCTAAGATATCCTCTGGGTCAGATACCAGTTGTCATCTGAGGGATCAAGTCTCCTATGCATTCAACAGATCCAGTAAGCACCATGCACCTTGGAGAAAGCAATTTACCACCAGGTGCCAACACAGTATCCTCCAATCTGCTTGTTCTTTCAAGAGTATGAACTGTCCTCACGGTTACCGTTCTCTCCTGGATATATATTGTACTCTTAATCAAGCTTCTTTCTTACAGGAGTTTCTAAATCTTCACGATTTGGCAGGAAGTCCCTTAAGGCCCATGATGGTACTAAAGAGGTGCCGTTTCTCTAGTACAAAAAAAGAGATCACATTTGCCTATTATGAAGGCTGATATGGACCAAGTTACATTAAACCCCCTAAAAAAAAAAAAAAAAAAAAAAATAGACCCAAGCAGAAATGTATTTCAGCAAAACATTTTCATGGAATTGTCTTTAAAGAATCTGCTTACTGTGGGCAATAAGCAATTTCCATTGCTACTCTACAACTTTTTAAACAAATGGGTCCTTCATAAACTCAAAAAACAAAATGCGGAACATGTAGACACTACAGGGTGCAGAGTCAAAAAGAAATAGATCTTTTTAAAAGAACAAATGTTCGTTAATTTAAGCACTAAGGATCTCTACCAAAGATGTTAGCTCAAAGGAAAGGAATTGCTAGTATGCCGAGTTATAGGCTTGCAAGCAAAATGTTATCACTTCTTAAAGCATCATTGTAATATCAAAGAAGGCTGGGCATTACGCTGATCTTTAAAATGTTAGGAGTCTGATAAAATATATTTTCACATGGTGATGAGAACAGTGAAGTTTAAATGAATATGGAGTTTCCATGAGCAAGTAATGGACCACTGTACCGCTTATGAGAAGGTGGGTTTGGGGCTTAGCCAAAATCAAGCTTACTGAAACAAAGATGAGTGTTAACAAAAAGCACATGAATACCACTTGTCCATATCTGGAAAATAGGCTGAGAGGTTTGGCAAGTAAGAGTACTATGGAATAGTAGGTCAGGAAAATCTAATTCTTTTTTGTAAAGCAGTGCAGAGCATGACTCCAAAAATAAATTCCTAAAGGATGCAAATTCAGACTGGCAAGTTTGAGGGCACCAGAAGCGGTTATAATGTAAATGTGTGGAGGTAGGGCAATCTGACAAATCCTTAAATGGTGCTAGGACATCTGTCTCGGGGTATTAACAGATCCATTCCGGATAGCTGGCAAGTTCATAGAACATGTCCGTCATCTGTGTCACACCTCTATATTCACCACTACCTTACACATCTTAATTAGTAGGCCTGATTCTTAAAGTGGAACGATGGCCTCCCCATTAAAACGAATGTGTTGCAGCGTTTAATTATACAGCAAGTGTATCTACACTTACTGTTTTCTCTTAGTCCCCCTACAAATACCGGTTGAGTATGTTAGTTTGTGAAGTCCTCCCCTCCTGTGATGGTGTGGCAATGATGCTGCACTGCTCCTGTATTCAGAGTAGTCACCCTCATGTAAGCTGTGCCTGCTTGTACCACAGTGGGACAAAAACATGTTGCAGGGGACATTGTCACTGCCTGTAGCCAGTCTTGCCCATTGCTTTCTGAATTGAAAACACTGCCACTGTTGCTGAAACCCTTCCACTCTGAGCTGCAGTTTCTGGCAGGGGCATTAAAGTGGTTTTAAAGTCAGAAGGTTTTTAATCTTAATGCATTCTATGCATTAAAATAAAAAGCCTTGTATGCAGCATCTCCCCCTAATACTTACCAGAACCCATCTCGAGCCAGCAATGTTGCAAAAAAGACGCTGCTGCCTGGGACGCTTTCTCCTAATTGGCTGAGACAGCAGCGAAGCACCATTGGCTCCCGGTGCTGTCAAAGTCAGTGGTCAATGAGGAGAGAGAAGGGGCAGGGTGGGCCACGGTACTGTGTCTGAATGGACACAGGATGCTGTGGCTCAGCTTGGGTGCCCCCCATAGCAAGCGGCTTGCTGTGGGGGCACTCAACAGGAGGAAGGGGCCAGGAGAGCCGAAGAGAGACCAGAGAAGGAGGATCTGGGTTGCTCTGTGAAAATCCACTGCACAGAGCAGGTAAGTATAACATGTTTGTTATGCTTCACAAAAACACAAGACTTTAGTATCACTTTAAATGAAGGGGGATTTTGCTCAGTCAGAGAAGGTAAAGAAAGTTTTTCATTTTAGTTTAGGAGGCTTGTGCGTCACATAGTAACTTGATTTGATAGACTTATACAGGAGCATTTGGTTTACTTTAAAAGTGCACCTGTGCCCAGACTATGGGCATTAAAGTCTTTACATATTAAGCAGTAAAAACTTTAGAATAAGCCTTCATTTTCTTATTTAGCTGCATGTACTGTGAAATAACCAATTCTCGAATATCAAAAGCAACAGACTCCAAGATTTCAGGAAGCTTAGGAACACGTACTTTTGACATTAGAGGGCTGGTAGGCTGCCAAGAAATGCTCTATAGCTACAGAAATTAATGAGTATATGTTTTGAACTGCTTTTACTTAATTTAGAATATGTAAATATTTTAGCGTACATAGTCTGAACTCAGGTGCAATTTAATCTTAAGGGCCCTTTAACACAGGCTTTACAATCAGGTTTGCCTGTCAGTTTTTCAGGCAGACCCGATTGGAAGCTCCCTGCAGCCCTATGGACAGGCAGACAGACTTGTGTGTTTACACCTGCCTACTGACTGTTCAGGTCAGAAAGAGGAACAGAAAGAAAAAAAAAAAAAAAAAAACGAAAAAAAAAGGACTGTGTCCTTTTGCAATTTTCCCCAGACCTAAACCGAGACAGATCGGAGGTAGCCAGATGTAAACAGATAACGTAGTCCATTTACATCCAGCTGCCCGTGCCTGCCAGGCACAAAACTGAACTGGCACATGTCTCAAATAACAGACATCTGTCCCTCTTGGACACGATTTACCAGGGGATCTGCTCACAGATCCCCTGCTCCATGTGAAAGGAGCCTTAGGAGCAGTGGCCTCCAAACTGCGGCCCGAGGGTTGGATGTGGCACTTTGTTAGCCTTTATCTGGCCCTTGTGGCACTATTCCTCCCAATAATATGAGGCACCATTTCTCCCACTGACACCAACAGTGGGGCATGATTCCTGCCACTGACAAATGAGGCACCATTCCTTCCGACATGAACAATGGGGTACTATTACTCCCGCTGATACCAATGATGGGGTAGCATTCCTCTTCCTACTGATTACCAACCCTGAGGCCATGTTTATTCTAATTGATGTTGGGCCTGGGACATTTTCAACCCCCACTGGCTACAATCCGGCCTCCCTATAGTCTAAAGGACAGTAAACTGGCACTTTGAACAGTTTGGAAACCCTTGTCTTAGAGGAATCTGTAGATGCTGGATAATAAAGTAGCTAGAAGAAAATCCCCTCAACTGTTTTAAAGTGTTACCAAACCCAGGACCCCTGACCCTCTGTCTGGACAGTGCGATTGGCCCTGTGCAGAGGACATGCACCCTCCCAAGACCAAAAAAAGAAAAGCTATAGCAATACACACCAAACTGAGCATGTGCAGAGTGATTCCAAAGACTCTACACTATCAGGAGATGGATTGGGGGCTGTAGAAGGGGAGAATCATAGAAGACAGAATCAAACACTCTTTACACAATGCGAAGGATTAGCCCCTTAGGTTCCACAACGAGTATAACGAGCATGCTTTACCGCATATACAGACTGATTTTCCTGTTGTGGGTTTAGTATCATCAACTATGGTTTTAAGAATAAAATAGGGACAGCACAGTAGTTTAGTTGTAAGGGTCATTGGTTAAAAATCCCAACCATGACAATATGGCATGGAGTTTGTTTGCCTGTTCTCTCTGTGCCTGTGTGATTAACCTCACACACTCCAAGGACATGCAGTTAGGTTAACTGGCTCTCGTTTAAATTGGCCCTGGTACTTGAGGTAGGTACGTGGCTTGTAAGCTGCTTGAGGGCTGGAACTGATGCAGATGAATATTATATGTAAAACACTATGGATGATTGTCGGAGCTATATAAAATGCCTGTAATAAAATAAACTTTTAGCCTAAGGCGAGAGGGATGTCATATGAAGGAGACCTCTCCTTTTTCTTTCTAAATGTATTGCTCGTTATGGACAAAACGCTTTATGTAACATGCTACCTCAACTATGTTCCAGAGCACATGTAATGGTGTTCTTGTGCTTCATGGCATGAACTGCTTTGTACTGTGCATGTTTATGTAAAATTACCTACCTAAAAAGGGAAGTTAGTAGAACAAAACTCCTAGATAACTGTTGTTACAAACAACTTTTTTTGCAAATAGGTTTCAAAGCATATTTGTCCACATTTTGGAACCAAGCTGCCTCCAGACAACCTTCAGTACTTGTGCCTGAACACTGTAAAGAAGCCAGTTTCCGCCTTTTAAAATGAAATGGGGAAGTGAAGATACACAGATGCAAGGCTCTCCTTTAGGACTCCTACCTACCTGCTACAATGGAATTGCACAGATCGGCCCTAAATCTCCTCCGATCCCTCGGAGGAGGGCCTGGCTCCTTTTTTGGCAAGTGCTCCCATAGGAAGCATCTTCCTATAGAGGCATGCATGCGGGCTCCATCCCGAACCGTGCTACTTACAGTACGTCCATAGACACAGACAGCTTGGGCTCAAGCCCTGCCTCCCATTACAGGTTTTGACTGACAGCAGTGGGAGCCACAGTCTGCCCTATGAAAGCAGGAAGAGAAGATGGAGCAGCTGCAGATGGGCATAGTGCTGAGTGACAAGTATAGGGGGGCATAGGAATCAGGTAGGCATTTGGAGGGGGGTGAAAGATGCTGATGCCCAAACATGTTTTACCCTAAAACAGGGAATGCATCAAGGTTAAAAAATGTTCAGGCTTTAGAACCACTTTAAATTGTAACTATTTTGGCTAGAATAGGGACGTTTTGGAGCCTCAGGTTTTTTTATTGCAATCTGTCAAGCTAAAAGGAATTGATGCAAAAGCTCTCCAAGGACACAATTTTTTTTTTTTTTTTTTTAGCAGAGTGAGGAAAGGGTTTATAAATTTAATCTGTGACTTCCTGTCCCAATGACAACCCCACACTCCTTTCTTTCATGGATCTCACAGGGGCAGGAAGGGAGGGAAAACTCTCCCCCAATGTGGTCACAGACATCCGTTTAACTCTAGCCCATTCTATCCAAAGCTAAGAAAAAGGAATTGTCTGGAGATACCGTAGTGTACTAGATTAAAGAAGAAGATTTAAACATTTCATATTCCTGATATGTGCCTGCTGTACCATGTACTTGTATGAAAAAACTATCCTGTTCTCTTTGTATTGCTTCCTTTGTGTGATATCACTGGTGTTCCTGCCAGTCACACTGCTTTCCTATTAAAAACTGACCTCAGTAAGACCCCTTTCACACTGAAGCGCTGCTAAAGCCCTGGCCGCTTTGCGCTGCTTATTCAGGGGCGTTTTTGGAGCGCATTTTACAGCACTCCAAACTTGCCCCAAAGATGCTGCTTGCAGGATTTTTTCGAACATCCTGCAAGTGCACTGCCCGAGTGTGAAAGCACTCATGCAAATGAATGGGAGGAAGTTTTCAGGAGCCATTTCTAGCGCTAAAAGCCTGAAAACTGCCTCCGTGTGAAAGGGGTCTAAGCAGGATAACACACCGTGGTCAGCTCTCTAGCTATGCTGGGAACTCCATATGCTGTCCTCCAAGTATTGAGACTAGTCTTGACACCCCCCCCTCCCACACACACACCCAGCCTTTCACTGGGAAGATCCGTGTGCTGCTGTTTCTCCTCCCCAGCTCTTAAGCAAATGAGAACAGAGGTAATGTGATCACTTATAAAAAATAAAAAAAACATTTTTAGCTCTACACACAAATGTTTTGCCTTTCATTTCTATTTTAAACTGAATGGGTTGTTTTACAAGGTGAGGATTTACATATACTTTAATGTGATCTTCACATCTGCCTTCCAGTGACCTGTCCCCAGAGGCACCCGGGTTTTACTGTGTTTTTATTTTTACGTATACGTACCTTTTCCAGATGTCTTCAGGCCAGTCACATAGCATGCCTCTTCTCTGGCAGTGGGCAGTCCTCTCTGCATTATTACCCAATAAACAAACGGCACTGTGTTGAGGCCCTCCCATATAACCCTGCATTCACAGGATATCCTGTGGCTAGCTGTCAAGCCACAAGGCTGAGGAGGACAACCTGGGCTGCTATTTTACTTTTAAGCTGCTGGGGGGTTTTAATTTTTTTGCATTAGCCTAGGCTTTAGATTACTCTGCAAATACAGAGATCAGCTTTTCCAAACACCTACAGGGAGATGGTGCAACAAGCTGAGCAGAAAAAAGCATGGCTTTTTCCGTGATGGTATATCACCAGAGCTCGCTAAAGTAGCTAACATTTAGGTAAAATAAAAAATATACATATATTTTTTTGTTACCAAAAATATAAAATTAGTAAATGGTTTATATCACCATCCTGTGTGTACATTTTTCTCATGGGTGACCATTTATACCTTCCCAGAAACCACGCTGCAGACTTATTAGGACTCTAGTCCTTTATTTACCAGTATTCAGTAGCGGCTGAATCAGATTTGAAGCTTAAGTAATACTACTCACACTAAAATATACACACACACAGAAATAGAGGAAAAAAATAAATATAGGATTGATATCTGTTGGCAGAGAAACGCTTACAAAAATTTAAATTTAAATAAGATACCTTTAGCAATCCATACTAATCTGAAACACCATATGATTCACAGAGCTCCTGACAGTTGTAAGAAGTGCAAGTGTTTACCTACAGGCTCACAGTATACATTCATTACAATTACCAGTTATCGGGATAGTCGCCATACCTATATTTCCATTAGGTCTATTATTATTGCCTAAAAAAGGAGAAATAAAAAATAAAATGACAGTAAAAAAATACAGCTTCTGTTTAGATTTAGAGACAAATATGGACATGAAGCTTAAACTATTTCTACAATTCAGATAGAAAGTTACAATGACAGCTGTATCAATGAAAGACGTTAACATATAATAGAGAAAAAAAAAAAAAAAGAAGATATATAGACCAATATAATCCAAGGCTTCTTACTTCAGCTGCAAAAGTATAGCACAAACAACTTCAATAGGTAAGTTTACCTCTTCCTTCATCTATCCTGTGTCTCCTTATGACCACCCTCTGTCTCTTGTCATCCTGACGTAACTGAAGCTGTTCATCGATGTTAACGCCTGGCACTGGCACAGCTGAAAGTTTCAAGATGACAAAAACCCAAAAAGTTAACCTGCTTCTCTTCAGAACTAAATAACCCCCATTCCAAAAAAAAATTAAACATATGGGGGACTGCAAATCCCCATGCAATTGACTGGTTCAACGTCCCCTGTAAACCTAGCAATACATATGCAGATTATGTGAAATTGCAGCTTATTTTAGACTGTCAGTGCTGCTGAACCTTAATCTGCTGCATGCTTAGTGGTATAATCCAGTATTTTACTGTACTTGTAGTAATTTAAAAATATACAAATGGAGGAATTGCATTTGCACAAGAGCTTAGTCAAACAGGTTTCTTCATTATATTTTGCTCACATGTACACTTTAATGTAAAGCCTAAACCTAGTGAAAACCCAAATAAGGGACAGACAGAAATGAGAATAAAAAAAGGAAAACTTCATACCTTTACCTAGGAGCAAGTCCAAAGGTATCATCTCCTTCACTGCATCAAGAATTCCTCTTTGTCGTGCTTCGTGTCCATCCAGTTCTCGGGCACAAGCTTTGCAACATCCACACACTGCACAGCCTGACTCTCCAGAACCACAGCCACAAACTCTGCAACATAAAAATACAGCTGGAATGTGAGGAATACAAAGGATGCAAGAAAGAAAAAACAGGCAACTGAAAGTATCAATAGGCCCAGGACACACTTTTTTTCAGTCTTGGGTTATTGCTAGTATGTACATTCCCTGTGCTTCTACAAGACATTCAGGCCCTCTTCACTCCTCTGCAGTACAATGTAGAATCCTGCCAATTTCCAATGGGCCACCAATACACCACAACACACAAAAAGAAGACAAGTTCACTTTTTGTGCAACACACAATGCACAAATGATTCCCCATCTGTTCACCAAGGTGCTGAGCATTTGGGCATCTTTCAGAATAACTTGAACTGCAACACACCACACATGATTTACTGTGAAATTTGTGTTTTACCATGCGTTACTGCAATGTACAGACGTGAAGCCAACCTTAAAAAGCATTACGCAGATTTCTTAAACCCACTAAGCAACTTTCAACTGCTGTCTTGGAAAGCTAAATTCAGATTCTAAAAGGCAGTTAATAACTGTAGCTATAACCACTTGCCAAATTCCATACATGTACATCATTCAACTTCAAGTGGATATACTGGGATGATGCCTGCAGTTACAGACATCATCCCGGTACTGTTTTATCAGGAGGTGACAGGCTTTTATGTAAAATCCATCCTAGCGGCTAATTAGCGGCTGGATGACACTTACAGGCAGTGGTAGCCCTTAAGGCGGTGCCTTCTTGGACAGTACCATCCCACAAGCAAGCCAGGAATGAAGCCGGCCCTTCCACTGGCTTACCACAGAGCTCGCAGAGGACCAGAAGGTCCCCGATGAGCTCTATGGTATAGGAAACAGGAAGCGATGATTGTCGTCACTTCCAGTTTCCCCATATGTAAAAAGTGCCATTTTTAAATTTGGAAAGTATGTGATCACACCGATCAGATGCTGGATGTGATCAGGTGCTTTTAAAGGACAGAGGAGGCATCTGGAGTCTAATAGACTCCAGATCCCTCCATAAAAAAAAAGTGTGTCAGGTCACTGCCTGTTGTGGTCACAAGGAATGTTCAGATTCCTTGTGACAGTAATAAAAATGGATTAAAAATAAAAAAACCATGTACAAATTAAAAAATCACTAACGATTTTCTTCTTTAAAGCTTCCTTGTGCAAAGACGTATGCACGCATTGGTCCCGCACACATGTAAACAGCGATCACACCACACGTGAGGTATTGCCGCAAACATGAGAGCGAGAGCAATAATTCTAGCACCAGACCTCCTCCAACTCTAAACTGGTAACCTGTATAGGCTTTTAAAGCGTCACCCATGGAGATTTTTAAATATGCCATGAGTGTGCAATTTTAAAGCATGACAGGCTAGGTATCCATTTACTGAGTGTAACACCATCTTTTATATTTTAACAAAAATTGGGAAAGCGATTGAGTTTATGGGCATTAATTAGTGTAATTTTTTTCTCAAAAATTGGAGTTTGAAAAAACGCTATGCAAATACCGTGAAACAAAAAAAAAATGCAATTCCACCATTTTGTTCTCTAGGGCCTCTGCAAAAAAAAAAAAAAAAAAAAAAAAACGTGTGTGTGCCAAGTAATTTTCTAGCAAAAAAATACTGATTTTGAAAAAAGGGTCAGAAGGAGGACTAGTCATCAAGTGGTTAACCAATCATTTAGCAAAGTTTAAATATAAACAGGCACGTAGATTGAAGCATCCTCTGACCACTATGTCAGTATAAGATTGAGCAGTGACAGCAGGATGGAACTACAACACGGGGAAGGGGACAAATGCAGAAGAGACTTATAAAGGCTGCACCACTGTAACAGAGCGAAGGTACGAGAGATGGGACAAGGGGATACTAACTCTTCTCTTAAAAGGAACTTTTTTTAAAGGACGTAGGTCGGGTTAACAGGCTTTAAGGCGGCTTGTTGATATTCTTTAAACATTCTGTTGATGCTGCATACAAAAGATGCCTGTGTATACTGGGCCAAAGGATGGAATTAAGGCCTTTTCAGTAAACACTAAAATTATATATGTCCATACCCTCCTGGAACGCGGTCTGGCCGTCCACTGCTAACACAGCTAGCTCCATATCCAGTGCAGTCTCCACAGACAGTACAGACCATGCAATGTTCCAACTTCCACTTGTGCATTCGAGGGGGGCACATCAACGATTTCTCATCCTTCTCATCCAGCTCTTCCTCCAAGTCTTCATCCATAGCGGTTGCCATGTTTTCAACTCCAAATCCTGCTGTATAGAAAATATATTAAGGGAAAACAAATACAAGATGGTTTTTAAAGACTTCACCCTTAAAGCTAGTGGAGGTTTATAAGCAAATATCCAATGGATTATTTAAGCATACAAGCAGTCCCCGAGTTACGAACGACTCCTACTTCCGAATGGCTTCAAATGCCGGCCACTTGTGCTCCACGAGGGTCCTGGATACCTTTCGAGCACTTCAAAACACATCCCACACTGCCGTACTAGCCCCAGATAACATAACAAGCGCCCGGAACATCCCACATCCATGCATAGGCGGCAGTTACACTTACAAACGCAGTGTTCCAACTGGAAGTTACACATACAAATGCAGTGTTGTGACTTACAAACAAACCTATAGTCCCTACTGCGTTCGTAACTCGGGAACTGCCTGTAGTGTAAATAACTTCCTTTTATATTGTTAAGCATTAAGTTTTAGCATTTGTATTTCAGATGTCCCTACATAGTTGACAAGGTTGAAGACACCAATATATCTAGTTCAATATGCAAGTATGTCACTACCATTTTTCCATATCCCTGTACATTGTGTTTGCCAAGAAACACATCTAAAAGTTTTTTTTTTAAAGAGGAAGTAAACTCTGATGGGATAAGAGCACAAGTAACTACTGGCATTTTAGCGCACCTGAAAGGGGCAGGTGCTTTGGCAGAATGCGTATGAATGGGGTTGAATGATGTAATGCGCAGGGACCAGTGTTAAGAGCCCTGCTGTGCCACCCTGAAAACAGTGCCCTAAATGTGGGCACTGCAGCCCAGTCCAGAAGCAAGCTGCCACAGACTGACAGGCCAGCTGCAGCACCTTTTTTCCCCAGGTGCACAGCTCCTCTGTGTGCGAGGGGACTAATGAGTAAAGGAGTTGTAGATTCTGTGCCTCTGCTGTGAACTTTTCAGATGAATTTCTATAATGCCTACAGCTACAGATCAGGGACATGCATCGAGGTCAGTGGCTGGTGAGGCATTGTTGTAAACAGCGTTCAAACACCACCTGTGAGGTATCACTAAGCGTTCGAGCAAGAGCAATAATTCTAGCACTAGACCTCCAACTCTAAACATGTAACTGTAAAAAATAAAATTTAAAGCGCCGCCTATGGAGATTTTTAAGTACTGAAGCTTGGCGCCATTTCAAAGCATGACATGTTGGGTATCTATTTACTCAGCGTAACATCTTTCACATGAAAAAAAAAAAAAAAGAGTTTGAAAAAATTTCTGCGCAAATACCGTGCGACAAGAAAAGTTGCAATGACCACCATTTTATTCCCTAGGTAGTCTTAAAATAGATGAGAAAAATGGAGTACACACACACAGTTGTGCTCATAAGTTTACATACCCTGGCAGAATTTATGATTTCTTGGCCATTTTTTAGAGAATATGAATAACAAACTTTTTTCACTCATGGTTAGTGTTTACTCTTTTTAAAATCATGATGACAACAGAAACTACACAAATGACCCTGATCAAAAAAGTTTACATACCCTGGTGATTTTGGCCTGATAACATGCACACAAGTTGACACAAAGAGGTTTGAATGGCTATTAAAAGGTAACCATCCTCAGCTGTAATAGGTTTGCTTGTAATAAGTGTATGTGTGCATAAAAGGTCAATGAGTTTCTGGACTCCTGGATAGACCCTTACATCTTTCATCCAGTCCTGCACTGACGATTCTGAGTCATGGGGAAAGCAAAAGAATTGTCAAAGGATCTGTGGGAAAAGGTAGTTAAACTTTATAAAACAGGAAAGGGATATAAAAAGATATCCAAGGAATTGAGAATGCTAATCAGCAGTGTTCAAACTCTAATCAAGAAGTAGAAAATGAGGGGTTCTGTTGAAACGAAACCACGGTCAGGTAGACCAACTAAAATTTCAGCCACAACTGCCAGGAAAATTGTTTGGGATGCAAAGAAAACCTCACAAACTACTTCAGGTGAAATACAGGACTCTCTGAAAACACGTGTGGCTGTTTCAAGATGCACAATAAGGAGGCACTTGAAGAAAGATGGGCTGCATGGTTGAGTCGCCAGAAGAAAGCCATTACTATGCAAATGCCACAAAGTATCCCGCTTACAATACACCAGAGACAAGCCTCAAACCTTCTGGCACAAAGTCATTTGGAGTGATGAGACCAAAATTGAGCTTTTTGGCCACAACCATAAACACTACATTAGGAGAGAAGTCAACAAGGCCTATGATGAAAGGTACACCATTCCTACTGTCAAACACATAGGTAGATCGCTGATATTTTGGGAACATGTGAGCTACAAAAAGGCACAGGAAATTTAGTCAGAATTAATGGCAAGATGAATGCAGTATGTGATCAAAAAAATACTGGAGGAACATTTGCATTCATCAGCCAGGAAGCTGCTTATGGGACGTACTTGGACATTCCAATGTGACAATGATCCAAAACACAAGGCCAAGTCAACCGGTCATTGGCTACAGCAGAATAAAGTTAAGGTTCTGGAGTGGCCATCTCAGTCTCCTGACCTCAATATCATTGAGCCACTCTGGGGAGATCTTAAACGCGCAATTCATGCAAGACAGTCCAAGAATTTACAGGAATGTTTGCTTTACCATCTGAGAAGATAAAGAGCCTCATCCACGAATACCACAAAAGACTTCAACCTGTCATTGATGTTAAAGGAGGTAATACACGGTATTAAGAACTGGGGTATGTAAACTTTTGATCAGGGTCATTTGGGTAGTTTCTGTTGTGATTATGATTTAAAAAGAGTAAACACAGTTGACTGATAATAAATGGCTTCAGCCAAACACTAATCATGAGTGAAAGAAAAAAAGTTTGTGTTATCATTCATATTCTCTGAAAAATGGCCAAGAAATCATAAATTCTATAAGTAATATACAAATTATATATTGTTAAGATAATTTACTATATTTTCTAAATCTGTACTCAAGCAGGTGGCTTAAAATGGCCAAATTACTGAAGTTTGAAGTTATAACTTCAAACCAGTAATTTCACAGTAAATGTTATAACATAATATATTTAGCTTGATAAAAAAAAAAAGTACATTTTCAGCAGCAGCAGATTCTCCCTCTTAACTGTGCGAGAAAAACTTGGGATTATGGGTACCCTTAAAACCATGTTTTTTTCCTTGTAGTTAAAGGGGTTGTAAAGGTTCATGTTTTTTTCACCTCAATGAAGCCTATCCATTAAGGTGAAAAAACACCTGGCAGTCACTGCCCCCCTAGACCCCCCCCCCCCATTTTACTTACCTGAACCCCTTCATTCGGTCGGCAGGGATGCGCTGCGTCTCTCCATGGGCTCCTGGGTCTTGATTGGATAGATGGATAGCAGCGCAGCCATTTGCTGTCAATCAACTCCAATGACACAGGCGCCGGGGCGGAGTCCTGCATTCGGCCTCTATGGACGCCGAAAGCTGGAATCCGGAGCGCACCTGCAAAGTAATCTCCCGGGAGAGTGCTTCTCCCAGGGGGTTATCTGATGCGGGAAGGAGCCGCGAGAGCCGCTGGGGGACCCCAGAAGAGCAGGTTCGGGGCCACTTTGTGCAAAACGAGATGCACAGTGGAGGTAAGTATGTTTTTTTTTAAACAATTACCCTTACAAATCACTTTAAGAGGGCTGGAAGGGAGCATGTGTCTTTTAGACACATGCCCCCCTTCTATGACATGCAGTGAGGAGAGCCTCCACTGCAGCATTTTTATTGGACAGCTTGCTGAGCTTGGACCAATAGTGCTTCATGATTGGTCCAAGGTTCCAAGCTGTCCATTAAGCTTAGTGCTTCTGACAAGTCAGAGGCACTGTAAGCTAATCCTCTCAGTCTGCTGCAAACAGCGTGTGCCAGCTTGTATTTAAACTGGCTGCGCTGTATGTAGCTTCTGACAGGCTGCGCAAGGAGCACGCATGTTCCTAACATGTGCACGCAAATAGCATCATCCGACCGCGACCAGGGACTGGCGATCTCCCCCTGCGCCCTGCCGTCCCGAGCCTGAGACACCAGAAGTAATCGGACACAGACAAACAGCGCTAGAGGATCATCCCCGTGGAGCCCTGCTGTCCTATCCTGCTGTCCACTGGACTATACTACAATGTGCCTGCTTTTAATTTACTCAGAGTGAGTGCATTTCTATTCAAATTAAAACGTATGTCAATACTACTGCACTTAGGTTGGTGCTGCTTGTTTTCTTTTTTTGCATTTCTCCAAAAGGTGCCTTCTACCCTTCAGCGTGCTGCCTCCTGCATTGTGTGCCAGTAGTTTTTTCTGTGGTAATATACCCAGGATTACAGAATTTCCCTCCTTCCTTCATTGACTGAACCCTTACCAGGAGTCATTTTTTTACATAACTGCTTATTGACTCTCTGCTGCTATTTTAATTGTGTCCTATTCCTGGACACATTTTTTAACCCCTCCATCCCATGTTTTTTTTCTGCGCAAGGAGCCCCAAATGTTTACCAGTGGTAGGGTAGGACGTTGCCCACCTACCCCCTAAAGGTCTCTATGACCCCAGGTCGCTGAGCTACAACTTTTTTAATGTCTATGACAGGCAAGGCTCCGTCCCTGGGGTGGGAGGTAGCTAGTTTTGACAGTTACCCAGCTCCCACTTCCACTCAAGCCGCCTAGGCGACTCAAGTGGAAGTTCTCCTCTCCGACTTCCTCTGTGCAACCTTCTGGACATGTCACAGGTCCCAGAAGATTGCCCGGCCATTGAGAAGGTGCAGTGCGACTAGCGCATGCACACCCGGCTGTGAAGCTGCAAGCTGTCACAGCCGGGTGCCGAGGGTTCGGGCGGCCACATTGCTGGATCATGGGACAAGTGAATGTGTGTTTATTAAAAGTCAGCAGCTACACCTTTTGAAGCTGCTGACCTTTTAAAACACAAAACCGAGTGGAACTTCGCTTTAAGTAGTCATGGCCAAAAATATTGGCACCCCTGCATTTGTGAGATAATGCACCACTTCGTCCAGAAAATTGTTGTAATTACAATTGTTTAGACATTCTCATGTTTCTTTTGTTTGTATTTGTTTGACAAAAAAAAGTGGAGACACCAAAAAAGGGGAGAAACAAAAAGCCATAATCTGATACATTTACTTTATTTATTTTTACTTATTTCAAGTTGCTGCTTGCAATTTATTAAAATACTCAAACACTACAGAAAAAGTTAAATTTTAGTGACTTGTGTGTCCTGATGGGGAAAGAAAAAAAAAAAAAAAAAAAAAAAAAAACATTCATGGTACAAAACTTTGTTCACAAATGCCATGTCCTTAAAAACATGTAACACATTGTTTATTTGAACAAGAACTAAACAGGTGGTGAACTTGATTAAAGGATAAGTCCACCTTAAAAAAAAAAATCAACAGTAGCCTGCAGGAGTGGGAACAGGTTACACGTTATACCCTAAAAACGGATGAAACGTGACATGTTCCCGAAGGTGAACATATAATTCAGATTAGAAATATAAAGGGAGGGTCATTAAAAAGGTTAGAGAGCAGTTACACAACTCTATATACACGTAAAGTTTTATATAAACAAATGAAAAAATTGATAAACAAAAATTATAAATATTAAAATAATGAGCGTACGAGAATTAAAACAAGAAATTAAATGTTTAAAACTGTTACCTTTGCCTCCTTGGCTCATAGCTCCAGTTTCTCTTCCACACTGCCCCTTGTTATTTACACCAAAAGTCCATACCTCTCCTTTCTTAGTCAGCACACAAGTGTGAGCTTTTCCCATGGCTACTTGTGTAACAACATGTCCCTTCAGGTCTGTAACCAAGTCTGCAAAAACGTTTAAGATGTTACATAAATAAAATAAATCAAGCATGTTAAAAGTGGTTTTAAAAAAAAGGTAGAAGTTTTTTTTTTTTAACCTGAAAGCATTCTACGCATTCAGGTAAAAAAAACAAAAAACAAAAACAAACATTCGACATGCAGCCCCTACCCCCCCACCTCCTAGCCCCCTAAATATTTACAGTACCTTACGATCATTGTAAAGCTTTGTTTTTTTTTTTAAATATAATTAAAATAACAAACAAGTTATACTTACCTGCTCTGTGCAATGGTTATGCAACAGAGCAGCTCCCATCCTCGTTTTCTGAGGTTCTCCTCCAGCAATCTGGCTCCGCCCCCAGGCCGAGTGCCCCCATAGCAACCTCCTGCCTTTACAATCACTAACCCAATCTTGATCCAGAGATGTGCAGGGAAGCAGCAGCTATCTCTCCTCATTGGAGGGAGGCAGCAGCGGAAACCAGTGAGGAGAGAGTAAGGGGTATGGCCGAGCTGCATGCTGTGTGGTGCCAGAAGCGGTGGCACCCAAGAAGAGGAGGATCAGAGCTTCTCTGGGTTTTTTTTTTTTTGAGTATTTCTATAAAGCATTAAAGATGATCTTCAGGCTTTTTTTTTTCAGGAAACGGAGTCCTTTGGATGTCCACATTACTGGCTGCGTGACATGTGCACTTCCTATTGGCTGTTCAGCAGTGGTGTTATGATCCAGATAAGAGTCAAAAGTAGTGATTAGCTGGTGTGGCTTCCCGCAGTCAAACAAGGTGCTGGCAGGGAAGCAGGACAATCAACTTGGATGAGCATCTCTTTATTCACAAGCGGTGGGGGGGGGGGAGAGGAAAAAAAAAAAAAAAAAAAAGGCACAATAACATAATTTTGGCCAGAACAGATGACAGTCCTTTATTATGTGCTACACATTACGAGCTGTCAAAGGTTCACCAATCTCTAAAGAACGCTGCCTCAGTTTTTCTTTAAATTTGTGTTTAATTTTATTACATTGTCACAAAATCATCTTTAATGGATTAATCTCAATCACCACCTGAAGCATATCTATGGGTAAGCTTCAAATATGATTGCCTTTTCTCATAAAAAATTATGGCCATGTACAGTGCTCAGCATAAATGAGAACACCTCAACAGATTTGTCTAATGATTGCATTGATTGCACCATGATTTGTTAATTTGCACAAACAAAAGTATTTTTCCTAATTCATTCAAGACCATGTTGAAAAAATGAATGCACCCCAAAGAGAATCTTAGGAGCAAAGCTAAATTTCAGACAACAAAATCCTAAAATTTAAAAGAATTCAACTACAAGCGAGTCCAATCATTAAACAGGTGTCCAGCAGACAGTTAAAGTGGAGTTCCACCCACTTTTGCAACTCTTCAGCATCCCTCACTAAACTGTGCACTGTAAATGAATTGGATATTTTTTTTATTTTTTTTCCCAGCACCTAATGTATATCTGCTGTATTCATTTTTCACTTCCTCCTCCCTGGCCGCGGACCATCGCATCATTTCCTGTTTGCAATGCCTTCTGGGAAAGGGCGGCAACTTCCTCTGACACTGCCGTTGCTATGGAAACCTGACCTGAAACCTATTACACTGCTTGTGCTGCACTGAACATGTGCGAGATCTGCAAGGATGAGATCCAGGAAGAAATACAGTCTGGCTTCAGATGCCCAGACTTAAGATGGCCACGGCCTGCTGTAAGTTTATAAAATAAACTACTGCTATAAACTAACAAAACAGACCTTAGTTTACAGACTAACTTTACTAGAATACATTAAGCTTGTGTATTATAGGGGTATTTTTATTTAAAAAGTATAATTTCGTCCGGAACACCACTTTAATTAAAAAAAACCCCTTCCCATTTCATCGCACCACAAGAAAGAGAAACGTCACAAGACCTGAGAAAGAAAAATTTATTTACACACGAAAGGCGAAGGCTACAAAAATATCAGCAAAGCTTTACTTAGCAGTCAGAATACAAGAGTGATAGAAAAATTTGACAAAGATGGAACTGCAACCATCTCACAAACATCCAGGTCATCCACAGACGTTAACACAGCGACAGGAGTGTCTTCTGATGAGAAGGGCTGAAGAAAATTGCCATGCAAGTTCAATGCAGTTAGCTAAAGTAGTAGAAAGACTAACTGGGGCGATTGTCTCCCATTACACAATACAGCGTACACTGCAGAGGAATGGCATTCATGGGTGTTGTCTATGAAGGAAGCCTCTCCTAAAGCCAATGCACAAAAAAAAAAAAAAAAAAAAAAAAAAGCCTGCCTAGAATTTTCCAGAAAAATGCATGGTGCCTACAGTGAAACATGGTGGTGGCAGTGTCCTTCTGTGGGGCTGCATGAGTGCTGCTGGTGTCGGGGAACTGCATTTCATTGATTGCATCATGAATTCACAGGTGCACTGCTCTATATTGAAAGAGAAGATACTATCACTCCGTGACCTTGGTCATCGTGCACTTTTCCCAACAGGACAATGATCCAAAACACACATCTAGGGCCACTGTTGCATTTCTGAAGAAGAACAGGGTGAAAGTGATTCAGTGGCCAAGTAGGTCTCATGATCTGAACCCAATTGAACACCTATGGGGAATTCTGAAGAGAGTATCACTCTCCATCCAGCATCCAGGCTCTAAAAGAGGTCGTTCTTGAAGAATGAAAAATAGATATATGTTGCAATATGTCGCCAATTTTTTCTGTCCTTACAAATCATGGAGAAGATACAAAACACTAAATGCAGTATTTGTTGTTGTGGGGTGCATCAACTAATCTGAGGAAAACTCAAGATTTTGTAATCAAGTTACATTAAACTTACTTTCATGTAATGAGCTAAACATTCTATAAAACCCAGGTTTGCCAAAATTTTGGAAATTGTTCTGATGTTAAGATATTGAATAAAATCTTACTTTTCAAAACGGGTGTGTACTCCTTTATGCTGAGCACTGTATAATAATGGCATAAAAACAATGATCTGAGCACTAAATAATGCTGTGACATTTAAATACTCAGATTCTTAACAGACACACTAGGACTCATAATGATGCAAATATAGTTCTTTTGTTAGCCAACTGCTGATTTCCTAGCAATGTCAACAAGAGAGCAGTTAGGCTCGGTTCACACAGGGGCAACACGACTTCAACGCGACTTTGCAACGCGACTTCAACACGACTTGGATCCGACTTTGCCCTGCGACATGTGTCCGACTTTCAATGAACGGGGATCCGACTTGGATCCCCGCCACTGTGTTTGGTATGAATCTTTAGGGGGAACTCTGCGCCAAATTTTAAATAAAAAACCGGCATGGGTTCCCCCTTCAGGAGCATACCAGGCCCTTGGGTCTGGTATGGACCTTGAGGGGAACCCCCTACGCCGAAAAGACGGCGTGGGGGGTCCCCCCCAATCCATACCAGACCCTTATCCGAGCACGCAGCCCGGCCGGACAGGACTGGGGGGTGGGGACGAGCGAGCGCCCCCCCTCCTGAACCGTACCAGGCCGCATGCCCTCAACATGGGGGGTTGGTGCCTTGGGGGAGGGGGGCGCGCTGCGGCCCCCCCACCCCAAAGCACCTTGTCCCCATGTTGATGAGGACAAGGGCCTCTTCCCGACAACCCTGGCCGTTGGTTGTCGGGGTCTGCGGGCGGAGGGCTTATCGGAATCCGGGAGCCCCCTTTAATAAGGGGGCCCCCAGATCCCGGCCCCCCACCCTATGTGAATGAGTATGGGGTACATCGTACCCCTACCCATTCACCTAGGGAAAAAGTGTCAATTTAAAAATAAACACTACATAGATTTTTAAAGTATTTTATTAGACAGCTCCGGGGGTCTTCTTCCGACTTCGGGGGTCTCTCCGGTTCTTCTCCACGCTCTCCGGATCTTCTGCCGGGCTCCTCCGCTCTCTTCTGCTCTTTTGCTAAAGCGGGAGGAGCACGGTCTTCGGTCTTCTGCCCTCTTCTCTTCTTCTGATGTTGACACGACGCTCTCTCCGGCTAGAATGCTCTCTGTGCGCTCTGCTCTGACTTATAAAGGCGGTGACCCCGCCCCCTTATGCCGTCACAGTCCCTGGGCATGCTGGGATTATGACGACATAAGGGGGGCGTGGTCATCGGGTGATGACCACGCCCCCTAAACCGTCACAGTCCCAGCATGCCCAGGGACTGTGACGGCATAAGGGGGCGGGGTCACCGCCTATATAAGTCAGAGCGGAGCGCTCAGAGTGCATTCCAGCCCCAGAGAGCGTCGTGTCAACATCAGGAGAAGAGGGCAGAAGGCAGAAGATTGAAGACCGGGCTCCTTCGCTATAGCAAAAGAGCGGCAAAAGAGCAGAAAATAGCGGAGGAGCCCGGCAGAAGACCCGGAGAGCGCGGAGAAGAACCGGAGAGACCCCCGAAGTCGGAAGAAGACCCCCGGAGCTGTCTAATAAATTACTTTAAAAATCTGTGTAGTGTTTTTTTTTAAATTGACACTTTCCCTAGGTGAATGGGTAGGGGTTCGATGTACCCCATACTCATTCACATAGGGTGGGGGGCCGGGATCTGGGGGCCCCCTTATTAAAGGGGGCTCCCGGATTCCGATAAGCCCTCCGCCCGCAGACCCCGACAACCAACGGCCAGGGTTGTCGGGAAGAGGCCCTTGTCCTCATCAACATGGGGACAAGGTGCTTTGGGGTGGGGGGGCCGCAGCGCGCCCCCCTCCCCCAAGGCACCAACCCCCCATGTTGAGGGCATGCGGCCTGGTACGGTTCAGGAGGGGGGGGCGCTCGCTCGTCCCCACCCCCATTCCTGTCCGGCCGGGCTGCATGCTCGGATAAGGGTCTGGTATGGATTGGGGGGGACCCCCCACGCCGTCTTTTCGGCGTAGGGGGTTCCCCTCAAGGTCCATACCAGACCCAAGGGCCTGGTATGCCCTTGGAGGGGGAACCCATGCCGGATTTTTATTTAAAATTTGGCGCGGAGTTCCCCCTCAAGATCATCTGAGCACAAGTCGCATGCCGAAGTCGGATCATGCGAGACGGCGATCCGACTTCAATGATAGTCAATAGGCTGAAGTCGGATCAAGGTCGGATCAAAGTAGTACAGGGAGTACGCTCTGAAGTCGGAGCGACTTCAGTAGTGTCTATTAAGACGCTCCCATTCACTGTAATGTGAATCTCTTTCTGGGGCGACTTGGGGCGACTTGAGGGCTTACAAGTCGGATCCCAAGTCGCGGTAGTGTGAACCGAGCCTAAAGATGATCTTTAACCACTTGCCGACCAGCCGCTGTCATTCTACTGCGGCAGGGATATTTATTATAGCAAAAAGTACAAAAGTGTTTTTTTTTCAAAATCGGCGCTTTTTTTGTTTATAGCGCAAAAAATAAAACCCGCAGAGGCGATCAAATACCACCAAAAGAAATCTGTATTTGTGGGGAAAAAAGGACATCAATTTTGTTTGGGTGCAGCGTCACGCGACCGCGCAATTGTCAGTTAAAGCGACGCAGTGCCAAATCGCGAAAAAAT
The DNA here is from genome assembly GCA_037952835.1 of Lithobates septentrionalis. NCBI lineage: Eukaryota > Metazoa > Chordata > Amphibia > Anura > Ranidae > Lithobates > Lithobates septentrionalis. Next base: position 7,880,867 of record JBBDGP010000929.1, on the reverse strand, counting down.
GGCCCCGTCATTCAGCAGCCAAATCTTCCGGGGCTGAAGTGGTTAAGATAGATCTGTAGCCTGAACACCTTCCACAACAGCTTTACTGGGGGGGGGGGGGGGGGGGGAATATTTGCCTTTAAAAAGCACCCAATTAGTCACTTTGCCCTGTAGCAATCAGTATGGGACCTGTTCATTGGCTAAAGAGTGTCTTGAATAATCCCCACCACTCTCTGCATGCGGAATACCGAAAAAAATGGCATGCAGAGAAAACATTCCAGTTCATGTACCCATCTCTACAATCATTTACTAGAACATAAACCAATAGCCACTGGATACCGATTATTGAAAAATCGTTAGTACATGGTTTGTGCTTATGTTTTAACCACTTGACCTCCAGAAGATTTACCCCCTTCATGACCAGGCCATTTTTTGCCATGTGTTACATTGACTGACAATTGGGCGGTCCTGTGACACTGTACTCAAATAAAATTTACATCTTTTTTCCCCACAAATAAGTTTTTTTGGTGGTATTTGATCACCTCTGCATTTTTTGTTAATGCAGTAAAAAAAATAAAAAAAAAAATACAGGCAATATTTTTTACTTTCTGCTATAAAACATATCCAATAAAAAAAAAAATTAAAAAAAAGAAAAAATACCTAATTTCTTCATAAATTTAGGCCAATTTGTATTCTGCTACATACTTTTACTAAAAAAAAAAAAAAAAAAAAAGAAGCATTTATCCCAATAAGTGTATATTGATTGGTTTGCGCAAAAGATTATATTGGCTACCAACGATGGGATATTTTTATTTTATTTTTTACTAGTAATGGCGGCGATCACCAACTAGCAGAACTGTGATATTGCAGCAAGCATTCGGACACCGACACTTTTTGGGGACCAGTGACACCAATACAATGATCAGTGCTAAAAAATATGCACTGTCACTATACTAATGACACTGGCTGGGAAGGGGTTAACAGGATGGGTTGGTAGACAGACTTTTTATATATGGAAGAATGGCGTGAAAAAACGATGTCCTTTACACATATTGGGGCTCGGGATGTGCGCAGCCTGTGTTTATGTGTACTGTGGGAAGTGATTTTACTAGGGGAAGACATGGATCCTAGTCCCTGCTTCGCAGAGACACAGGATCTATGTCTTTCCTCCTGTCAGAATGGCGATCTGCCTTGTTAACATAGGCAGACTACCGTTTTGCCTCTCTGCTCGATTATCGGCAGGCACTGGGAGCGAGCCGCCTGTGGCGATTATCAATAGACAGACACACACATAATCTAAACGCATAGGTAAATGCCCTATAGCAGTAAAACTGCTATGGGGCAGACCTGAAGAAGTGGTTAAAGCAGAAATGTACCCCCCCTGCTTGCACTTTTCATATCCCTACTACCACTTGCCCCATTAAGATGATGACTTTTTTCCTCCTTATCCATTTTTCATGACACTGGCCCCACATATCTTGGTTTCACACCTAGGTGAGAATGACGTAGCCCGGCCTCCAGGGATACCCATGTTACACATCCCAGGAGGCTTCAGCCATCTACAACACTGCATTATTAATGGAATTGTAAAGGCAGATTTTTTTTATCTTCATGCATTCTATGCATGAAGATAGAAAAAAAACCTTGTGTGTAGCAGCCTCCCCAGAACCTCCTAATTACTTACCTGAGCCCCATCTCTCTCCAGCATTGTCCACGAGTGTCTAAACAAGGGATCCTCAAACTACGGTCCTCCAGCTGTTGCAGAATTACACGTCCCATGAGGCATTGTAAAACTCTGACATTCACAGACATGACTAGGCATGATGGGAATTTTAGTTCCTGAACACCTGGAGGGCCACAGTTTGAAGACCCCTGGTCTAAACTGTCTGGGACACTCCTGATTGGCTGACTGACTGACAGCTGTGGGAGCCAATCAGGGGAGATGGGGGGCGGAGACAGGATGGGGGCGGGGGTCAGTGTCTGAATAGACACAGAGCTCTGACTTGGCTCCAGTGCCCCCATAGGAAGCTGCTGGCTGTGGGGGCACGCGATAGGAGGGAGGGGTCAGGAGCAGCAAAGAGGGACCCGAGAAGAGGAGGATCTGGGCTGCTCTGTGCAAAACCAACTGCACAGAGGTGGCAAGTATAACATGTTGTTTTGTTTTTTTTAAACAAGCCTTTACAATCACTTTAAGGGGCTGGCTGCAAAAGCACACAAGAGACAGTCGGTTCCAGATTACATAGTATAAAGGAACATGGCGGTGCAAGAGCCAGCATGCAAAAGACCAGGCTAGATTTGCAGGGTATATGCATGTATAGTAATATCAATCCAGAGAACAAGGCATGAGGGGTCCAAAAAAAAAAAATGCAAGAAAGAAAGTGCAGTTACTCTCCAAAAATAATAACTCCACTTTTGTTGAGGCAAACAATCCCCTCTGGTTGAATAATATACATTGCAAGGATTTAAACTTTTACAGATTCAGAATGGGAATGACTGGTTCATTATAAGCAGCTTGTGCACGAATGGTTCTAATAAATGCAATGTCTGCATTCCTTTAGATGTAGTTTATACCTATGGAATCCTATGGAATGACATTTCTGTTGCAAGGGGTGCCTAAAATCTGACTTGTATCTTAGTGCAGATTTCTTTGGAGATTTAAATGAAAGTGCTTCGATTTTTAATAAAATTGAAGTACAATACGGCTTGTTTAGCAAATCAAAAAAAAATATATATTTTTTTTTGCCACAAGTGGAGTTACCCTATAGCTGTCACCTTTTACCCCAACTTCTCTTTTGCAAAATAAATTTGGCACAGTTTCAGCAAAATCAGGAATTCTGCTATATATCCGCTATTAAAAAGGTAAACAATTTCTGTAATTGCCAGCATAACCACAAAAAGATAAATGTATAACTACTTCTAAAACTGAACAGTGTGCAAATCCTAGCATTTAAGTGAAATGACAGCCTGGCTGGAAAATGGTCACATTCAATTTCCATCACTTACTTGAGTTGTCAGCATAGACGGCATCTTTCCCGAACATATACAGCTCACCATCCTTGGTAATGACCGAGCTGCTCCCATTATTGCATGCTGTGCTCACAACAAATTTACCTTCCATTTTGACCATTTTTTTAGGTTTGTATGGTTTAGCCTGTCTTCTGCTCTTTGCTGAAAAGTTCAAAAAAAAAAAGGATGGGTTGGTAGACAGACTTTTTATATATGGAAGAGTGGCGTGGAAACAAAATGATGTCCTTTACACATATTGGGGCTCTGAATTTGCGTAAAGGACATTGTGTTTTCACGCCAGTCTTCAATCGTCAGTGATGAAAGGTTATATGATATAATGTAACTTTTTTTTATCTTCAATTTGTGATACTGTGTATGTACCATACTATTCCAAGGCTTTATATAATGATTTTCTCAAATATGCGATTTTATATTGGTTTATTTTTTCACACTTTGAGGGTATCACATACATACCAAATTAAAAGCTTTATAAAAAAGGTAAAAATGTATGGTATAAGGAACAAAATACATTTACAATTTCCCAGAACATGTAATATTTTGTCAAGCAAATCCTAGGAACAAATCATATTAGCTGAATTCCTGCAAGTTTAAAAGGTACAACTTAATGGAGGATGAAACATTCATACCATACAAACATAATGCTTCTAACATGTAGATAAAGTAGAATATTGAAAATGCTTTGAAAAGAAAAAAAATGTATTTTTAAATCTAACTAGTGAAGGTATGTAAACGTGACTTGGTATTAACTTCTGGCAGCCCATTATACAGCAGAGCTAAAACTGGGAGAGGCAGAAGCAGCACAGTGACCCAATCAATTGTGTTGCAGTACTCATTTGCAAACAAGGAAAATGCTGAAAGGACAAAAGAGCAGAGTGACAGAGGAGCTCATCAGTCTGTTACTTCTTTACTTACTGTCCAATTACAAGTTGATAGCAGGCACAAGACCTAGTTCCATTACTGCAATAGAGGAAAGCTAGGACACCAATCTGATTGTGCAGTCTGACAGGCCTGTCTACATCTTAGTTTTACAGAACTGTAAATGCCATCTGCTAAAATAGTTTTCATATCTGTATCTCATCTTTGTATACAATTATATGCATTTTTTTTTTTTGACAGCAGCAGGAGTATCTGAGCTAATGTGGGGGCGAGAGTGCCTTGGCTCACGTGCACCTTGCTGGTTTAGGATCAGGCATGTATTTAAGGGGTGGCTGAATGCAGAAGGTTTTACATTACCGCATAGAATGCAGTAAGGTATAAAAAAAAAGTCTGCCTTTACAACCACTTTAAAGCCATTCCAACACTGCCTAGCACCAGTTTAAATAAACTATCACATTTTTTTTTTTTTTAGGGATATTACTTTGTAAAATAGACATCTTGCCACACTTCCACAAATCGGAACATTATGTAAAGATTATATATTTTGGTATGCAACACAGTATAACCAAAAGGTAAGATTTTTAGAATTGGGGGGGGGGGGGGGGGGGTGATGCAGACTAGAGCACACAAATTTAGCTATATGGAAAAAATGCCCAATACTTTTAGAGGTATCAAACTCATTTAAAGCCCTTTAATATGAAAACAAGGATAAATTACAATGAAGACACTAATGGAAACCAACCAAGTGAGATACTTACTTGATTCCCCATCTTCTCCTTTACTTGCAGTCCCAGTGAAAAATACACTCCCATCATCAGCAGTGAGTAAGGCATGAGAACCATCATGACCAACAGAAAACTGGATAATCTTTGGAGATTTTGTTATTGGAAGTTCCACCCACTTCCCAGAAGAGGGACCACCTTGCTTGATGCCTAGGCTCTGATATTTTCCAGTGTAATACACCTGGGTAGATTTACAATTAAAAAAAAAAAAAAAAAAGTTAGTGGCATTTATAACCATGAATGATTTTTTAAACAAACCTTAAAAACAAAGTTGGAAAAAAAGTGACTGCTGAATATTAGTTAACAAAATGACATGTACACAAATGGGTGCATAAAGACTAGATTCGGTCATTGCTCCAACTAAAACAGTGTCAGTTACCAATATCCAGTTAGGTCTGATTCACGCTTGTGCAGGTTGCAGTTTGCATATTGCAGGTGCATTTTGCGTTTTTTCAATACACATCTTTAAACCATTAAAGTCTATGGAACCAAAAACCAGAAAAAAACCCTGTCCCCTTTCCATAAAATGCACAGATGTGAACTACATCCATAGGAAACCATGTTAAATGGACTGTAGTGTTTCTGCAAAACTTAAAATGCACAAAAAAAAAAAAAATGCATAGGTGTGAACCAGGCCTTAGACCAATCAAATTATCTTCAGGTGGAGGTTCTCTGACATTACGTGACGCTCCCCATAATCAGCACTGCTTTTGTTAGAACCAGTCAAAAATCAGTTACTGAATAAAGGGCCATCTATGACAACACTGGTCAAATCACGGGGGAAAGGTAACCAGTAAACCCCCAGGCATTATTAGTGGATAGGGATGAGCTAAGGCATGTTTGCTATTCTGCAATTAAGCTGTCAAATCCTGGGGAATTCTATCTAAAGTGCTGTATCCACAAGAACCATGTTTTGTGTACTTGCTATAATAGTTTTTAGACAATTTTTTATCTGTTTAATAAAATAAATTTATATTAACTTCTTTGTGATCACTGCATCATACTTGCACCTTAAAAATCCCATAAATCCCCTTGTACCTATTCAAATTAAGGGATGTGGTGCTTAAAACGGTGCTTTGTCCGTGGCAAAAAATTTGGCAAAACCGAGAGGCAATCATAGCTAGCTGAGGTATTCTCTGCCGTGCAGACGCACATATACAAAGGGTGCGTACATGTGCGGCTGTGGGGAGGGCAACGTCTCTGCTGCTGATTGGCTGTTGGGCATTAACAGCTTCCTGGCAGGACAATTCAGGTGAGTTCAGACTCGTGCCCCAGCCCGCCCGAGTTCACTCCCAATAGTGGACAAGTATTCTAACACTTTCACCAACACAAATTTTAGGCTTTGAGTTTAAAGGAAACCTGTACCAAGTGGTATATAAAAAGACCCACCACTGCTGATCATTTTCTTAAAATTCTAGTTGGTCTGGCAACTAATCCTGTCTTCTATATCTGGAGCCACTGAGCCAAAAATGTTACAGTCAGAAGTCCTCATCTGTGCTAATTATAACACTTTGATTCAGCATGACAGCAGGTCTAAAGACATCAAACAGGAAGCTAAGCATTTTGTCAGCACAGTTTCCCTTTAATAGAAAAAGCTTATTTTGTAAAAGAAATAAAGTTTGATGTACCTTTCCACTAAATGTTTTCATCAGAGCAAATTCCCTTCCTGCTCCCAGAACAGCCAATTCTTCATCAAAGCCGGTGCCTTTAGGAAGAGAAATGAACATCGAAAATTATATTTTGGCAACACTGGGTAGCAAAAACAAATACATAACCAGCAAAATGCAACAATTTTCAAGTAACTATGTTGAAGATGTTCACTGACTGTATGGCTTGATAAAGTTGACGGTTTAACCCTTTCACTGCAAGGCCATAGAGCTCCACTTTAAACCTGAGGTGGCTAGACCATTTTTGTAATTTTTCACTTATCTCCACTTAAAATCTTTAAAAAAAAAACCCCAAAACCATGCATTTTCCAGCAAATCTAAAACTGTATAGATAAAACTAATTTGTAAATTTTACATTTTGCCTTTTTGGTGAAACTGCAAAAATTGGAGACAAGCAAAAAAACTGTAAATAAAACCACTTATGCTAAATATCACGTTGGCTTCCTATGCACTGAAGTGCACCAACAAATGGAAAAAAAGTGCATCAATGTAATGTTTATAGTACACACGTATATTACGTAAATATAAATACAGGTGCAATATCGAACATTATGCAAAAGATGGAGTTAGGCTTTAAAATATAATTCCACTTTTGCAGTCAAATTGGGATACCGCCTACTGTATATTTGTTACATGTACTTATTCACAATGCATAACTTTAATCAAAGAAAAGAAAAAAGACAAACTTGTGATTGAGCCCTCGTTCACACTGAACACGGGTTTGAAATTGTGCACGTTCAGCTAAACTTGCATGATTTCAAACCCGCATTTCGGTGTTTGGCGGCGATTTAACCAAAAAAAAAAAAAAAAAAAAAAAAGCAGCAGATGTTTGACATCGCCCCCAAAAAGTCGCCAAAATTAGTGCAGGAACTACTTTTGGAAATCGGTGCGGCATCGCGCAGATTCAGACAGTGCCATTGCCGGCGATAGGCTGCAATTTAGCATGTTAAATCACGCCGATGTGAATGGGGGCTTAATCATTCAAAGAGCTCTGAATAAATGTAACAGCTGTAAGGGTTGCTTGACAGAGATGTTCCAATTTAAATATGACGGCTGCTGCGGGGGAGAACAAGCTCACAAGCTGTCAAAAGAGGGGCCATTCTGGGAGTGGGTATGGGTCTGCTTGGTAACAGGTTACACACCAAGTATCAGCTTAACATGTAACATGGCCTTAAAGTGATTGTAAAAGGAAAAAAAGTTATTTAAAAAAAAAAAAAAAAAAAAGCATCATACTTACCTGCTCTGTGTAATGGATCTGCACAGAGCAGCCCCGATCCTCCTCCTCTCAGGTTCCCCCGCTGGCGCTCCGAGTCTTTCCTCCTTGCCAAGTGCCCCCATAGCAAGCCAATTGCTGTGGGGGCACTTGTGCGTGCAAACTCCTGAGCCGGCTCTCTGCGTCGATCAGACACAGAGCGTGGCTCAGCCCCACTTCCCGTTTCACTGGCTGTGATTGACAGCAGCGGGAGCTAATGGCTCCTGGTGCTGCATCTCAGCCAATCAGGAGGGAGAGACCTGAGTCTCATGCACTTTGCTGGATCGAGGTCCGGCTTAGGGCAAGTATTGTGAGGGGCTGACAGGGGAGCTGCACACTGAAGGTTTTTTACTTTCATGCTTTCTATGCATTAGGGTAAAAAACCTTCAGCCTTTACAACCACTTTAAAAGGTGGAGTTGGCCTTTATTTCACTGCTCTGCCTGCCAATTAGTGAAATCCTAGAACTATGCAGTACCTGGCCCTCGAGGAATAGAATTCTGTTCCACTGCCCTTCTGGCTGCAATGCATGACCAAAAAAGGCCAACTCTGCTCTTTCCAAAAAAATAAATAAATGCACCCCTATAAATAGGAAATGTGCGTTGAATATTGTATTGAGTCTGCAAAGCATTGTAACTGCAATCAGAGATGTGGACCTTTAATTTACAGGGCTAGTGGCTGTATCCATGGACTACAAGTGTGTGCCATGTTCAAATAATGACAAGAGCTTGCAGGGAAAAGAACCCATGGCTCCTATGGGTGCAACATAAACCAAGGTTATAAAGATGGCCTCTTTTTAAAACACATATTGCTTAAAGCTAGGTTCACATCTGTGCGGATGTGGTCCCCTCTACGGGTCCGCACCTGTTCCTGCAGCCACAACCACCCACACATTAATCCTAATGGCATGCTGCATACTAGACATTGCACTGCACTTGCTGTTCCTGTGCGGGCTGCGATTCCAGAAATTGTGCAGGGACCTTTATCCTGTGTTTCAAGAGGCGTGGCAGCCCCTTCAAATGAAAGGGCTGCCGTGCAAAAGGCAGCTCACACAGCCACATAAATGTGAATCTAGCCTAAAACAATGCCTTTGACTAGAACTGCACAGATCACATCATGCATTTCGTGTAATAAACTGTACCAAACACTTATGCTGCATACACGCGATCGGAATTTCGGCCCGCAAAAGACATCGGAAAATGTGACCGTGTGTATGCTCCATCGGTCTTTTGCTGGTGGAATTCCAGCCAACAAGAGATTCAGAGCATGCTCTCAATTTTTCGGTCGGGAAAAGTTCCTATCCGAAAATGCGATCATCTGTGGCAATTCGGACGTGCAAAATTCCTACGCATGCTCGGAAGCATTGAACTTCATTTTCTCGGCTCGTCGTAGTGTTGTACGTCACCGTGTTCTTGACGGTCGGAATTTCAGTGAACTTTTGCGTGACCGTGTGTATGCGAGGCAAACTTGAGCGGAATCCCGTCGGAAAAGCGTCATATCTTTTTCCGACGAGAAATCCGATTGTGTGTACACGGCATTAGGCTACTTTCACACTGGGGCGGGCGTCGGCGGTAAAGCACCGCTATTTTTAAAAAGGTTTTTTTTTAAAAAGGGTTAAAATCACCCACAAAGCACCGCTTTGCCGGCGCTGCCCCATTGATTTCAATGGGCAGGGGCGCTTTAGGAGCGGTTTATACACCGCTCCTACAGCGCTGCAAAGATGCTGCTTGCAGGACATTTTTTACCGTCCTGCAAGCACTCAGGCTTTCACACTGGAGAGACAGGAGAGGCTCTTTACAGGTGCTATTTTTAGCACTGTAGCGGCTGTAAAAGCGCCTCAGTGTGAAAGCAGCTTTAGGTGTAAATGTTCTCTAAGATAAATGGAAGCACACGTATTATGTAATATACTTACATTTACCAAGTATTTTATGGTATGCAACTAAAAGCAAAAATACAAAGCACTCTTCACTTACAGAACATGCATTAAAATGCACATGCACTAAACACAAAACAAACAAACCCAAAAAAAAAACACAACCACACACGACGCATCAAAAACAATGTGTCAAGTAAAAATGGAATAGAAACACATGCATAGAATTCCAGATATCTAAATGTAGCCCCAATTTATTTTTTTAGGCAGAACATGGGACCGACAAACAAATGATGCATATTTTTCAATTAACCTAGGACAACAATTGAATGGCCTCGGAAAAAGGTGAGATATGTTGCATCTGTATCAAAACAGATTAGTTAAGGTCATTTCTGCTTTAAAATATGTTGTCTATCCCAAAAAAAAAAAAAAAAAAAAAAAAGCCTTAAACTTTAAACGACTAACATTTTGTAAGGGCTTATGTTCTGAAACCATGATACAGCAACCCACACTTTTGCTGCATACAAACGTTAAGAGCAAATCAATTCAGTAATCCTTACTTAGGATGTGCAAATCTTTCTCCGAATCGAACAGCGAAATGCCACAGGCATGCAAACATTTCCGAGCCAGTTTAAGTTGTAGCTCTTGCTGTAATACAGGCTCTGTGCTGGTAGCAAATATTCGAACAACAAATCCATCCTGCAGAAAGAAAAAAAAAAAATAATAATCCAAATGGGAAAACTGTCTACTGAAAGCAAAAAATAAAAAACATTATGGCTCTACAGTAGAACATTTGGTTTCCAAATGACCATCAGCAAAATTAGAATGTTTAGATTGATAGGAACCCATCGAGAGGGGAATATGGGAGCTACATCTGCTGAATGGTTTTTAAAACATTCTTGTCACTTATCTGGGGGAAATAAAGGCATATAAAAGTGTCATGACACCCAATTTACACATGATTGTTCTCGTCTAGGTAAGAACGGTAGTGGGATGAGGTGAGGGGGGGCTGGTTGGATTTGGGGATGCAGGGCCAGACTAAAAAAAAATAAAAACATTTTTTAAACATGCATGGGGGGAGGCAAAAAAGCATTTCTGTAGTGATGGTCCCCTTTGAGAAGCAGGCTATAGTAGCAGATTACATCAGGCAATTTATTCTGGGTTGTTTACAACTTGGAGGAAAAAAAAAAAAAACAAAAGTAATGCAAGATGTACAATAACTATCAAACTGTGAACACTTACGAGCCCAATAAATAATTCATACATGACATCTGAAAAGCAAGCCATCACAAGAAAGTGGGTCCTTGTAGGATAAGGTTTCCAAAAATGATTTAATGTAATAAAGTGTCTGTAACCCTCAGATGTGAAATCTGAGCAAAGCATATCCTTCTATAGTGTGTACTTCTCACAGTCCAGAGCACTAATCTGCTGCTTCCTTGGTTTGCTATCAGAGTCACTTCTGACAAGTTTTCCTGACACCAAGAAATAAAGGTGAGGGAGCTCGCTCCAGCACACATCCTGCGATTTACAGCCACAGCTCGGTCCCTGTATGAAGGGAGAGGTATGTCCCCCTCCCTCCAATCAGCTCTCAGGGCTCTTCTCACTGACCTCTGTTGAGAGTAATTTCAGCTCTCCGACCAGTTTTCTGAAATCTCACACAAGCTGAAAGGGTTTGTTAAGATCATTTTTATTTCTCAAGTTCCCTCTGATACATCACAGTAAGTTCTGCAGTGCATGTCACTTATAAAAACATGCTGTAAAAAAGCTTACTTCAGAGCACCGTTCAGTTGACTGTCTGTTGGTCTCCTCTCCCGATGCGATAGCTGCAGGGGGGGATAAGGGTTTGGTGGGAAACCCCCACTGACATCAACCGAGAAGGAGGGGAGGAGACAGGCGGGCAGTCACATGAGTGCAGAACGGCGCTCTGAAGTAAACTATTCTACAGCATAGTTAAAAAAAAAAAAAAAAAAAAAAAAAAAAAAAAGACATTCACTGGGGAGCTTACTATGATACATCGGAGGGAACTTGAGAAAAAGAAAAGTGGTTTATAAAGCAGGAAGGGAGGAGAGGACAGACACAGGAGAGCAGGCTGCAAATGATGGAGGCTCGTACTGATGACTCCGGTGTCAGGGCTCTGCAGCCCTGATACATGGGAATCAGCACAGAGGGGAGGGCAGAAACTGCCAGGCTCAGCCAGGTTTTTTAGGTGTTACAGGGGGCCAAATGACACAGCACAAGCACTGTGCTTTATAACATGCTTTAAGGGAACAGGATTTTTATTTTTTTGGGTTAACACACACTTTAATACATTCTGAACTTTGAATGGATGTAGAGAAGACTAGACTGCAACTAAACAGGTACAACGTGTGTAGGAGGATTTTTTTTAATCTGTATCACCTGAGGCTTAGGAATTTCACTGGGTATATGTAAGGGTTTACAACCACTTTAAAGTATTGCCTGTTTAATACAAAACAGTTTAAAGCTGTCAGTTTATCTATCATTTTGAAAGTGACAAGTACTTGTATATGACCCGCATTTCTGATCTGTCCAATCAACCAAGCTTACCAATTATAGTGCAGAGTAAAAGTCTATTCAATCAGATATAATTTAAACAAACTGTTTACAGGTAGGTAATCTGGTAAGATTTTTTTTTTTTGTTTTTTTAAATCAAAGCAAAAAAAATGGACAAGTTTGGGGAAATACTTTTTTATCCAGAGAAAAGATTCAAAACAATGGCTCTCACCTCTTTAGAAGCAGCAATTTGGTTGATAAACTCCCCATCAGTGAAGAGTATGTTCTGGCCATCAGCATTACAATCTAGATTGTGAAGGAAATACAGACAAGAAAAACATTACCTTATCTGAAAAAACCTATTCACATTTAATTGATGGCTAAGAGATCATGCGCATGCATCCATACTGAATCTGGAATATCTGAAAAATCAAGACCTCATTCACATGGGCTTCCTGATCTGTACGTCTGTGCAAAGGGCCATCTTCGCCCTCCTGGGATACTCAAGTGTACCATGCAGGGTCATGCAGACAATCTGTTAAAATCTGTGACAGGAAGCCAGCTGCTCGTACCTGCATGGACATGCATTCCAAAGTACACATTTGTGCGGGTCCGACACACAGATCACGGCGCGGACAGGCTCCAATGTCATCTGTACATTGGACCCACACAGATAAACACTCTGCGATACCCACAGAGGTCGGTGCAGGCGATCACATATCATTGATTTTAATAGGTTGCCTGCATGCTCCTGCAGGGGAACTCTGGTATATCCCGAGTGGCAGAAGATGGCCCCTCTCACAGATCAACGTGTGTGAATGAGGCCTGTTCGCTATATGTATACATACATATATATTTTTATTACACACACACATACTCATATTACATACCCTGGCAGAACTACATGGCAAATTAGGTTCATTGTAGGAAAATGTAAAATAATGCATTGGGTGGCAAAAATATGAATGCAATCTATACACTGGGGGGAGAACCTCTGGCTAAATCTAGGATGGAAAAGGACCTGGGGGTACTAGTAGACGATAGGCTCAGCAATACCATGCAATGCCAAGCTGCTGCTGCTGCTAACAAAGCAAACAGAATATTGGCATACATTAACAATAAATGCTCCCACTCTACAAGACTCTGGTCCAGCCGCACCTAGAGTATGCTGTCCAGTTCTGGGCACCAGTCCTCAGGAAGGATGTACTGGAAATGGAGAGAGTACAAAGAAGGGCAACAAAGCTAATAAAGGGTCTGGAGGATATTAGTTCTGAGGAAAGGTTGCAAGAACTGAACTTATTCTTTTCAAAGAGACTCTTGAGAGGGGATACGATTTCAATATACAAATACCATACTGGTGACCCCACAATAGGGATAAAACTTTTTCGCGGAAGGGAGTTTAACAAGAGAAGTGGCCACTTATTAAAATTAGAAGAAAAGAGGTTTAACCTTAAACTACGCAGAGGGTTCTTCACTGTAAGAGCAGCAAGGATGTGGAATTCTCTTATACAGGCGGTGGTCTCAGCAAATGCCACAAAGTATCCCGCTTACTATACACCAAACAGCACAGAGACAAGCCTCAAACCTTCTGGCACAAAGTCATTTGGAGTGATGGAGACCAAAATTGAGCTTTTAGGCCACTACCCTAAAAGCTACATTTGGAGAGGAGTCAGCAAGGCCTATGATGAAAGGTACGGAGGTGGATCGCTGATGTTTTGGGGATGCGTAAGCTACAAAAAGGCACAGGAAATTTGGTCAAAATTGTTGGCAAGATGAATGCAGTATGTTATCAAAAAATACTGGAGGAACATTTGCATTCATCAGCCAGGAAGCTGCGCATGGGATGTACTTGGACATTCCAACATGACAATGATCTAAAACACAAGGCCAAGTCGACCTGTCATTGGCTACAGCAGAATAAAGTGAAGGTTCTGGAGTGGCCATCTCTGTCTCCTGACCTGAATATCATTGAGCCACTCTGGGGAGATCTCAAACTTGCAGTTCATACAAGACAGCCCAAGAATTTACAGGAACTGGAGGCTTTTTAGCAAGAGGAATGAACAGCTTTACCATCTGAGAAGATAAAGAGCCTCATCCACAAATACCACAAAAGACTTCAAGCTGTCATTGATAAAGGGGGCAATACATAGTAGCAAAAACTGGGGTAAGTAAACTCTTGATTAGGGTCATTTGGGTAGTTTGATGCCATTATGATTTAAAAAGAGTAAACACGGTTGATTGATAATATATGGCTTCAGCCAAACACGAACCACGAGTGAAAGAAAAGTTTGTGTTATGATGCATATTCTCTGTAAAGTAAAGTTTACTTGTTGTATTCATGCGTTTCAATTGTTGCTGGAAATAGCAGCAAACCCTGAGCATTTCCCAAACCACATTGAAATCGCGATCTGCCACCATTGTCAATGTTAAATTAATGACAGCCCAAAACAGGTCGCAAAAAACAGTGCGATTGCAAGAAACCCATTCTGTTGCAGCAAAAAAAAAAAAAAAATATAGATGCCTGCACCTTTTTCAGGCGGTGAGAATTAAGCCCTTACAAAATGAATGGGCTCAAACTGCACTGAAAAGAATCACATGTCATTTAAAAAGGAAAGCGTTGCGAAAGAGGGTCTTAAGAAAGAGAACTGCCCATAGGAGGCAAAGGGTTTATTTTCCGCCTAGCATCCTTCTCCTGGTAGGTGGCGCTATAAAACCCTATCGGTTATAGATAGGCTATGTCCACTAATGAACCATTTCATTTTTTTCAATTTTCCAGAAATGTAATAATGCAATCTATAGTGTGGTTTAATCTCCCATCTCTGCACCACCAAAGACATACAAAATGCCAATAAGGTTTGAATCACATTCAGTGGTGAGAATACTGGAATTTTTTTACATTTTAGATTAGATTGTGTGTGGCTTCCTGCATGCATCTCAAGGTTTAATTTAAAAAAAATATATATATCAGAGCAGGCCTTTACATTAAATCATGTCCTCTTGTTAACTGGATATTCTTTATTATAAAATTTGTAGTGAGCTCTGAATTGTTTACCTGCATGTATGCACCGCAGACTTTTGTAGAATGGCACATGTATATAGACACAAGTTTCCAAATGTAGACAGTCTGCATTCAGAGACTTCTGTTTTGAATCCATGTACCACTTTAAGCAGGTCACAGCGCATACCTTCATACAAGTGCCTACAACCATTCATATCTATGGGCCGCTGTACGCAGCACTAGAGCTCCCAGACACCGAAATACCTCAGAGTATTTACAGGTGATACTCGAAAAATTTGAATATCGTGAAAAAGTTAATTTCACTAATGCAACTTAAAAAGGTGAAACTAATATAGGAGATAGACTCATTACATGCAAAGCAAGATAGTTCAAGCCGTGATTTCTCATAATTGTGAGGATTATGGCTTACAGCTCATGAAAACCCCAAATCCACAATCTCAGAAAATTGGAATATTACATGCAATCAATAAAACAAGGCTTGTACATAGAATATCAGACCTCTGAAAAGTATAAGCATGCATATGTACTCAGTACTTGGTTTGGGCCCCTTTTGCAGCAATTACTGCCTCAATGCGTCGTGGCATGGAAGCTATCAGCCCGTGGCACTGCTGAGGTGTTATGGAAGACCAGGATGCTTCAGTAGCAGCCTTCAGCTCTTCTGCATTGTTCGGTCTCATGTCTCATCTTTCTCTTGGCAATGCCAGTGTGGGCAGGTGCCAAGTCCTGCTGGAAAATGAAGTCAGCATCCCCACACAGCTTGTCCGTGGAAGGAAGCATGAAGTGCTCCAAAATCTCATGGTAGACGGCTGCGTTGACCATGGCCTTTATGAAGCCCAGTGGACCAACACCAGCAGATGACATGGCTCCCCAAATCAACACAGACTGGACTTCAAGCATCTTGCAGCGTGTGCCTCTCCATTCTTCCTCCATACTCTGGGTCCTTGGTTTCCAAATGAGATGCAAAATTTGCTCTCATCAGAAAAGAGGACTTTGGACCACTGAGCAACAGACCAGGTCTGGTTTTTCTTTAGCCCAGGTAAGACGCTTCTGACGTTGTTTGTTCAGGAGTGGCTTGACAAGAGGAATATGACATTTGAAGCCCATGTCCAGGATCCGTCTGTGTGGTGGCTCTTGAGGCACTGACTCCAGCCTCAGTACACTCCTTGTGAAAGTCCCCAACACTTTTGAATGGCCTTTTCCTGACAATCCTCTCCAGGCTGCTTGTGCACCTTTTTCTTCCACACTTTTCCATTCCACATAACTTTCTATTAATGTGCTTTGATACAGCACTTTGGGAACATCCAACTTCTTTTACAATTACCTTTTGAGGCTTTCCCTCCTTATGGAGGGTGTCAATGATGGTTTTCTGCACAACTGTCAGGTCAGCAGTCTTTCCCATGATTGTGATTCCTACTGAACCAGACTGAGAGACCATTTAAAGGCTCAGGAACCCTTTGCAGGTGTTATGGCTTAATTAGCTGATTAGAGTGGGACACCGAGCCTAGAATATTGCACCTTTTCACAATATTCAAATTTTCTGATATTGTGGATTTGGGGTTTTCATGAGCTGCAAGCCATAATCACCATAATTATGACAAATCACGGCTTGAACCATCTTGCTTCGCATGTAATTATCTCATATATATTCGTTTCACCTTTTAAGTTGTATTAGTGAAATAAATGAACTTTTGCATGATATTCTAATTTTTTCAAGTATCACCTGTACATGGTGAGCAGAAATGCACACTTGCACATGCACCCTTAGAGTTTAATTGTGCTAATTTTAAGAGCAAAAAAAAAAAAAAAAAAAAACATTTAATAAAGGATATGAAGGAATACTAAAACTTGATTTTCCAGAGCAGCCAGGCATATGGGAGTCTACTTATGATTCATGCATTTCTTTTGACTGGATCCCATTGGAAAAATGCATGAATCTGGAGAAAAAAAATAAAACGGACCCCTTACTTTTTCCTGTATTAGGAGAATTTAAGGCTTGGTTCACACTGCAATGGCAAAGTTCTACGACTTTGCCCTGTGACTTCTGACTTGGATGCCATTTAGAAAACTATACAAGGGCTGAAATCATACCCAAGTCAGACCAAAGTAGTGCAGGAACCTTTTCTAAAGTCAGAATGACTTCTGTAGTATGAGTTAAGATGGCTCTCGTAGGGAAACCTTGAATTTGACATGTCATGCGACTTGGAGTCTCACAAGTTGGATCCATGTCGCAGCAGTGTGAACCGAGTACCCTTTCAGAAACTGGGGGGGGGGGGGGGGGAAGGGATAAAAATATCCTGCGCGCACACACACACACACTACAGTAACTTTAAGCCCTGGTTCCCACTGATGCAGTGTGGGTAACTCAGCTTCCTTGCATTTCCCACACCTCATAGCAAATCGCACGGTGTTCATACGATCGGATTTGAGAGTCAATTAAAAGTTGACACCCCAAAAGCAGGTCACAAAATCTCCAGTGCAAACAAAAGAAAGCTGCCGGCACCTTTTTCATGCAGATGTAGTGCCATTTGAGCCACTCAAATGAATGGACTCAAATTGCACTGCACAGAATCGCATGTGATTTGCACAGTAATGTAGTGGGAACCAGGGCTAAAGGAAAAATATTTCAGAATAATTTATTCCTAAAAACATACTGTATCTAAGCTAAATGATCCACTGGGAAACAAAAAAAAAGAAAAATTATTATCACAAAGCAGCCTACCTGGCACTGTTACTGTTCCATCTTGTTCTAAAGTTTCTGGGTTAATCCTTATGGCTGTCACACTGTGATTGTTCACATCTCTGTAGAGCAAATAACCCTAAGGTATAGAAGATCAAAAAGCATGTCATTTTCAGTACGATTTACAAACACTGCTTATTTTGTGTTATCAGCATTTAGTCTGAAAAATAACTGGTTAAACTGCAGCCGCTTCTCCCCCCATTACTGACAAAACCATAGACACCTGTGTGCTGAACTCTGTCTTTGTAGAAGCGGCCATCTTGGTAGAGATAGGGCATTTATTTCCTTAGGTCAGAGCCTCCAGCAAGGTAAGTAACAGTGAGAAGCACAGTATTGTCGTAGGAAAGCATTAGGTACTATAAAAGCTTTTGTAGATGGGAAAATGCCGCATACTTTTAGATGTATGCAGATTCCATTTCAGGTGAGTTTAAGGTGCTTTTTGAGTTCAATCCGATTTCCTTTACATGTGCTTTTAACCTCCTCCTGACTTGCATTTAAGCTGTGTTGCCATGTTCAATGCTTTTGCATTTCCATTGGCTTGTATTGGAAGAAAAACCAAAAGCCTGTGTACACAGGCCCTTACAGTGAAAGTTCTTAATGGCCTCTTCGTGTACCTGAATGTTAAATATTCATGACAGGACTATGGCCTGATAGTGCACCAGAATGTTTTAAAGTCTTAACATACCTGTTGACTATTAAGTTTAGAAACGCATCCATGTTTAGTGCTCATAAAAAGGGCACCACTTTGATTTAGTTACACATTACTACTGCAGATTTAAAAAATATAATTCCAGGCTAAACTCAACTAGTCCTGAAAATACTCACTTCCACCTCTTATAACACCTGTGCTGACTAACCTGTGTAAGAAATATATCTATACTTACCCATTTTCAGCCTGCTCTGGTCTGGTCACGTGATCAGGCTCTCCTGCATCAGTCAGGGAGGCTGCAGGGGAGAGGGGGGTGTGGAGATAATGGATGGGCCAAAAGAGCCTATGGGTAATGTCACCGCTTTAGGCTTTACCACCCGTTGTCGAGAGCTTTCTTCTCCCCTGCAGCTGACACAGGGGAACACAGAGATGCAAATCATATCAGCCGATGCCTGGGACATGCAGTTTAGGGCGCAGGGCAGAAACGCTGTGATTCTGCCCACGATCAACACACAATTGCAAAACACATGTTCAAGTGCCATTATTTTCAATGGCACCTAAAAGATGGTGTGGTTTTGACAGGATTTGTGCGGCAAATCACATCTCGTGAAGCTTGTGGCCCGAAAAGGATCAGCAGCGTCTTTTGGGTGACGAGCTTTATGTGATGCAATAAATCGCAACAAAATCAGACCGTGTTTTAGGGGCCATTAAAATGGCACCTATAGCTGCACTTTTCGATTTAGTAAATTGAGATTGCGGGCAGAATCGCAGCGATTATATCACGATACCAAAATGCCCAGGTGTGAATGGAGCCTAATAGAGCTTGATTGGCTGCTCAGCATGTGCTTGTACTGAGCACCCAGGTGTTTTCGCGTGTGAGGGTAACAGGGAATTCGTTTTTTTTTTTCTCTTAAGGGCCAGCGCCTCATTTACTTCTAACGAGCAGAAGATTCACTTCTGCTGAGCGTTGAGAGCCCCTTTCCCGACTAGCACCCAATCGGTGCTCATCACACTGCAAGCTCTCACCTCTCCGCTAATCTCTGGGACTGGAGACAGGCAGGGAGGAGAGTAGGAGTTCAACAGCACAATGTTAAAATTTTAAATACGGTTTTGGTTAAAATTATTTTAAATCATCTTTTTCAGGACAAGTAGATTGGGAAGCCAATTTAGTCCCTTGGACAAGTATTTTTTTTTTTACTTTATTTCCACACCCGATGGGGAACATATAACCAAACTGAAGTAGGTAACAGGTAAAAGATAAATTAGGTTTAAAACTGGAATTCTACATCAAGTCCTTCAATATCACACTACATCCAATAAGAGTGAACCAATGGGTCATTGAAATGCAGTCACTGTACTACGAGATAATAGGTGGAGCACTAAATCAGAGGTGCTCAGCCAGGACTTTTTGGCTAGCAAAGTTAATATACATCATGGGGTACTTGCCATTCTCTACAATTTACTTTATATTTATCACTCAGATACAGTCAGTGCTCTCCTAATTAGCCAGGCCAGCTCAAGTATGAAGTAAACGAGCTGCAGTACTAACATGAATAGGTGATAAAAATGCAGTTCTATTAAAGCACAGCTTGCTGAAGCACTTGTATAAACACCTTAGTCACCCAGGTGACTCAGTGGGTATAAAGAGCCATGAGGCCTCTGTCTGCAACGCCAAAAAATAAAAAAGGAAATGGTTTTTTATAGGACTTCTAATGGGTTGTGTATTGTGACGTTTCCTCAACTGCACACAATGAAAAATCCTCAATGTACCTGAGCATAACCCAACCAAGACTTCTTTTCTCTTCTGCTCTGGATACGGGATGTGGAATTGTAAATGTGGCCCTGGAAAGAAAAAACAAAAAACAGGTTTTAACCCCAATTTAAATAAGCAAACAGTTGCTTCTAGAGTCATACAGCGGTTCATATTCTCAGCCCGTTTCACATACTGCAATCAAATACATGCCCTGAATTACCTTAGTACGGAATCGTGACCAAAAAAAAAAAGAGGATTTATTATCCAAAAGATCAATACAGCAAACGGAAAAATAAGGGTATGGTTTGGCAGCAAGATCTCATTGATCTTTCTGTTCTACTAAAAGATATATAGATGAAATATATTAACATCTACCAAAAAGCCAGAAAAATCTATAAAATTCAGGTCACTGGGTGATCACTGTAGGTCCTCCCTTAATTTACAAAAAAAAAAAAAAAAGCTTGAAAATCAGAGTGCCCTCAGCCAAGCAAAGGAGAAGACAGATTATACTCACCCTCACTGTTCCACTGTATCCGGAACCAATTTTGTAAAGGCCATCTTTGCATAAAAGATAGAGGAAGAAGCCATCGCTCTGAAGGAGGCACTGATCGTCTTCATCGACAGGGATTTCTTTCAGAGACCATTTTTGCATCAAAGCAGCCTTTTTAATCCCACTTGTAAACCAGTCCTGGATCTGAATTTTACCCACCAGAACTGCTTGAACACTCCGCTGCAGAGAGTTCAAGATGATTGGCACCTGTCACATATGAAAATAAAAAGGTTACAGTCGGGATGTAAGGCAGTGGAACACAGAAGTAAAATATGGGTGCAAAACTGGTTTGGTTTCTAAAGAAAACCTACACCTGAAAGTAGTCCAGAATATCTAAAAGGTGTGATTGCCCTTATCAGATATGTATATTTAAGAATACAACAAATCCAAAATATATTTCATGCACGAGTTGTCCATACATATGTGCTTACTGAAAGTCATAGTCTCTCTCCCCCCCCCCCCCCCAAATTACTGAGTGGAGTCAACACCAGTTCTTAGCAAGAATACGGATGTATCAGGCCTTTAATAATTTTATTAAATTACATTTTCTAGTTTTCAGCTAAAGCAGGGGTCTCTAAACTTTCAAAACAAAAAGGGCCAGTTTACATACCTTCAAAATTAAGCCCCCCCCCCCCCCCCCCCCCAACTGTGGCCAGTGGGGGTAAACAATGCCATAGGCTTTGGTGGTCAGTTGGAGTAAAGAAAAAAAAAATAGGATTTTTATAACAACTTACCTGTAAAATCCTTTTCTTGGAGTAGATCATGGGACACAGAGCCTTAATTACTTACTTAATGGGTTATAGGCCACCTTCAGGTGATGGACACTGGTATACCCAATCTAGGAAGTTCACTCCCTATATAACCCTTCCTCCCTTCTGGAGCACATCAGTTTTTGTAGCAAAGCAATATACTCAAAGGCCAAAAAAGAGGGGAGGGACCTGTGTCCCATGATGTACTCCAAGAAAGGATTTTTATAACAGCTTACCTGTAAAATTCTTATTTTCTTTATCGTACATCATGGGACACAGAGCCTTAATTACTTAATGGGACGTCCCATAGCAATGCTACTGGAGGGGAGGGAGACATAACCCGGAGGGTACCCCCAGACTTGAGGACCTATACTGCTGCCTGCAGCACACTGCGCCCGAAGGCGATATGCTCATACCTCCTTACATCCACCTGATAATTTTGTTAATGTATGCACTGAAGACCAAGTTGCGGCCTTACAGCTCTAAGCCATGGCGGCCTGGTAACGCACTGCCCAAGAAGCACTAACCGCCCTGGTAGAGTGCGCCTTAACTTGAAAAGGGGGAGTCTTACCCCTTAAATCAAAAGTTTGCATTACAACTTGCCGAATTCATTTAGCGACAGTGAATTTTGACGCTGCCTGCCCTTTCTTAGGACCCTCCGGCAGAATAAATAAGACATCAGTCTTCGGAATCTGAGCAGTTGCCTTTAAATAGATTTTCACTGCTCTCACCACATCAAGACAATGTAGTGACTTTATCCCTGGAACATGGCTTTGAAAAAACCGATGGCAGGACAATATCTTGTTTCAGGTGGAAAACAGAGACCACTTTTGGTAAAAAACCTGGACGAGGGCACACCACTCTGTCCTCAAGAAAGATCAAACATGTCTCTTTACAAGAAAGAGCAGCCAATTCCAAAACCCTCCTTGCTGAGGATATAGCAATCAAAAATATCAACTTCCTTGTCAGAAGGACTAAGGGAATATGTTGCATCGGTTCAAAAGGCTGTTTTTGTAACACAGACAAAACTAAGTTCAAGTCCCAAGGGTTCAAGGGAGGTTTGATGGGCGGATTAAGCCGCATCACCCCTTGCATAAAACCTCGGACTAAAGAATGTGTAGCAAGCGGTCTTTGAAATAAGACCGATAAAGCTGAGACTTGGCTTTTAATAGTACTCAAGGCCAATTTCATTTCTACCCTTAATTGTAGAAAGGCAAGAATTCTGCCTACGATACATCTCCGAGGGTGCCAACCCTTGGATTCACACCAGGAAACATAAGCCCTCCAGACTTTATAATATATAGTTCTGGAAGCTGGCTCCCTTGCATTAATCAGGGTAGAGATAACTGACCTGGAAGGCCAACGTTTCTTCAGAATGTGGGTTTCAACAGCCAAACCGTTAAATTTAGAGACCAAAAGGTAGGATGGAATATCGGTCCCTGTGAGAGCAGATCTGGCCGTAGTGGGAGGGACCATGGGCCCTCCACTGCCATCTTTACGATTTCTGCATGCCATGACCCTCTGGGCCCACGCTGGTGCCACCAGAATTACTGGCTTTCTTTCTAGCTTGATCCTGCAAAGTCGAGGCAGCAACTAAATAGGGGGAATGCATAAATCAGCGAGAACTGATCCCACGGGGTCACCAACGCATCTGTTCCACATGCGAGTGGATCCCTTGTCCTGGACACAAAGTTGACCCACTTCATGTTGAATCTGGACGCTAGAAGATCTACGTCCGGAGTCCCCCATCTTTGGCAAAGAGCCCAAAAGATGTTGGGGTGAAGGAACCGTTCCCCCGGGAATAACTGCTGGTGACTCAAGTAGCCCGCCTGCCAATTCTCTACTCCTGGAATGAAGACTGCCGATAGGCACGGAACATTCCTTTCTGCCCAATTTAGAATATGGTTCACCTTTCTCTGCGCCAAGAGACTTTTGGTGCCCCCTTGGTGACCGATACAGGCCACAGCTTTGGCATTGTCGGATTGGATCCTGACAGGACAATTCCGTAACCTGAAAGTCCAGGCCTTCAGAGCCAGACGCACTACCCGAATCTCTAGGATATTGATGGGCAGAGCTCTTTCGGTTCTTGACCACTGTCCCTGGACAGTTGTCTTTTCTAGTACTGCTCCCCAGCCTGAAAGGCTAGCATCCATCGTTACCACTTTCCAGATGACTGGTCTGAAGAATTTTCCTTTCAGCAGATTCTGGGTTAGTAACCAAGTGGGGCTTTGGGACACTCTTGGGGACAGCCGCATTGGCAAGTCTAAAGCTTGAATTGTTTTGTTCCAAGTAGACAGCATACTGTTTTGCAACAGTCTTGAATGGAACTGGGCATAAGGAACTGCTTCGAATGAAGCCACCATGGTTCCTAGCAACCTCATGCAAAGGCGACTGGAGGAATCGCCTTTTGACCTGACCAATCGCACCAGCCCTCTTATGGAGTTGATCTATGCCTGAGGCAAGAACACCTTTTCCTGGGCTGTGTCTATGATCAGACCCAAGTACTCCAGCCATTTTAGCGGTATTAAGGAAGATTTCTCTAGGTTGAGAATCCAACCCAAACTTTCCAGGTAACTGGTTGTAATGCGTACGCTTTGCTCCAAACGAGCCACCAACTAGTCTATTAGCAGTAGATCGTCTAGGTACGCTACGACTGTTATGCCCTGTGCCCTTAACCTTGCTAGAGGTGGGGCCAGCACTTTTGTGAACACCTGGGTTGCTGTGGCTAGCCCGAAGGGCAGGTCTACAAACTGGAAAGGATGCTGTTTTAACTCGAAACGCAGAAACTTTTAGCAGGAAATATAGGAACATGCAGATGTGCATCCCGGATGTCGATAGATGCCAGAAGTTTTCCTCCTAGAAGGATAGAAACTACTGACCTGTCTCCATGCGAAAGGAGCAGATCTTCAGGAACTGATTTTGATTTTTTTAAATCTAAAATGGGTCTGACATCTCCATTTGTTTTTGGTACCATAAAAAGATTTGAATAAAACCCCAAACATTGCTCTTTTGTGGGGACCTGTATGATCACCCCTTGAGATATTAATCGGTCTAGTGCCTGAAACAGATTGTCTTTTCTCTGGATCTTTGGGAATGCTTGACCTCGGGAAACGAGATGGTGGAAAGTCCAGAACTCCCTTTGGTAGTTCAGCCAATTCCCGGGCTTGTTGTGCAGGAACCTCATTAAGGGCCTGTCTAAATTGGTCCTTTAGGGATTGACAGACGCCTATTGCAGTGACTGCAGGCTGAGTAATGGCACCTGCCAAGGAAAAAGTAGATTTTAACAGGGATTCCAACTTTTTATCTGTTGGATCCTTAAGCATTTGTGCATGGTCTATAGGACAAGTTAGGCCTTTATTCACACTGGAAATCGCAGAGTCAACTGCTGGTACTTTCCCATTTTTTGGAGAATTTCTCCTCCACGGGATAGAGAATTGAAAATCTCTTAGGAGAGAGAAAATGCTCATCCGGGTGATCCCATTCAGCAAAAATAAGCTGTTCTCGTAATGCACGTGCAGAAAATGCATGCGGAGGCTGAGAAGGTTTTAAGGAACCCAAGGAAGAAACTTTCAGGAAACTCCATTAAAGGTAGTATGAAAGTAGAACGAACCATCTTCATAAGAGATTGTAACAGCAATTTCTCAGATTGAGCGGCTGAAAAAGGCTCATCTACCGTTGTTTCCTCCGCAGAGGAATCATCGGTTTGTTTTTCCTACTGATCGCCTGAGGATAACACCTCATCCTGTGCCCACTGTTCCCCTTGCAAGGGGACTGAAGTGGAGGAGGGGGATCTAGTACGCTTCCTATCCATTTGAATGGAGGATGCGATTAAAGCTGCTAATCTTCCTTCCAGACCCTGCAGGGTGGAGGAAAGGACATCTTCAATCACGTATACAGGGGCTGAGATGTGAGAAGCAGTTGTACCATCAATTTGTTCAAATGGCTCACCCTGGCTTGCCATAATTGGTAATTCAGGCGAGGATGACAGCGTGGAAATACGACCCTTAGTACCTTTTTGGTCTTGGCGGTCTTTTTTTTAGCAGGCATAGTCCTAAGCACAAAAACAGAGGCACTATACAATTGCACATAAATCGCTGAATATAGTCATGACATTTAAAGCCGCTATAAAGTTCAGCCTAATGCTGGGGAAAAAAAAAAATTAAAGAAATGCCAGTTTGCGACCCTCACGTGTCCCACAGCTCCTGTGTCCCTATGTGCAGACTGCTTGTTTTCTCCTCGCCAGCTGAGGAGAGACTGTCCCAAGCTGTGGTTTTATTAGTTTTTGCCTGCTGTGCGTCCTCATGGACGTTAACAGCACCACGCTTAGGACCCGCCACCCCCTCCGTAAAAAAATTCTGCCCTTTTTCATTTAACAGGTTGCCACGCGCAGCGCTTTCGGGTCTACAGAAACAGCGGGGACCTCAGCACCCCCCGCAGTGGGGGGAGGGGTAATGTAAAGGGGGTACACCACTGATGTCCTCCTAACCCTCTGGTCCCTTCAGGGGGGAGAAAAAAACATTTGGCAGATTACCTTTACCTGAGAAAAAAATCCCCTTGCACACGCTGCTGCGGCTACACAGAGACTGACTGAGCTTTACAGTGAAGACAACAGACTATGTGCATAGACTCTCTCCCTAGTGGCGAAATAAGGCATGACAACATTTTTTCCCTAATAGAAGAATACATAGGTGGACTTTTCAGTTCCTAAGTTTCTTCCCTTACCTTATCCCCACCGCAGGATTTGCTGAACAGACAATCCAACCGTCACCCATCACGGCGGGCTGCGTTTAGCAAACCTTCAAGGACTGGGTCCCTGATATCAGGGTTCCACTCCCTTGGACCTGTAAAAGCACCCCACCAGGAAATCTTTAGGTAATATAGCAAGACCTAAGCCCTGGGTCCAGCCCTACAAAGAAGCATTACAGGCAAAACCTCGTCATTCGGATACAAGGCCCCAGGTACCATCCACTTAGGCCTCAGTGGCACTTTGGATGGATCTGGTCTATGGAGGCTATTTAAATCCAGCATGGATCCCTCCTAGAGCTCCTCAGAGCACATCTTCACTCATGACCAACACCTTAGATAGACACTGGTGAAAAACTGATGTGCTCCTGGGAGGAGGGGTTATATAGGGAGTGAACTTCCTGGATTGAGTATACCAGTGTCCATCACCTGAAGGTGGCCTATAACCCATTAATTACTTAAGGCTCTGTGTCTCATAATGTACGATAAAGAAATTATATCAGTGTTAGGGAGGAATAGTGCCCCATTGTTCGTGTCAGTGGAAGGAGTAATGCCCTGTATTCATGGAAGAAATAATGGCTCAAGGTCCACAAAAAAGCAAAGGGCCACATCTGACCCGCGTGTCGCAGCCTGGAGACCCACGCTAAAGCATTAAAAAGCAGAAACTTATCTAACCTGACAAGGAAAATCAGGCCATCTATGAATTTTCTATGTGTGAGAGATTTATTTAAAAAGGACAAACTCTGGTTTAAAAGAAAAAAAAAAAAAAAATTTAAGCATGTATTGTTAACCTTTAACCCCCCAACCCCCACCAATTTTTTTTTTTGTGATCCAATTTGCTGTTAGAGGGTAGCTACACTCATTTTCCATGGTCCTACTGTATATAGGAATGTAACCACTTTTACTCCAGAGATGGACTAGGGACTGTGGGATTTGCAGTTTGCATAGAGCAGTGCACCTGACCGCAACTAAAGCATTGCTCTTTTTTTTTTTGGGGGGGGGGGGGGGGGGGGGGGGAGAATAGAGATAGTTTGGTGTCAGTTTAAATGGTTTCAGTAAAGAAAATGTCACTTCCTTGCCCCTTGTGGCAACACTCTACAGACTGATTAAGCCTTAGCAGCATTGTCACGTGTGTGTGTGTGTGTGGGGGGGGGGGGGGTCACATGACCTGGAGTAAAGAAGAACCGGCAGCCTTGAAACATGTTGCTATTCCCCCTCAACATCCTAGAACACGTGACGCCATATCAAGCTCACCTTGCGCTCCACAGAGCCCTCCTCCGGCTTCCTACTTCCTAGTTGTCTGTCAGCCCCTGGTTTCTACCCAAACCGCTGCGTAATGGAGAATTGGATGGGACAATACATTCCATATGCACAGTGGTGCCATTGGCCTATTTTTGCTTATATGCACCATTTCTTCCACACCCATGTGAGCGGCCCATCTTGAGTGTAACTGTTTTGTATACTGCACTTATTAGAGCACCCTCAATTCCATAGGACGGCAGCGGGAGCCAAATGGCACCACACTGCTGTTTCAGCCAATGAGAAGGCGAGGCCTGGGCAGCCAAATCAAGCCTACAACATCTCTGAATAGAGATGGCGCTCATGTAAGTATTAGGGGGGGGGGGGGGGTGACTGAACAAATAAGGCTTATCTTAGAAATGCATTAAGATAAAAAAATAAATAACTGACTTTACAACCACTTTTAAAAACAGGTATGATTCTGTGATGGACATCACTGCATAGACTTGGGAATACTTCAAAGAGTCACTGTCTAAACACAGTTCACCATGTCATTCAAAAATGCAAGGCAAAGCTCCAAGCACAGAAGAAGCCATACGTGAACATGATTCAGAAACACCATCTTTTCTGGGTCAAAGCTCATTTAAAATGGTCTTTTGCACAGTGGAAAACTGCTGTTGTCATACCAATAGAAATTTGACATTTTGGCAACCAGGGGCGCTGTGTTTTCTGGACTAAAGAGGGACCTCCTGGCATTTTATCAGCACAGAGTTCAAAATCCTGCATCTCTGATGCTATAGCTTTGCAGTAATGCGTATGGAATGGACAGCTTGCACAGATTTGGAGCATACTTATTCATTGTTGGGTTTCTTCTTTATTTTTTTGTATAGTATTTTTCCCTCAAGCCTTTTTTATTTCCCATCTCCCGTGATATCCATACTCCCAGACCGGACCGCCAACTCCATGTTGTTTTGTATGTATGGCAGTCCATTGGTTGCGCAGTTGCCTTGACAACCAGACGCGGACCCGACTACGTAATTTGACGTTCTGGCTATTCAAGGATGTCTTGTTGGCATCTGCGCATGCTCTGAAGAAACCCTGGTGACAGCTGAAACGCGTCAGCATGACACCATCACGCTCCCAACAGCGTACACGCTGGTCCACTTGCACGCTAAGGGGACACCTCCGTGAGCTTCACGAGTGCCTGCGGAAAGCCCCGAATCTTTGTGACGGCCGTGCTGCATAGGCTACGAACTGGAAAAAGGCTTCCTTGTTCCACTCGGCAATACACGGAAGGTCGATATCCCTCATAGCCTAGGAAGTTATCCTGATGAGCTGATGGAGGACTTTATCCAAAGGAGCTGCTTACCCATCGGTGCAGAGGTGGTGTTCGCTGTCAGGAAAGCGGTGAGATTCAACCTTTTACACCTCCCGTCTGGGAGGGTCATACCCACAAGTTAACCGCCTTCTATCTATAGACACACCAACCTGCCAACATTGATTTTTCTGAGCCAGCAGTAAGTCCCGTGCAACTATAGTTCAGCCATAGGATCCTCCTTCCAGCATACCCTGATTGACTGAGTCTATATAACCACAGTGAGTTCTGTGTTCAATGACCAATCATGAAAGGAAAGCGCAATAAATCATATCGCTGCTGTTGATCTCTGACGGTTCACAACACAGCGGGGAAGGCGATATTTAAAACTGTATGGTAACTTCTAACCTCCTCTGTAACACCCCTCCCCTTCATCTGCTTTGTGACTTCTGAAGGACGAAATCATTTTCTTTTAGATGATCCAGCAGTGACTACCATTTCCAACAGTCATTCAATGGGGGAATGTATGGAGGAATGTGTGGTGGCCATTAAACGTGTGTAGGCAACTTTGCCTATTTTAATGAAATTTTGGTGGTATTTTCTTGATGAAATTTGTTTGATCAGTGTTTAAGTGATTTGCACAATAAAACTTTATACTTTTGCTTAATTGCCTGTCCCTCTGAAGAATTGCTTTTTTGGAATGGATTTGTCAATTGATATGCCTAAAGAATTCAGAGGAACTTACCTGCAGTACCACACTATTTAACTTTAGGTGTGTGCAATGAGCTAACCATTAGCGGTTGATGTGACCTCCATCAATTTGCCCTGTGAATCCAATTTGCTTTGGTTGAGCCTATCTGTTCTTTTATCCTTTTTTGTCTCACAAATTTGGAGCAGCATATGCTCCCATCCAGACTGTCAGGGAATGCCTTGCATTTTTCAGTAGGACAATGCTAAAGTGCATACTGCATCTATGACAACAGCATGGCTTCGTAGTAGAAGAGTCTTGGTGCTCAACTGGCCTGCCTGCAGTCCAGACCTTTTACCAACTGGTAATTTTTGGTGCTTGAAGCGAAAAAAAAATATGACAAAGACCACCCAGAACTATTGAGCAGTTAAAATCCTATATCTGGCAAGAATGGGACAACAGTCCTCTCCCAAAACTCAGTTCCCAGACCTTTACAGAGTTAAAAAAAAAAAAAAAGAAGGAGGGGTTGCTACACAGTGGAAAACTCCATCACTGAAAACAATTATCCACTTCAGCATAATCACAATCTGTCATGGCATGTTTTATTACCATCTACCCTTGTACACACTGGAATCAAAAAGTAAAATACATGGAAGTTGGGGGATTCTTTAAGTGAACCTTTTTACTTTTTCTATTCACTCTTTTACATCAGCTGATGTGGCAACAGTGGACAAGACAAAAGTGATCTGTATTAGCAGTGTTCAAGAACTATGTGAAAAGGCGCAATGCCATTAAAACAAAAGCTAAAAATTCCCTAATTTCCACCAAAATTAGAAATTCTTCTGAGGGGGCGTGGTCTGGACATGGCCGAGCTCGGCTGAGGTGGAATTATCAGGTTCTCCTTAAAAACATCTATTTGTACAAAAATACAAGAATCTAACTACAAGATTTTGACCAGGTGGTACTATAACACCTCAGTTATTACACAAGTACTTCCCAACCACCACAGACAAATGCTGGAGATGCCAGACGGACAAGGAGAAGCTACTCCATATCTTTTGGACTTGCCCTTTGCTGCAACATTTCTGGACGACAGTTAGGACGGTTACTCAGAAATTTACAGATCATACAATTCATAATGATCCAGCTTTCCTTGTGCTCCACGCTAACGCGATCCAAGCACAGAGCTACAGTAAAAAAAATTTTAAAAAAATAGCGCAACATTTATTGAATGCCGCTAAATCCTGCATTCCCCTTATGTGGAAAAAAGCACACCTCCGTTTATTGGGTTGTGGTTACGCAGAGTAAAAGAAATTAAAAAATTAGAAGACCTAGTTCTTACAGCACAAAATAAACAGGAAAATCATTCTAAGGCACGGAGGCTCTAGAACATGTTTATTCTATCTGATGGTGTGTCCCAGTTTAACTCTTGAAAAGCAAATCGATACAGGCCTGATAGATACTTAAAGTGGCGATACGCTCACTGCTTCCGGGTCAGCACCCCTCCCCCTTTTTTCATTACCCCTCTCCTAACTCTTTCTGTACTTTCTCCGGTACTAATGTGTTTTCTTTCATCTCTTCTGACTCTTCCGCTTTAACAGTGTTTGGGGATTGGGCAGTCCAACTGGATCTCTGATTGAGACAATATAACATTAATCACTCAATAACCCATGATACTAGTGTCATGTGTCCAACACTGTCATTGAAAATGTTGTCACAAGCCTTATTGATATTACTGTCATGTGTTTCACGCCGTTTATTCAACACCGGACAGATAGCTGGCTTTTATCTTAGTAACCACCCATGTACATTTTCTGTTATGGTTGTCATTGCACTGTACCTTCCCCATACTTCTCTAAAAACAATAAAATTTATAAAACAAAAAAAATAAATTCTTCTTTTTGGGGCTCATCAATGCAGGAACAATGAGTACCCCCCAGAGAGGTCCCTGGTTCTCACTAAATACAATTTCTGCTTCCCTTCCCTATGGAAGTTATTGTAGTCCTAATCCACATTAGTGTTATTTCACAGAGACTCCAAACAGGCGATTCTCACCAATTCTCCTGAAAATGCTTCAATTTCTCATATATACAGAATAGATAAATAAAAAAAATTATGATCCAAGGTAGAGCTGCACGATTCTGGCTAAAATGAGAATCACGATTTTTTTGCTTAGAAGATAGATCACGATTCTCGCAGCGTAACATCATCTTTCACATTAAGGCCTCATGCACACAGGCTGTTAAAACAACATTATGAAAACGCCAGTATCTTTGCAGTGATTTTTTTTAACTTTTTTCAACGTTTTCGCAATAGCGTTTGAGCATTTTTCCGCGTTAGCGTTTTTTTTCAAATTTTTTTTTTTCCAATGGACCAAAAACGTCAAGAAACATTGAATGACGTTTTTGAGCGTTTGAGCGTTTATCAGCGTTAGAGCGTTTTTACAGCTGAAAAACGTCTCTCAGAACCCACTGGTCCTGGGTTTTTTTACAGCTTAAAAATGCCTAGGTGGGCATGAAGCCATAGACCAACATAGACAGGCCTTTTTAAGCTGAAAAAAAAGCTCAAAAAAGCAGCTGTAAAAACGTCCGTGTGCCTTAAACAAAAAAATTGGGCTAACTTTACTGGTTTTTTTTATTCATTGAAGTGTATTTTTTCCCAAAAAATTGCATTTGAAAGACCGCTGGGCGAATACAGTGTGACATAAAATATTGCAGTAATTGCCATTTTATTCCCTAGGGTCTCTGCTAAAATATATATAACGTTTGGGGGTACCAAGTATTTTTCTAGCAAAAAATATTGATTTTAACTGAAGAAAGAAATGTCAGAAAAAGATTAAGGGCCCTTTCACACGGGACGGATCCGTGATGATCCGCCCTGTGAACATCCGCTCATCCATTGATCCCCGCTGAGCCGGCGGATGGCAGGGACCGCCCTGTCAGATCTCCGCTCTCCCCTATGGGGGATCGGATGAACACGGACCGTCTGTCCGTGTTCATCCGATCTGCAGACGATAGAAAAATAGGATTTTCCTCCGTCTGCAGAAACGGACGATAGCGGGGACGTATGATATCGGGTGTCAGCGGATGTTTACCCACTGACACCCGCTATCCCATAGGGATGCATGTATGTCCGTATTTCATCCGAAAACGGATGGATGAAATATGGACATACTGTCCGCTCGTGTGAAAGGGGCCTTAGACTTTAAGTCGTTAAACTTCCTGCATTTACACGTTGTTAAAAACTTGGCAGGCTGCCCGGATTTATTTACACAGAAGATCTATCCCTTTGATCTAAGAAGGAAGCTTAGTTACAATGTTTCAAGTTAAAGACTTGGCAGACTGCCCAGATGTTTTCTTTTGACAACTGAGTGAGCAGATAAAGTCTCTCCACTTGTTTATATGAAAGAATCGGCAAACTCAGCAGGAGAGATCGCCAGAGGGGGTGAATCGAGATCACAATTTTTTAACAATTGTGCAGCTCTAATACAAAGATCTTTCGTTTTTCTTGTAGTCAAAATTCTATGCATTTAAATTTCACCATCACTCTTTTTTTAATGAACTTCATCACTTTTGGGTAAAAAAGTCTTACCTGAATGGTTTGGCATGCATGGCTGCCATTGTTGGTAAGAATAGCCGAAATGGCTTGAAGGGTTTTTCCTGTTTCTCCCCATGCTACTACCAGACTGAATAGGCAGGAACAGGAAAGTGCAGTTAGTGACTGCCCAGTGGTGTCATTGGCTCCTGTGCTACGAACAGTGATTTCCAGAATAAGTTGAAGAAGAGATTCTGTGAACAAAAAAACAGCACAAGTAAGGCATACAAGACAGAATAAAAAAAAAATAAAAAAATTATATATACATACACACACACCTACCATTTTCAGACTAATATCTCAATTAAAAATTCAAAATGGTTTGTTAAAGTTTTACTAAATCCAGGACCCTGCATTCACTATATCTGGTCTCCCACAGTACACAACATGGAAATTTTAGTAAATATCAACTGCTAAATACCTTTTCTCATCAGCACTATACAGGGGGTTTTGTGACTATCAGTATCTGGTTAAAGTTTGTAGGAGGAGTTTTCATTCTACTCTGACTGTCCTATGAGGCTGCAGGATCCTGGACCCTTTGTCTGGACAGTGCGGATTGGCCCTGTGTTGATCAAATGCACCCGCCCGGTGCAACTCTATAGCAATACACACCAAACTGAGCATGTGCAGCGTGCCTTAAAGGCTCTGTACTATCAGCAGATGGATTGGGGACAGTAAAGGAGGATCAGAGAAGACCGGATCAAACAGCCTTTTTACAAAATGTGGAGGATTAACCCCTTAGGTTCCACAGAGTATAACAAGCATGCTTTAACTGCATAGATGGACCGATTTTACTGGTGTGGGTTCAGTAATACTTTAAGATGGCACACAGAATAATAAAAGGCAAAAGGCAGTAACCCAGTAGTAACTAGCCAGAAATTGTTGTTTAAAGCAGACATACTGAAAAAGTGAAGATTTGCTGGACATATAAAATATATATCTAACAAGGATAATTGTGGTTAAAAAAAAACAAAAAACACACTTAAAATATGCCGTTAGCTTTGAATTTCTCATAAGAAGCTGTAATGCACTTCTGGCCTGTTACATTGCCTTGACAACCCCGTTCTTGTTTGTAGATATCTGCAGTTTAAAGTCACTGAAGGAAGATCCAGCCTGTTCCTGCGCTTGATAATTGTAATTCTCACCAGAACTGAAGTGTCTTCCCAAGCACCGCAGCAGTGTTAGTTACTGTGCTGCTTATTGTTTTTGTAAAGAGTCTGCTGGAGAAGGTGTTGTACCCAAGGAACCTGCAGAACTCCAGCATTTTGACGCATATGGGGGCAAATCTGAGATGAGGAAGCAAAGCCCTACTGATCTACAAGGTGGGCACTGCATTATTGACACACAACGCAAGTTGGTTCAGGGCAAAATGAGCTGCAGGGGCTTAAAGTCCCTTTCCTCATTTGTCCCTCATTTTGGTCTTATCTATATTAGTTGTATATAAAATGCACTACTTATCGAAAAGTGATTAACAATAGAGGTCGACCGATATGGGTTTTTCTCTGGCCGATGCCGATATTTAGAAATCGCGGTGGCCAATGGCCGATATGTGATGCCGATTTTTTTGGGCTGATATATTTGGCCGATTTTTTTTTTTTCTTTTTTCCCTTCATCTCATAAAATCTAACAGTTAGACCCCTTTCACACTGGGGCGTTTTTCAGGGCTAAAAATAGCACCTGTAAAGTGCCTGTAAAACGGCTCCCCTGCAGTCTCAGTGTGATATCCTGAGTGCTGTCACACTGAGGCGATGCACTGGCAGGATGTAAAAAAAAGTCCTGCAAATGGCATCTTTGGAGCGGTGTATACCGCTCCTCCACCACTCCTGCCCATTAAAATGAATGCGCACCGCTGCCGAAGCGCCTGCAAAGCGTTTTGGCAGCGGCGCTTCAGGGGCGCATTTAACCCCTTCCTCGGCCGCTAGCTGGGTTATAAGCGCCCCGCTAGCAGCCGAATAGCGCCTCTAAAATGACGGTAAAGCGCCGCTAAAACTAGCAGCGTTTTACCATCAACGCATGCCCGCTCCAGTGTGAAAGCAGCCTTAAGTAATAAGTGATACAGAAAATTTTTTACATTTAAACATTACAAACCTCCAATCAGTTCACTTGTATGTATAATTTAGAAAACAAAAAAAAAAAAAAAAAAAAAAAACTATCTTAAAAATTAAATACACAAAAACAGGTATCCAAAACTTTTGTAAGAAAAAAAATGGGCTAACTTTACTGCTTAGTGTTTTTTTTTTAATTCATTACTGTATTTTTTTTTTAAAAATTGCACTTGAAAGACGGCTGCGCAAATACCGTGTGACATAAAATATTGCAACAACCACCATTTTATTCCCTAGGGTCTCTGCTAAAAAAAATATATATAATGTTTGGGGGTTCTAAGTGATTTTCTAGCAGAAAATACAGGATTTTTACCTGTAAGCAACAAGTGTCAGAAAAGATTTAGTCTTTAAATGGTTAAACTGAGAACTTCTACACATGGAGTTCAGTCTATTGATAAAAAGAACCAAAAGATACAATGTATCTTCTTATCAGACTTGGCAGGCTGCCCAGAGGAGGAGAGAAGAAAACTTCAGACAACTTGCATTAACTTCTATTACAGAAGTCATTTGCAATCGGCCTTTTTTATCAGCACAATCGGCCGATGCCGATTAAGTAAAAAACGCCAAATATCGGCCGATATATCGGTCGACCTCTAATTAACAATGCTAAACCTTTCATCCAATTTCTAAATTGCTGCATTTGTAAATTCCAAAAGCCAGTATAAAAGGGAATAGTAGTGATATAAAAGCACTAGCGGGTTTAACTAATCATTTTCTGTACAACTCTCCTATAGGGGGGCATAGCAGGGTGTTCCGTATACCTACATACTTTTGCTAATAGGTGTCCCTCATTCCAGTCTCAGACAGTTGGGAGGCATGTGTCTGGACGGCAGTAAAATGGAGTCTGGTTTCTGCACACAAAATCCCCATTAATCCCTACAAAACCTTAAAAATGTAGAAAACTGGTAATTTAAAGTGGAGTTCCGCCTGAAAAAAAAAAAGAGTTAGCAGTTTCACATACTGCAGCTGCCGACTATTAAAAACAGGATTTTTAAAACAGCTTACCTGTAAAAATCCTTTTCTTTGACGTACATCAGGGGACACAGAGCTATAGTAGTTACTATGTGGGTTATAGGCACCTTCAGGTGATGGACACTGGCACGCCCTAAGACAAAAAAGTGCACTCCCTATATAACCCCTCCCACTACAGGAGTACCTCAGTTTTGTAGCCAAGCAATATACCAAAGAAGGGAGGGACCCCTGTGTCCCCTGATGTACTTCAAATGATTTTACAGGTAAGCAGTTTTAAAAATCCGGTTTTCTTTTCATACATTAGGGGACACAGAGCCATAGTAGTTACTATGTGGGATGTCACATAGCAATGTCAACTGAAGGGAGTGAGACACAACAAAAAAGGTAGGGCATTAAGAGACTAGAGGACTCATACTGCAGCCTGCAGTACACTGCGCCCAAAGGCAATATCCTCATGACCTTTTACAACGATTTGATAGAATCTGGTAAATGTATGGACTGAAGACCAAGTTGCAGCCTTGCAGATCTGAGCCATGGAGGCCTGGTGAAGCACCGCCCAAGAGGCACTAACAGCCCTGGTGGAGTGCGCTTTAACAGGAAAAAGAGGAATTTTCTTCTTTAGACCATAAGCTTGATCACTTCATGAATCCATTTGGAAATAGTAGATTTTGATGCTGCCTGTCCTCTTTTAGGACCTTCTGGCAGTACAAACAAAACATCTGTTTTGCGAATCTGAGCGGTCTCCTTTAAATAGACCTTGACCGCTCTCACTACTTCAAGGCAATGTAGTGACTTCTCTTCCCTAGATCGAGGCTCTGG
Source organism: Lithobates septentrionalis (assembly GCA_037952835.1). NCBI lineage: Eukaryota > Metazoa > Chordata > Amphibia > Anura > Ranidae > Lithobates > Lithobates septentrionalis. Next base: position 7,843,970 of record JBBDGP010000929.1, on the reverse strand, counting down.
GAAAAAAGGAGGGCAGAACAATATCCTGGTTTAAATGAAAACCTGTCACTACCTTTGGTAGAAATTCAGGATGAGGCCGCAATGCCACCTTATCCTAATGAATAATCAAATATGGCCCTTTACAAGACAGAGCCGCCAATTCCGATACCCTTCTGGCAGAGGACATGGCAACCAAAAAAATGATCTTTCCCGTCAAAAGAACCAAGGGAATATCCCATATAGGCTCAAAAGCCTGTTTCTGTAGAGCCGACAAAACTAAATTCAAATCCCAAGGATTCAGGGTTGCCCTGACGGGGGGATTAATCCGAGTTACCCCCTGAATAAAGCTATGCACCAGAGAGTGAGAAGCAAGAGGCCGTTGAAAGAATACTGATAAGGCCAAGACCTGGCCCTTGAGGAGTACTCAAGGCCAGCTTCATTTCCAATCCCATCTGCAGGAATTCAAGGATCCTGCCCATGACATACTTCCTGGGGTGCCAAGCCCTTGGATCCACACCAGGAGACATATGCCTTCCAGACTCTATAGTATATGACTCTGTAGGCCGGCTTCCTAGCATTAACCAAAGTAGACACTACTGAAGGAGATACCCACATTCTAAAGGACCATGGGTTTTCAATAGCCAAACTGTTAAATTTAGAGTTTGTAAGGTAGGATGGAATACCGTACCTTGTGAGAGAAGGTCTGGCCACAACGGCAGGGTCCAAGGGTCCCCTACTGTCATCTTTATGATCTTGGCAAACCAAGATCTTCTGGGCCACGCTGGGGCCACCAGAATCGCCTCTTTCCCTTCCTGCTTGATCCTGCGAAGAAGGCGCGGAAGCAGCGGAACTGGAGGGAACGCATATATCAGTGAAAACTGATCCCATGGGAAGACTATGAGTCTGTTCCACATGCCAGCAGATCCCTTGTCCTTGACACAAAGTTGTGGACTTTGTTGTTGAATCTGGACGCGAACAGATCCACGTGTGGAACACCCCATCTTTGACATAGACACAGAAAGATGTCGAGGTGAAGGGACCATTCTCCCGGAAACAATTGTTGGCAACTCAAGTAGTTCGCCTGCCAATTTACTATCCCTGGAATGAAAATCGCAGATAGGCAAGGAATGTTGCTTTCTGCCCAGGATAGCACATGATTCACCTCTAAGGGTGCACAACTTCTCGTGCCCCCTTGGTGATTGATGTCAGCCACAGCCGTGGCATTGTCGGATTGAATCCTGACAGGACAATTTCGTAATCTGAGCGTCCAAGCCTCTAGAGCCAGACGCACCACCCGAATTTCTAGAATATTGATGGGTAAGGTCCTTTCTGACTTGGACCACTTCCCCTGGACAGAAGCCTCTTCCAGGACTGCTCCCTAGCCTAGAAGGCTGGCATCTGTTACCACTTTCCAGGATACTGGTAGAAAGGATTATTTCTGTTGAAGGTTGCTGGATAGCAACCACCAATTGAGGCTCTGACGCACCTCGGGGATAAGCGCATTGGAAAGTACAAAGCCTGGATTATCTTATTCCAGATCGAAAGAATACTGTTTTGCAGCAGTCTTGAATGAAACTGCACATAAGGAACGGCCTCGAAGAAGGCCACCATCTTCCCTAATAATTTCATGCACAGCCGAATGGAAGGATTTCGCTTTGTTTTGACAAGTCGAATCAGTTCCTTTATGGAGCTGATCCTTCCCTGGGGTAAGAATACCTTCTTTTGAATGGTATCTATGATCAGCCCCAAGTACTGTAATCTCCTTGATGGTTTTAAGGAGGATTTTTCTAGGTTGAGAATCCAGCCTAGGAATTCTAGGTAGCTTACGACTGAGATTAAACTTTGGTTTAGACAGGTAACTGATTGATCTACTAAAAGCAGATCCTCTAGGTAGGCTAGAATTGTTAAGGAGGCCGTCGAGACTGTCTGGAGGCAGATGCTCCTGGCACTGGAGAAGATGCAAGTTTAAAAAGGAAAAATATGGGGGCGTGGCCGGATGTGATCGAGGCAGCAAGTGTTTCCCAGAGGCTCCGTTTATCCTGACAAAATCCGTGCTTTTGGAGCATTCCTATTACCACCCAAACTTAAAAACCAGGTGGGGGAAGGAGTCTGGAGCAGAATGATGCATTCCGCGTCCTCAAAGAAGCACCAGAAAGCCGCGAACGAACAGCGCCATACCCGCTCTATGAAAGACGGAACGAAAGACTCCGCCCCCGCCATCTTGCCAGCACGGACATCAGCAAAGCGCGCCACGCTGACTTCTGGAAAGATGGCGACAGAAAGTGAAACTGCTGAGATGGAGCTTGCAGAGGATCAAGCAGAGGAGTCTCAGGGAGCTGTGGATACAGACGCCATAATTCGTCCGATCCTAGAAGCCATAAATGCCAGTAAGTCGGAACTCATGGGTAGAATAGATCATCTATCCTCTGAATGTACCCTGATAAGGCACGACCTAGATAAGATCCGGGGGCGGCTTACCACGGTAGAAACGAGGGTCTCAGATGTGGAAGACATTACACACTCTCAGGGGTCAAATATAGCTGAACTGAAAGATATGGTGCTTGCCCTGCAGCGTAGAGCCATAGATGCTGAAGACCGCCAGAGGAGAAATAACATCAGAGTGGTGGGCCTTCCTGAAGGGGCAGAGGGGGACAAGCCTGTACTATTTGCTGAAGGTTTCTTCAAACAACTCCTATCGCTGAAAGATTTGCCCCCAACATATGTGGTTGAAAGAGCCCACAGAGTACCAACAGGGCGCAGACCGCCAGGAGCGTTCCCGAGACCCCTTCTGGTCAGGTTCCTGAATTATAGAGACCGGGATATGATTTTGGCCAAGGCCAGACAAGTTCAGGAGCTGAAATTTGAAAACACAAGAGTAATGTTTTTTCCTGATTTTTCGGCAGCCACACAGCAGCAACGCAGGTCATTCAACGACATACGTAAAAGATTGAGAGACAAAGAGATCCAATACAGCATGGTATACCCGAGTAAGCTCAGGATTCAACATAAGGGCAGCGTGAAATTCTTTGAAGATCCTGGAGAGGCCAGTGACTGGCTAGACAAGGAACTTTCCTAAAAATGCATGAGACTGAATTCAACCGTAATTGAGCTGCAAGTTGCACCTGTTGTGCGTTGTTGAGTGGCACACGTTTATATCCTTAACACTCAGGAAACAGGGGAATAAAGAGCAAGAAGTATTGCAATCATTCCAAACTCCACAAAGTCAGATCTCATAGGAATCCTCAATTCTCCAGAGAATCTCTACATAGAACCAACATCCAACTATACAGGAGTCCAGCGGGACAGAGTATCAGGAGGAGAGCAAAGACAACGCGCCAACACGGCAGTGAAAAGCTTCAGATACAGACCGCGTTGACAATCTATAATTCCAGACGGGGGACGGCTACATGGAAATTCTCTACATTTTGGCAAAGAAGGAAGGACCTTTTTCCCGTCAGGTGTAGAGGTACTTTTTCTATGATACACAATATTATTTTACTACGTTATTATTTTTACGTTTCTTTTTTGGATGCTCCAAACAAAAAATTTTTAAAAAAAGGAGCGAAGAGGAAACAGAAAGAGTGGACATTGAGCTGCAGAACTGTTGATCGCAACGACCAAATTCCACAAGAAGGTTTTTTTTTTTTTTTTTTTTGATGTTTTTTGGGATGAAGCTACCTACCAGAACTGTTTTTGAGTTTAGTTGGGGACTTTTCTCTGGTATAATAGCAGGGGGGGAAGGTACATTTGTCACAGCCCATAGGTCCAAATTCTCTAAATGGTATGGATATTTATTAATATGTGTGGATGTGGGAAGCGCCGCTGGGAGGAGAAGATTGGGTCCCCTGATGTTCCAAATTACTGGACATTTAAACAAGATAATTTATGACAGATAAAATTAATATAGTGTCCTGGAATGTCAGGGGACTCAATAACAAGTTCAAGAGGGCCTCAGTCTTTCGTTACTTAAAACACTACAAACCTCACGTGGTGGTACTGCAGGAGACACATCTAGAGGGAAGTAGGGTGTTGGCCCTACGTAAAAGGTGGATACAAAGAGCAGTCCATTCCACATATTCCACGTTTGCAAGAGGAGTGTCCATTCTCATTAGTAGATCTGTTTCTTGCACTATTCACCATGTAATTACCGATCCAGAGGGCAGGTATGCTGCAGTAATAATGGATATTTTTAATAGTCAAATGTTATTAATAACTGTATATGTGCCCCCACCTTTCCAAGTCCAAATTCTATATGACATGGTAACAAGACTGGCACAATTTTTACACTTGCCCCTGGTGGTGATGGGGGATTTCAATGCTGTGTTGCATGCGGCCTTGGACTCCTCCAAACCAGGCAGGACAAGCTCGGAAGAACTGAAGAGTTGGGCCACCACGGTTGGACTAGAGGAGATATGGAGATGGAAACATCCAGCTGAAAAATGTTTCTCCCATATTTCAACAGCACATGGCTCTTCAGCGAGAATAGATTTAGCTTTTGGTAATAACACCATGTTACAATATGTGTCTAGTATAGAGTACATAGCTGGGGGTTTGTCGGACCACAATCCCCTCCTCCTCACCTTAGCCGTGGGTACGAAGGGGGAGAGAGGGAGTTGGCGCCTGTCTCCAGACTGGTTGCAGCACGAACAGGTTGCTGCCCAGCTGGAGGAGGCGACAAAAAACTACTGGCAGTGCAATGTTGATTCGGCAGAGCCACCTATGGTCTGGGACGCCTATAAGGCGATAGTAAGAGGGGAATCCATATCGGCTATTAAGACAGCCAGGGTAAATGAAAATGAGGAATTTAAAAATATCCAACAGGAAGAAAATGAACGGGCCAAGGCATATGCAGCAACCCCTTCGAGGGAATTGTTTGAATCCCTCCTTGAGGTCAGAAGACGTCTGTCACTGCAGGTTAAAGGAATGACGAAAATAGAGGAATCCCAGAGGGCACATAAAATTTTCGCTGAGGGAGATAAAAATGGGAAGCTCCTGGCCATGCTGGTAGCAGATCACCCTCCGATGGCTTACATCCCAATTATCAAAAATGGGAATGGAGAGCTGGTCAGTGATCCGGTACTTATCATGCAGGAATTTGTGGACTTTTTTTCGTCGTTGTATTCTCCCATTCCTCCTTATGACAGGGAGGAGTTGGATAATGTAATGCGAAATCTACCGATACCTAGATTATCGGAGGAGGACTGCAACATTCTGGAAGCTAAAATAACAAAAAAAGAAATAGAGGCCGCAATATGCGCCTTTCCGCCCAATAAGGCCCCCGGGCCGGATGGTATACCGGCGGACTTTTACAGGGCCAACATTGAACAATTAGCAGGTAGATTCAATTGGCTATTGGAACATTGTCTAGAGCACTCCTCCCTACCTGACTCAATGATGGAAGCCTATATGATTCTCATACCAAAACCAGGGAAGGATCTGACAGAATGTGCATCATATCGTCCAATTGCCCTTTTAAATTCAGACCTAAAAATCTTAACTAAAGTACTAGCAACCAGACTGGCCCAGGTTATACAGACTATAGTGAATATAGACCAAACCGGCTTCATGCCAGGAAAATCGACCGACACAAATCTTAGGAGACTGTTTACACATCTACAGCTTCCCCCCACGGACACTGAATCAAAAATAGTGGTATCTCTCGATATAGCAAAGGCCTTTGATTCGGTAGATTGGCAATTCATGAATAAGGTGTTAGAGGTCATGGGATTTGGACCACAATTTCGAAAATGGGTTTCACTGCTATATAGTAAACCCAAGGTGGCGATTCGTATGGGTAGGAGGGTGTCTCCTTTTTTTGAAATAGGAAGGGGCACGAGGCAAGGGTGCCCTTTGTCCCCCTTCCTTTTCGCTCTTGTGATAGAGCCATTAGCCATTGCCTTAAGGGTCTCCGGGAGGGTTCAAGACATTAAAGTGGGCACCATACACGAAACAGTTGCACTTTATGCAGATGATATGCTCCTGTTTCTGTCAGACCCGAAAAACTCACTATCTGTGGTACTGGAAATCCTGGATGATTTTGCAAGGTTTTCGGGGCTACAAGTGAATTGGAACAAGTCCTCAATACTTCCTTTAGATGAGAGAGCAAGGGAAGGGGTTGACCCCAATCTGCCACTACAATGGGTAACGTCTATGAAATACCTTGGGGTAAAGATCACAGCAAAAATAGAAGATTACATGCCCCTTAATGTTATTCCACTGATAGCCTTCCTCAAACAAAAAACGCAGGCGTGGTCCAGACTCCCATTGTCTTTGATAGGCAGGATCAGCCTACTCAAAATGAAGGTCCTGCCGGTAATACTGTACTTTTTGAGGCATGCTCCAGTGTGGATACCAAAATCTTTTTTTCGGCAACTAGACGGTATAGTAGGCTCCTTTTTGTGGGCTCCCAAACTTCCCAGGGTTGGGATTAAGGTACTTCAGGAACCAGCAGACGAGGGGGGCCTGGCCCTCCCAGATTGGCATAAGTACTACCTGGCAGGGCAGATGGTTTTTGCCCGCAGATGGCTAATAATGGACGAAGGGGACGCTGCCACGGTGTTGGAGGCGGCTCACCTGGGGTCCTATGAAAGTTTGCGTATGGCATTGTTCAGGGGGCTTAGATCTGAACTACCATTGACTTTATCTATGAAGGCTACAATAAAAGCATGGGACATGGCGATACATTTGGCATCCCCAAGCTATCTGGGTCATTCACCCACAACGCCGCTGTGGATGAATCCTGTGCTACAGCACTTCTACAACTTGCCTGACCCCATGATATGGGCAATAAAGGGGATTAAGACATTAGGAGACATAACAGCTTTTGGAGATCTTCTGACGTTCCCTCAGCTAAAATTAAGACACAATTTAGAAAACGCCTATCTATTCCGTTACTTACAACTTCGACATGCCTATCAGTCGCAATTCAGGGTACGTAAAGTAGAGTCTTTGACATCCACTCTTGAGTCAATGCTATCAGAGGAGGCTCTGGACAAACCCCTCTCCAAATCATACAAGGAATTTTTTAAAAGTACACCAAAAGCTATCACAAAAACCAGAAGTAAATGGGAAATGGAAGTGCCGGAGCTCCAGGGGGAGGACTGGGAGGAGATATGGGATCAACCATTTAAGCATTTGGTATCAGCCAGAGATAGGCTGATTCAATTCAAATTCCTTCACAGGTGCTATTACACTCCAGCAAGACTAGGAAAAATTTATGGGCTGACTTCAGCGGAGTGCTGGAGATGCACTTTTTCCCCGGCAGACGCCAGCCACATTTTCTGGACCTGCCCACAAATAAAAGGATATTGGGAGGGGGTCCTCTCATGCGTCTCGGACCTCCTCACAATACCTATTCCACTGAGTATTAAGGTGTGCCTGCTGGGATTGGTTCAGGAGGTGGTGCAGACTAGAGCCTTAAGAACACTGCTCAATATTCTGCTTTTCTACGCCAAAAAGGCCATCCTACTAAAATGGAAGGATCCCCAAGCGCCAGATGTCGCATTTTGGAAAAAGTTGGTAAACAATATGATGCCTTATTATAAATCTACGTATCAAGCTAGAGGTTGTAAAAATAAATTTAACAAGGTATGGCAGGCATGGTATGGAGATGAAAATACACTAGGTTAATCAAAATAATACGAGATTAACAATGACAGATAGAGGGTAACTTACTAATGCGAGGTAACGCCAATTAACATAGAACTAGGAGGATTGATTGGAAAACGAGGGATTGGGGAATTACATTGTAATAAATCACTCTGACCTGGCGGTGCAACAACTTTATGTAACAATTTTATTTTACAGGAGCTATTAAGTATACGCTAGCTACTTGAATTAGACTTGGGCTGTGACAGGGAGGGAGGGGGGAGGGAGGAGGGAATTAGGGGGTAAGACTCGTTGTTGGGCCCTGCGAGGCCAAATCTGGGCTCTGTCATGTTGGCAGCCTAGAGGTTGTTGTATAAATGAAAACTTCAATAAAAAGAATTTAAAAAAAAAAAAAAAAAAAGGAAAAATATGTTTAAACTTCTTCTTTGCTGGTAAAAGAACTTTTCCCATTAGAAATCCTTTGGATATACTTATCCAAATCATCTCCAAACAATCGTTCGCCATGAAATGGGAAACTGGCCAAGAGCTTTTTACATGGCGCTTCGGCTGACCAATTTTTCAACCATAGGACGCTGCGCATATGTACCAGTCCTAGCATAAGCCATAAGGCTTGAAGAATAGAATCTTTCATAGCATCCACTGTAAAACATAGTGCTTCCGATATGCCGGCCGATAGCTGGGCCTGCTGATCAGGAATAATCTTAAATATCTCCACAAACTGGTTCTTTATGGACTTACTCCAATCACCGCAAGAGCCGGCTGCACCATTGAACTTGCAAGAGCAATGTTGTTCTTAAAAAGAAATTCCAACTTTTTATCATAGAATTCCTCCTCCATAGGAGGAAGTATAGAAAACTTCTTTGGAGGAAAAAATTGTTTATCTGGGTGCTCCCACTCAGAATACATAAGCTTTTTTTAGCCACGAATGGATAGGAAAGGCATCCACAGATTGGGGAGGCTTTAGTGATCCCAAACCAGAAGTGGGCTCATCAAGAGACTGCGCTACAGGCAGCAAAAAAGTTGAGCGAACCAATTTAGTAAGGGAGTGTACCAACAGTCTTTCTTGTGAAACTGCTCCCTCCATATTAGGATCCTCGGAAGAAGAGACCTCATCGTCTTCCTGATCATTTGAAAGGACTTCATGATCCCCTGCCCCTTGCTCCTCAGTATGGGGTTCCTGAGCAATGGATGGGGATCTGCTATGCTTGGACCCACTATGGGAAGCGAACATAGCATCTATTTTCTGTTCCAAACGTAAAATGGTAGAAGAAAAAACCTCCTGAGTAATAAATATAGGGGCTGAAGTGTCCAGCGCTGCTGCAACACCAGTCCCCCCTGACGGCTCACTCTGACCGGCTGCATCACTCTGAGGATGACGTTTTCTTGGACATAGATTTAGGTTGTCGTAAAATAATCAATCCTCTAGAACCCTTTGGAGGTGTTCCTTCTCCCCCTTCCACTCATAGCCTGATGCACAAAGCAGAGGCACTACCAGAAGGAATGCATACACTGCTGGGGCTATAGTCCAGCACAATTGCTGCTATTAATATCCATCCTGATGCAGCAGTAACGATGTGTCAAAGGAAATGCCTGTGTCACCAAACCTGAGAATGCCACCTCTTTCGCTCGTGTCCCTTCACAGCCTTCAGTAGCACACAGTGTGCTTTTAAAAACTTGCCTCCACGTGCACCTGGCATCGGAGAACACAGACAGCCCCGCCCCCGCGTTGCCTATGGCTCTACCCCCTATTTCAAAAGGAAGGGTTTTCCTACACAAGCGGCGGATTACAGGTACTCTCAGACCTACAGAGAGCATGGCGGGGTGGGGGTGTTACAAGCCGCCAAGCGGCCGCTGATCCCGCTTTTTTTTTTTTTTCTTAAATGATTCCGAGCGCTTTTACCCCACAAGGGGGAGAATACCAGCATAGGGGGGGGGGGCAGTAGGCGGGGAGACAAACCTCCCCTTAAGCTTACCGGAGGATCTGCTGCTCCGCAGGAGGAGGAGGAGGAGGAGGAGGAGGAAGTATTTGGCTCCTGACACAGCGCTGTTTCCAGCATGAGGCGGTGAGTGTTCAATACAGCCCCCAGTGGTGACACATAGGCATGACAACATTATGTTTAAAGGAGACAGTCATAAGAAAATTCAAAGATTTTAGAAAACTCCACTTACCTTTCCCGCCGCAGGGTTTTCTGTGGTAAACCAACAGACCCAAATCTTCACCCTTTACGGTGGGTTCCGCTAAACCTTCAGGAGCAGGGGATCCTAGAGGAAACCCACAATCCTGGACCTGTAACAGCACTCTTCCAGTAAAAACTTATGGCCTTTCTACCAAAAAGTACTGGATCCCAGGGTCCAGCTCTCTAAAAAGAGAAGCATTCACAGGCAATACCTTGTTTCTTCGAATATGCGGCCCGGGTACCATTCAATCTGGCCCAAAAAAAAAAAAAAGACACTTTGAATGGATCCGGTCAGCATGGCTAGCCCCAGCCAAGATTGCTCCAGTGGAGCTCAGCACAGCACATCTTTACTCGTGACAAACACCTTAGACACTGGTGAAAAAACTGAGGTAGTCCCAGTAGTGAGAGGGGGTATATAGGGAGTGCACTTTTTGTCTTAGGGCGTGCCAGTGTCCATCACCTAAAGGTGGCCTATAACCCACATAGTAACTACTATGGCTCGGTGTCCCCTGATGTAAGAAAAGAAATAAAGGACACTTACCTGTCCAGGGTGCCCACGATGTCCTCACCCGAAGCATCTCTCGGCTCCGGGGGGGGGGGGGGGGGGGGGGGAGGCGCCGGCATCTTCAGTAAGGGAATCAGGAAGTGAAGCCTTGTGGGGAGGCGAGACTTGGCGTAGATTGCCATGGATACTGCAGCTATTTTTCACCGGAAGTGGAAGCAAATACCTGGATTAGGCAAGCATCTGTTCCCCCCTCCCCCTGAAAGGTGCCAAATGTGACACCGGGGGGGGGGGGGGGGGGGGGACGGACGGATCAGCGGAAGTTCCATTTATGGGAGGAACTCTGCTTTAAGCGCAAAATTTTTACCAAAGACAACTGTATCCCCAATATGACCTATTAAATCGAGGACAACAGAATCTCTGCTTTTCTACCATCAGTAGTGAACTTTTTTCACCTCTAAAAATGCAGTTGACCTAGATCCTCTGTAGTACCGAGTCTCTCAAAGCATTACAGCCTGTCTTTTTTACTAGTGTTAGCATTAAACCCCCATGGCAACTTAAAGTATAACTAAAGGCTTTTTTTTGGACAGAGTGAAGAGGTATTAGAACATCTTTAAGTTTTTATTGCCGTCTGTGTCCCCTTTAGGGCAATTCACCCCGTGTGTCCTGTTTACCATTACTGAAAGTAAAAAAAATAAAAATAAAAAACAAATTTTGTGTTGTACCAAGAAAAGTAATAGGAGGGGAACTCTTCCAAATTGGAACACTAGTTCTGGTGACCTGACGGGACCCAAGGACTTCTCTCAATTAGCAGAAATGTCCGCTTACTTACAGTTCTGGCAATGGGAAAGTGAGTGAAGGGGAAATTTCCACAAAACGGACAGATTTTTTTGGAGGGGGGGGGGGCGCAGAAGAGGTTAAACCCTATTCTACATACCCTTAACTTAGAACCACTGATACAGAAGATGAGAGAGAGACTGAGGGCGTGGGCAAATCTCCCCCTCTCTTTAATTGCGAGGATAAATTTATTTAAGATGAAGCTTCTGCCTGCCTGTCTCTACGTTCTCAGACATGCACCTGTCTGGATCCCCAAAAAGGTATTTCGTCTAATAAACACCACTTTATTGTCTTTTCTCTGGGGATCCAGTCAGCCGAGATTTAAGCTGACGGTGCTGCAGGGACCTTGGGGAGAGGGAGGCTTGGCTTGCCCCGATCTTCACTCGTATTTTGTCGCGGCTATGTTATCACACGCCCACAATTGCCTGATCTCTGATGAGTCCAATGCAGCAGTGGTCCTGGAAGCAGCACGTTTAGGGTCTTTTGAGGCGCTACGGAACCTACTTTACCGGGGTCCTAAAGCTCCCTTCCCTCTTACATCAGCAATGAGAGCGGTAATAAGGGCGTGGTCAGTGGCAAATTCAATACGCCCCATCCCTTCTGGACACATTTGCCCCTATAGCCCTCTTGGGTTTAACCCGCAATTACCAGAATTCGGGTCTATTCCCGACCCTGGGGTGTGGGCATGCAAGGGCATCAAATACATAAATCAAATTTGTCTTGAGGGCAAAATACAGACTTTTGACAGGCTGAAACAATATGATTTGTCTAATTCACACCTGTTTAGATTCCTACAGTTTAGGCACGCTTTCAACACTCAGTTTGCAAAGGCTCCTGTGGCCTTTTACACCTCGAACCTGGAGACTTTGCTTAGAGATGAAGCTCTATCTAAACTCTTATCTTCCATATATAGGGCACTACTCCCCAATGTCCACACGGGACTACAAAACCTTAAGGCAAAGTGGGAGGTAGATTTTCCTACATTAGACACAGAAGATTGGGAAGAAATGTGGGAATACCCCTTTTCACAACTAGTATCAGCCAGAGATAAATTAGTGCAATTTAAAATAGTGCATAAGGTATATTACACGCCTGAGCGCTTACATAGAATCTATCCATCTATTTCTGCCTCTTGCTGGAGGTGCAACTCAGCCTCAGCGGATTTTATTCATATTTTTAGGAACTGTCCTCAGATTGCAATCTTTTGGGCTGAGGTAATCAAATTCATTTTGACTGTCACCACCACTCCTGTGCCACTGTCTGTAGAGGTATGTCTGCTGGGACTCGTTGAACCACTGGCCCCACGTCGGGCAATTAGAACCCTGCTAGGATTACTACTTTACTATGCCAATAAATCTATAGTACTCAGATGGAAGGCCTCATCTGCACCTTCAATAAATTTCTGGAAGAGGTTAGTGAATGCGGCTCTACCATTGTATAAAGCTACTTACCTGTCACGGGGCTGTGGTAAAAAATTCCACAAGGTATGGGATATTTGGACGGAATCCCTGTCCACTAATGCAGATTCGATTGAGGGTTAATGCACTCTATTAAGTACCAAGAATGACTCAAGTAGCATCCCTGATCTCATAAAAGTCCCCGGGTGGATCAGTAGTTGGTTTATGGGAGGGGGGGGGATAATGATTTATGTTATTGCACTGCACATCTTATTACATATATTACTAAAGTGGGCATTACAGGATACACATGAAAGTAGAGGAGTGCTTTGAATATTCTGCACAGGTGGTGGAGCGTACAGTGGGGTAGATGGGTAGATGGGTAGATAGATAGATATATCTATCTCTATATGTATGTTTTTGCTTTTTTTTTTTCTCTTTTTTTCTTTTCTTGTATTTTAGTTGTCGACCGAGCCTGGGAATGCCCAATAGGCTCTGTTTTGTTTTTGTATTTACCTTGAATTTACAATAAAAATAACTTTATAATAACTGAAAAAAAAAACCCTATTCTACTTTAAAGTACAGCCAAAGCTCATTTTACTGTACTTCTGTGGATCACAGGAGTGCAGTTTGTTCTGCAGTCTTGTGATCTGTTTTCAGCTGACAGCACGCGGAAGCCTGCTGTCGGCTGTCATCACTTAGCCGGTCCAGCCTGGGGAAAAATTGCGACAATATCGGTGGGATCCACCCAGATGCCTGGACCGCCACCCAGCTCAGCCTCTCAGTAAGCAGCTAAGACCAAGCGAGCCGCTCCTGCCCCCTCCACAGCCCAGTGCTCCAGTGAAAACTGGAGAAGCAGAGAACGTTTTTTTTTAGAGCACATCCAGACCATGAGTAAATGTGGTGCAAATCTGTCACTGCATACACACAGAAGTCGCTGGGTTCTGTGTGCATTAGCAGGAATCCCCCCACTTGAGTGCAGATGTGCTGCAGGGCATAAATACCAGGCAGAGACCTGCAATTAATCTGTGCACACACGGAACCCAGTGATGTGCCTATGCCCCCAAGTAAAACATTGTCTCCTCCCAGGAAACTGAAGAGGCACTGGAGAGCCTACGTAATTTTCATCAGCTCAATGGATCCGCACAAAAAAGGTTGATACTTTTTTGTGCGGATCCATTGAGCTGGGGGAAATTACGATAGAGAGAGATATAGATATAGATAATCAGAACACAGGTTTTGGTACTGGGTGAAGGGCAGCTTTAAGTCTTGAGCACTTTGTTACACTGTCCATTGATATCTAATGAGAATGTACAATAAAGCTAAGAGCACTCTGGTTTGTGTCTAGCCTTACCCAACACTTCTGGGGGTTCTGACTGGAGTCCCTCTGGCTGTTGACCCTGTAGTATATTGAGGAGGGCTTGCAAGCTCCTTAAACACAGTGATGGGTGGGAAAAGCGTGTCTCCTTTATCAACTCAAACACTTCACATAAGCCTATTTCAATTATCTGAGGAAAAAGCAAAAAGGAACAAACAGTCATTAAAACAATTTGTATTAAGAGTGTGCAGCATTATAAATAAGGATTGGCAGGTTCATAGCAGACATTGTATGGAATCTCCTGCATGTTGACGAAAATTTTTTATATATATATATACACACACACACACACACACACACACACATACACACACATCTATATACACACATATATACACGCACGCACACATACACTATCCCCCTACCCTCCCCTTAGTAAACTGACTACGGTATATTGTGGCTGCTGAGCCCTGACACCGTTGTCAGTTTACGTGCGCCCGTCATCCGCAGCCCTGCTCTCCTGTGTCCCTTTAACCCCCCCCCCCCCCTCTCCCGGCCTGTCAACTAGTGCCAAGTGTCTGCCCCCTCCTGCTGCTTGAATAACTGCAATATTGTATACACCATCAGCGTTCTCCCCTATTGCAGTGTCCCCCTCTGTGTGCGATTTATAAAAATTTTAGAGCCGAGATCGGCCAGCTCTCTCATCCCGACTGACATCAGCGATGAAATCTTGGCCCGCTCGCTGCATCTGTCAGACGGGGAGAGGAGAGAGCCGGCCGGTCATGCGATTGCAGATCTTGGCTCTGAAATGAGGTATATACAGCATTTTTTTTTTATAAAGGGGGACACTGCAATAGGAAACCGTGCTGATGGTGCATACATGTTAAGCCACTCTAACAACCACTCTTACTAATTATGCAAGATGACTGCTTCATTTATCAGTGTTGCACTCATTAAAAAGTGAATAAAAGCTCAGTACCTGGCGGAGCCGGTGACATGTTCTAACCAGGAAGTAAGTCTTTTAATAACATTAATATTTTAGGAGGAAAGCACTACAAAAATGGTTTTACTTTTTTTCTGAGCACCTGCTGTGGTGAATAGAAGGAGCATCATACAGGAAAAAAAGTATTGCTTTTGGGAAAATGGCAAAAGACATTGAGAAATAGGAGAATTCGGAGGAGAAAAGGTGACAAAAAAAAATTTCAGAAAGTGATGGGGAATTTGCCCCTAAAAGGGGAAGGCACATTTTGACTGATTGACTAGGTCAGTGATGGCGAACCTTGGCACCCCAGATGTTTTGGAACTACATTTCCCATGATGCTCAACTATACTGCAGAGTGCATGAGCATCATGGGAAATGTAGTTCCAAAACATCTGGGGTGCCAAGGTTCGCCATCACTGGACTAGGTCAAACAAGATGAGATCTTACTGTGGCTGGTGGTGTAGCACGCGGGAAATCGCGCATATGAAAACTGAAGTGATTGTGGAAGGACAAAACACCAGCACAAGAATACTTTGATTTAAGTTGGACTTTATGTCCATGTTCATTTTCACAATATTTCACTAAATGCACATGGGTGAGTTTCTAATACAAGTTATATACATTTTATAGAATTTCGAGTAAACAGGCCGGTTGTATATATTGTATACTGCACCTAAAAATTTGGAATTCTTCTTAGTGATAGGAGTATTATATTTTGAGCATAAACTTGTGTAGTAGTTGAGCTGTAATTAGGTTGTATAATCTTAAGGGATAAAGTTTCTTTAGTGAACTTGTTCTTTTATAAATCTCCCCACCCTCCTGAGTGCAGTCTGCCTTGGTAAATATTTACCTTCCTCCCTATTCCAGCAATCTATACTGTGAGGCCCTGCCAAGTGTTGCCCAGCTTTTATCCAAAAACATTACCGACGGCTCCTCATTTTAGTGTGCCGAAGCCAAATACAATTCATCCTTTAAAAATAATACAGGGGGCTTACAGCACACCTGCACACTAAGAAAAGAAGCAAGGAGTGTCATCTGGCTGACAAGAGAAGCTGGCCCTTTACATGGGCCACGATGCCCGAGGCCAGTAGAGGGGCACCTTGATCATAAGGCAATGTGATTGACACTAAAATTATATAGGTATCCTGAGTGCTAAACCGCCCTTCAATCAAAAATACCTCCACTGCGCCAAATAATGTGAAAAATTACACAAATGTGATTGTGTGAATAAACCAATATGTACAGAGCTGCCCCTTTAGGATGAATATATAAAATAAATATTTGATCTTACATATCTGTACACTAAAACGACCCCTCCTACAGATATACAAGAAGAAATAAGAGGCGCTCTATTCCCTCACAGTGCAAAATAATTACTAACACAAAAATAAAATATAATATATAAAACTGATAATGTGCTGTGTATCTCAAAATGTGATCTGCTACAGACACAAACCAGTGAACCCAATGGCAACTGCAGTCAATTGCACACTAGATATGTATATCAAAATCATTAAGGTGTGTAACCACTTCACCATGTGTTACATACATGTGCATGATTCCATTAGTGTACCAAAATAGTCCATATCTAGTGAACAAAAAAAAAATCAGTCCAAAATAGTGTGATAAAAAAAATGTGACAGAGAATTAAAATCTTGATAAATGAGTGACTTCTGCATGTCTTCCACCTCACCACCCTGATACGTGAATCCACTCCCTATAGGAACACACTCACCGATTCCAATTGCCAGCACTTTCATGCAAGGCAACAATCGCTTGTTTACCACACTCCAGGGTAATCAGATCAATTCGATATCCCACAGTGTATGATAGAATCGGTCCACATGAAAAATAATGAAGTGCTCCAATAGTGTAAACCAGCACAGCAAATTTATTAAAACCACTACAATCTTTGAAAAATCACTCACATTTTAAACGATTCAAAAAAGCAGAAATAAAGTGCAGCTCACAGCAACTCCAAAACTCAGTGGACAAACAAATGACACTGATGGTCACGGCGGACCCGAGGTGTGCTAGTGCTAGACTTCCGATCTCACCCCTTCCTCAATGGCCCTCCGTGCAATCGAATCACCTCTCCTACGGTGCGGCTTCCAGCGTTACACGCCACACATCACAGCCACGCCCCCAACATGTTTCGTCATAGGTTGACTTAATCATGGGATTGGCTGTATGGGTTGCCACTCATCCCTTATATTTCCTCCTCACACCCAATAGGCAGTTCAATCCGCATGCACACACAACGTGTCCCCGCTGTAGTGATTCACCACTACTCAGAGAATACGGAGCACCGTCAGTCAGGGATAAGGGCCCCCTTGATAATGATTCGGACTGATTTAAACATTCATCTCTATAAGTTAACTCAAGCACAGTTGTACATTCATCTCAGTTAACTGGTTCGAGTGCGGTTCTGTCATACCTGAACATATGATGTGGTCACATTCATAGACAAAAACGAACAGGACCCCATCAGCCCATATACCGCTATACAGAACCTGCTCATTACAGCGCACAGTTGCATATGACATTACCTTTAGACATCCCCTGCACCAATCCACATATTGACTCGTGAAATCGGACCAAAGGCCAATCCAATGTCACGCTCCAGAATGTGAGTGCTTTCAAGAATTAAAATCAACATTCAATCTAAAATATTCGGTAAAACTCTTAATAAGCCTGTACATGGTTAGAATCTCTATTATATATTAACTCAATTCCACAAAAAATCCTCACAACACATTAAAAATTATATATTATATAAAATTATGTCTGTATAGGAAACTAAACAACTAAGCTGCCAGGGGAGAGTTTAATCACCCCTATTCAATCTCTCCTAGCCCACTACTCACCCACTTAAGGCATCTCCATAAGAACAAACCCATTATCTCCCCCACTATTTAAAGCTAGTTTCATTCTCAGGTGCACCTGTATAATCCACCCATGGTCCCCTATGGTGTAATGTTGCAGTGACATATTAAGCCGACACCTAGGGGCTCCAATCCACTAGGGTAGGGGGTCATCTCAAATAAGAATTCGTTATGGGAGTGGATGTATATTTGAGATGACCCCCTACCCTAGTGGATTGGAGCCCCTAGGTGTCGGCTTAATATGCCACTGCAACATTACACCATAGGGGACCATGGGTGAATTATACAGGTGCACCTGAGAATGAAACTAGCTTTAAATAGTGGGGGAGATAATGGGTTTGTTCTTATGGAGATGCCTTAAGTGGGTGAGTAGTGGGCTAGGAGAGATTGAATAGGGGTGATTAAACTCTCCCCTGGCAGCTTAGTTGTTTAGTTTCCTATACAGACATAATTTCATATAATTTTATACAATATATAATTTTTAATATGTGTTGAGGATTTTTTGTGGAATTGAGTTAATATATAATAAGAGAGATTCTAACCATGTATAGGCTTATTAAGAGTTTTACCGAATATTTTAGATTGAATATGTTGATTTTAATTCTTGAAAGCACTCACATTCTGGAGGGTGACATTGGATTGGCCTTTGGTCCGATTTCATGAGTCAATATGTGGATTGGTGCAGGGGATGTCTGATGGTAATGTCATATGCAACTGTGCGCTGTAATGAGCGAGTTCTGTATAGCGGTATATGGGCTGATGGGGTCCTGTTCGTTTTTGTCTATGAATGTGACCACATCATATGTTCAGGTATGACAGAACCGCACTCGAACCAGTTAACTGAGATGAATGTACAACTGTGCTTAAGTTAACTAATAGAGATGAATGTTTAAATCAGTCCGAATCATTATCAAGTGGGCCCTTATCCCTGACTGGCGGCGCTCCTTATTCTCTGAGTAGTGGTGAATCACTACAGCGGGGACACAAGGTGTGCGCATGCGGATTGAACTGCTTATTGGGTGTGAGATAGGAGAAAATATAAGGGATGAGTGGCAACCCATACAGCCAATCGCATGATTAAGTCAACCTATGACGAAACATGTCGGGGGCGTGGCTGTGATGTGTGGCGTGTAACGCTGGAAGCCGCTCCATAGGAGACGTGATTCGATTGCACGGAGGGCCATTGAGGAAGGGGTGAGATCAGAAGTCTAGCGCTAGCACACCTCGGGTCCGCCGTGACCGTCAGTGTCATTTGTTCATCCACCGAGTTTTGGAGTTGCTGTGAGCTACACTTTATTTCTGCTGTTTTGAATCTTTTAAAATGTGAGTGATTTTTCAAAGGATTGTAGTGGTTTTAATAAATTTGCTGTGCTGGTTTACACTATTGGAGCACTTCATTATTTTTCATGTGGACCGATTCTATCATACACTGTGGGACATCGAATTGATCTGATTACCCTGGAGTGTGGTAAACAAGCGATTTTTGCCTTGCATGAAAGTGCTGGCAATTGGAATCGGTGAGTGTGTTTCAATAGGGAGTGGATTCACGTATCACGGTGGTGAGGTGGAAGACACGCATTAGTCACTCATTTATCAAGATTTCAATTCTCTGTCACATTTTTTTGTCACACTATTTTGGACTGATTTTTTTGTTCACTATATATGGACTATTTTGGTACACTAATGGAATCATGCACATGTAACACATGGTGAAGTGGTTACACACCTTAATGATTTTGATATACATATCTAGTGTGCAATTGACTGCGGTTGCCATTGGGTTCACTGGTTTGTGTCTGTAGCAGATCACAATGTGATTGACAGAACAGCGCCAACATCAGAAGCCTGTCCTACATGCGCCAGTTTGTAGGTAGTTAAACATGAGTTGCCAGTGACTGCTTGGCCACCATTGTGGGGGTGCCAATAACGCCCATCCCAGAACAAGACAGTTACACACATATGCAATAGCTGGGTGTTAAGGCCAACCTGCTATGCTGCTGCACATAAGCATATGTCATATGGGGTCCTTCTTGTCCTCAAGGGTGAATCCAATTATGCATTTTTTTTTGCATACACACACACACACAATGAAAAAATAGGATTTTTATAACAGCTTACCTGTAAAATCCTTTTCTTGGAGTATATCATGGGACACACAGCACCATAGTAATCACTATGTGGGTATATAGGCATCTTCAGGTGATGGACACTGGTATAACCAATACAGGAATTTCACTCCCTATATAACCCCTCCTCCTACCAGGAGTACCTCAGTTTTCGTAGCAAAGCAATATACCTAAACCCCAAAAGAGGGGGGGGGGGACCTCTGTGTCCCAAGATGTACTCCAATTAAAGGATTTTACAGGCAAGCCATTATAAAAATCCTAATTTCTTTATCGTACATCATGGGACACAAAGCACCATAGTAATCACTATGTGGGACGTCCCATAGCAATGCAATTTGAGGGGAGGGAGAGACAGCCCGTAGGGCACCCCCAGACTTGAGGGTTTATACTGCTGCCTGCAGCACACTGCGCCTGAAGGAGATATCCTCATGCCTCCTCACATCCACCTGATAAAATTTGGTGAATGTATGTACTGAAGACCAAGTTGCGGCCTTACAGATCTGAGCCATGGAGGCCTTGTGACGCACTGCCCAAGAAGCACTAACCGCCCTGGTAGAGTGCGCTTTGACTTGGAAAGGTGGAATCTTACCCCTTAAATCATAAGTCTGAATTATAACCTGCCAAATCCACTTGGCAACAGTGGATTTTGACGCTGCCTGTCCTTTTTTAGGGCCTTCGGGCAGAACAAATAAGACATCAGTCTTCCAAATCTGAGCAGTTGTCTTTAAATAGACTGACTGCTCTCACCACATCAAGACAATGTAGTGACTTTTCTTCCCTGGAACATGGTTTTGAAAAACCGATGGCAGGACAATATCTTGGTTCAGGTGAAAACCTGAGACCACACTTTTGGCAAAAAATCTGAACGAGGGAGTAACACCACTCTCTCCTCATGAATAATTAAGTATGGCTCTTTACAAGAAAGGAGCAGCCAATTCAGAAACCCTCCTTGCTGAGGATATAGCAACCAAGCACACTAGCTTCCTTGTCAGAAGGACTAAGGGAATGTGCTGTATCGGTTCAAATGGCTGTTTTTGTAACACTGACAAAACTAAGTTCATGTGCCAAGGGTTCAAAAACACTAAGCAAAGAATGTGTAGCAAGCGGTCTTTGAAATAAGACCGATAAAGCTGAGACTTGGCCTTTAATAGTACTCAAGGCCAACTTCATCTCTACCCCAAATTGTAGAAAGGCAAGAATTCTGCCTATGATATATCTCCGAGGGTGCCAACCCTTGGATTCACACCAGGAAACATAAGCCCTCCAGACTCTATAATATATAGTTCTGGAATCTGGCTTCCTTGCATTAAATCAAAGTAGAGATAACTGACCCAGAAAGCCCACGTTTCTTCAGAATGTGGGTTTCAATAGCCAAGCCGTTAATATTAGCGTTCGTAAGGTAGGATGGAATATCAGCCCCTGTGAGAGTAGGTCTGGCCGTAGTGGAAGGGCCCATGGATCCTCCACTGCCATCCTTACGATTTCTGCATACCGGCTTTTCCAGCTTGATCCTGCAAAGAAGTCGTGGCAGCAACTAAATAGGGGGAATGCATAAATCAGCGAGAAGTGATCCCACGGGGTCACCAACGCATCTGTTCCACATGCGAGTGGATCCCTTGTCCTGGACACAAAGTTGACCAACTTCATGTTGAATCTGGACACTAGAAGATCTACGTCCGGAGTCCCCCATCTTTGGCAAAGAGCCCAAAAGATGTCGGGGTGAAGGGACCACAACTGCTGGTGACTCAAGTAGTCTGCCTGCCAATTCTCTACTCTGGGAATGAAGACTGCCAATAGGCACGGAACATTCCTTTCTGCCCAAGTTAGAATATGGTTCACCTCTGTCTGCGCTGCAAGACTCTTGGTGCCCTCTTGGTGATCGATATAGGCCACAGCTGTGGCATTGTCAGATTGGATCCTGACAGGACAATCCCGTAACCTGAAAGGCCAGGCCTTCAGAGCCAGAAGCACTGTCCGAATCTCTAGGATGTTGATGGGCAAGGCTCTCTCGGTTCTTGACCACTGTCCCTGGAAAGTTGTATTTTCTAGTATTGCTCCCCAGCTCAAAAGGCTGGTATCTGTCGTTACCACTTTCCAGATAACTGGTCTGAATGATTT
The DNA here is from genome assembly GCA_037952835.1 of Lithobates septentrionalis. NCBI lineage: Eukaryota > Metazoa > Chordata > Amphibia > Anura > Ranidae > Lithobates > Lithobates septentrionalis. Next base: position 7,822,041 of record JBBDGP010000929.1, on the reverse strand, counting down.
TCCTTTCAGCAGATTCTGGGTTAGTAACCAACTGAGGCTTTGGGACACCCTTGAGGACAGCTGCATTGGCAAGTCTATAGATTGAATTGTTTTGTTCAAAGCAGACAGGATACTGTTTTGCAACAGTCTCGAATGGAACTGGGCATAGGGAACCGCTTTGAATGAAGCCACCATCTTTCCTAACAACCTCATGCAAAGGCGAATGGAGGGATCTCCTTTCGACCTGACCATCCGCAATAGCTCTTATGGAGTGGATTTTTGCCTGAGGCAAGAATACCTTTTTCTGGGCTGTGTCTATGATCAGACCCAAGTACTCCAGCCTTTTTAGCGGTTTTAAAGGAAGATTTCTCTAGGTTGAGAATCCAACCCAGACTTTCCAGGTAACTGGTTGTAATGCGCACGCTTTGCTCCAAATGAGCCAAAGGCTGGTCTATTAGCAACAGATCGTCTAGGTACGCCAAGACTGTTCTGCCCTGTGCCCTTAACCTGGCGAGCGGGAAATATAGGGACATGCAGATATGCATCCCTGATGTCGATAGAAGCCAGAAGTTCTCCTTGTAGGATAGACACTACTGACCTGATCGACTCCATGCGAAAGGAGCGGATCTACAGGAACAGATTTAGATTTTTTTTTAGATCTAGAATGGGTTTGACATCTCCATTCGGTTTTGGTACCGTAATGAGGTTTGAATAAAACCCCAAACCTTGCTCTTTTGTGGGGATTTGTATGATCACCCCCTGAGCCAGTAAATCGGTCTAATGCCTGAAACAGAGATTGCCTTTTCCCTGGATCTTTGGGAACATTTGACCTCAGAAAACGAGACGCTGGAAACTCCTGAAATTCTAGTTTGTATCCTAGAGACACCGTGGAGATGACTTATCTGTCCTGAATTTCCTCTTGCCAGACTTGAGTATTGCAGAAGTTTTCGCCCCCACTCGGGCGACCAACACCTTAGACACTGGTGAAAAAACTGAGGTACTCCTGGTAGGAGGAGGTGTTATATAGGGAGCGAGCTTCCTGTATTGGATATACCAGTGTCCATTACCTGAAGGTGCCTATATACCCACATAATGATTACCATGGTGCTCTGTGTCCCATGATGTACGATAAAATAAAGTATTGGCCTCCTTTCTGATTTTTAATTTTTTTGCATATTTATCACACTTAAAATGACGCAGATCAAACAAAATTTATTATACAAAAGATAACCCGAGTGAATATAAAATGCAGTTTTTAAATGGTTTCATTTATTAAGGCAAAAAATTTGTCCAAACCTGCCTGGCTTTATGTGAAAAAGTAATTGCCCCCTAAACCTAATAACTGGTTGTACCACCCTTGGCGGCAACAACTGCAATCAAGCATTTGCGATAACTGGCAAGGAGTCTTTCACATTGCTGTTGAGCAATTTTGGCCCACTCTTTGCAGAATTATTTTAATTCAGCCACATTGGAGGGTTTTCCAGCATTAACGGCCTGTGTAAGGTCATGATACAGCACCTCAATTGGATTTAAGTCCGGGCTTTGACTAGGCCACTCAAACATAAATTTTGCTTTGTTTGAACCATTTGGAGGTGGACTTGCTGTTGCGTTTTGGATCACTGTCCTGCTGTATAACCCAAGTGCACTTGAGGTCACAAACTGATGGCCAGACGTTCCCCTTTAGGATTTTCTGGTAGAGCTCAGAATTTGTGGTTCCATCAATTATGGTAAGTCGGCCAGGTCCTGAAGCTGTAAAGCAGCCCCAGACCATGACGCTACCACCACCATGTCTGACTGTTGGTATGATGTTCTTGTTATGAAATGCTGTATTCGTTTTATGCCAGATGTAACGGGACGCACACCTTCCAAAAAGTTCAATTTTTTTCTCATCGGTCCACAGAATATTTGCCTAAAAGTCGTGGGGATAAATATGATGTTTTTGGGTAAATGTGAGATAAGCCTTTGTGTTTTTTGGTCAGTAGTGGCTTTGGAACTCTCCCATTGATGCCATTTCTGCCCAGTCTCTTTCTTATTGTTGAATCATGAACACTGATCTTACCCTGAGACAAGTGAGGCCTGCAGATGTTGTTCTGGGTTCTTTTAGGACCTCCTGGATGAGTCATCGTCATGCTCTTGGAGTAATTTTTGTAGGCCGGCCACTCCTGGGACGATTCACCACTGTTCCAAGTCATCTCCATTTGTGGATATGGATAATGGCTCTCGCCGCGGTTTAGTGGAGTTCCAAAGCCTTAGAAATGGCTTTGAAACCCTTCCTAGACTAATACATGTACATTACTTTGTTTCTAATTGGTTCTTGATTTTTTTTAATTTGGCATGTGTGGCTTTTTGTGATTGTTAGCATGCTTCACTTAGACAGCTTCCATTTATGTAATTTCTTTATTCAACAGGTCTGGCAGTAATCAGGGCTGGGTGTGGCAAGTGAAATTTAACTCAGCTTTCCAAAAAATTGTGGTTAATCACAGTTCATTCATGATTCAGCACGGGGGGGGGGGGGGGGATTACTTTTTCACATAGGCCTAGGCAGGTTTGAACAGCTTTTTTCCCTTAATAAATGAAATAATTTAAAAACTGCATCTTGGAATTACTCGGGTCATTTTTGTGTAATATTAAAATTTGTTTGATGATCTGAATCATGTAAGCGCAAGAAATTTGCAAAAAAAAAAAACAAAAACCCAGCGCTGTATATTAAATTTAAATATATTTATATCTATATCCCCCTTATGGACGTTAAGCCATCCAGGCCCTGAGGCCAGAAACCCATCAACGTACTAGATTATACCCTCTGCATTATTTTGTGGGCGTTACTGTATGGCTCTGGGCATTTGCTGGATTTCCGGAGGGGGGAGTAGCTGGAGAGGAGTGTTGCGCTCTCACCCCTCCCACCCCCACATTTCCTTTTTCTTTCCCTTGGCCCCCCACCACTTCTCCCTCTTCTCCTCCTCCCCCCTTTTTTTCCCACTGGACTTTGTTGAGGCCTCGTGTTTGGATGTTGCTCAGGGTTCTTTTATTCTTTTTGACTCCCTGTGTGTCCGTTTTGATAAAAATTTCCCTGTTCCCACTGTGTAAAGGAACAAGGTGGTTTACCACAGTAAAATGTTAAAACTCATGCATTGTGTATTTTGGGATCACTAAACCCTACGGACTAAGACTGGGATGCTTTTTTTTTTTTTTTTTTTTAAGGAATCTTACTTACCTGGGTGGATGCAGCATTGCTCCGATGCTGTATCTGTCCCCCGGCACTTCTGCACTGAAAACCGAGCAATCGAACACAGCCTCTGCTCATCTCCCTCCCTGCTCATTGGAGTGAGCTGTGGAGTGGGCCGAGCGGGCCCGTCTCAGTCCAGGCACCTGGCAGATCTAGACTGCCATTGGTGCCTGGACTGATATCTGTGAAGTCAGCAGAGAGCGGACTTCAGTCCGCTCTCTGCTGAAAACGGGTCACAGGAGTGCAAAACAAATTGCACGCCTGTGATCCATAGGAGAAGCCCAGCCAAACAAGCTTTGGCTGGACTTCTCCAAAGTGCATGTAAAGGCAGGTGTCCCAATACTTTTGAAAAAATGTATATATATCCTCAACATAATGAACAACAGACTCCATTGGTCAATGCACCTGCATTATTATACAATTTAATATCAAACATTGGAAGTACTTACCTTTGGAAGCTTAGTAGGTGGCTCTTTGGACTCCTCCTCTTCATCGCTGTCAGACTCCCCACTCTGCACAGAGTTCTTTGAGGATAAAAGAAGGGAGGTTTCTTTCCTCTGCCATTCCAAGACACAGTGACGGACATTGCAATAAACATTGAATGCTGAAGGGTTACTGTGGAGCTTGAGGTCGGGAATAAAAAGAGCATTTTCCAGGTTATCAGCCTAAAAAAATAAAAAAAATAAAAAAAAATAAATAAAAAAGTCACATACACTATTACTTGCAGTGTTACAAAATTCCATTCAACAGAGACCCTGTTATTAAAAACATAAGCAGACTTGGCTAAAGCAGTTGTACATAAAGAAGCCAGTGTTTAAATTTAGCATGTACAGGTCACCAGCAGTGACGTAGTATATTTATAGAACTACAAACTGCATTGCTCCAACATTGTTTAAGTTTAGGGCTGCAACTAACGATTTTCATAATAGATTAGTTGGCAGATTTATTGTTTTGATTAATTGGATAATAACCTTAAAAAAGTGTGGTGTATAATTTAGTTAATATGTAAAGAAAAAAAAAAAGGCAATTTATTCATAAATCTCTATGCATATAAATAACCAACTATATGGTTAGGGAGCAAAATCTTGAATCCACTCTGAGAATAACAGACAGAAGAGATAAACTGTTAGAGGTTGAATCTGGTAAATATCAGACTCGGAGATCAAAATTTTTTTTGGAAGTGCAGTTGCTGTAGATCCAAGGAAAATAAAAAAAAAAAAAACAGCATTTTAGCTTGCACATGATCGGATGACAAAATCAGCAGAGCTTCCCCTCATTTCAGATTCACCCCTCAGATTTACAGCGACTGCACTTCCAAGTGCACTTTCAGTGTAATTTCAAGTGCAGTTTGCACTTGTAGTGCAAAGTGGATTTGCCTTTCCTTAAATAACCCCAAATGCCTTCCTTCAAAAAACAAAATTCATTTTAAGAACGTTTGTTCGATTTTCTAATTGTTAGTGAGGTCAAAACGATGTTTGAATTCTCCAATCACTGTGGGTGAACTAAGGAGCAGAATAGAAAACTTCTTAGTCAAAGGAATTTTCATAGTGTACAGTATAGAGTGCCCCTATAGCAAGGTTAAAAAAAAAAAAAAAAAAAAAAACTTCTGCCTTTAGAACCACTCACTTCCTGCCCAGGACTACATGTCCCATGAGGCATTGCTCCGCACACATTCACAAGTTCTCAGGCACTTACTGACATGTACGGATGGTGTACTGAGCTGTATGTGTGCTGCACTGTAGTTTCTTATATGTAAACAAATAATGCATTCTGTATGCAGGCCAACTAATCGGCTGACCGATCAATTATGAAAAATGGTTGACAACCATTTTCATAATCGATTAGCTGTCAATCGATTCGTTGTTTCGGCCCCATTTCAGTTGACGTGTTAAAAAATGCTTGTATCACATTGATTAAACAGAAAGAATCAAATCATCGCCAATAAAAGGTTTTTTCTTCAAAACTACCCTACAAAAAAAAAAAAAAAAAAAAAAAGTGTACAATATGAATGTTCATCAGGCTGCCGTGAGTGTTTGAGACCCTAGTCTGGTAGGCTTTCAATGACACGGAAAATCAGCAAGGCAAAACATTCAGTAAGCAGGTGCAGCATTTTATTGGGCATAAACGTCTTCACCTTGTATACAAGTCTAAGCATTTTTAAACATTTTACCTTATTTCGGTCACATACATGTCTAAAATTGCACATTAAGAGCATAGTTTTCTTAAAGCAGACCTGAACACAAGGGAACACTTGCCATCCTGCAGGAAACATATAACAGCATTAATGGTGCCTAACGAGCGCCCTGAAAATGTACTTTGTCTTGAATGTCTCGAAAATAAGCAGGGCACTTCCCGGCATGTGACTATGCCTATGCATTCCTGAGTCTACTGCCTCATAGCTGTTTATGCAATACGAGCGGCACTGCTGCCTCTGCCTGCTATACTCTCCAGTTTCCAGTGAGATTTCATAGCAGTACTGTGTTGCTTGTAAACGGGAAGCTGTAAGTGACAATCTGCAGTGCATGCCTCTCCTTTGCTTCTGCTGTGGATCTGTTCATTCTGAATCTCTTCTGGGTCGTCTTTATCATTAATGAGTGGGCAGGTTTGATATGAGATAGCAAAGCCCTGCTACTACAAACATGGCCATCATCACAGACACTGAACAAGACATGGTATGGTAAACTGTAGGGAGTCTACAGGCAACTGTCCATGCCTTCTGCATGCCTTGTTTGAGTTCAGCTTCCACAGCTCAGATCCTCTTAAAAACAGAACATTTTAAAAGACCATAGTCGTTCAATTTGCATCTTTTGCAACAAGAGGAAAAAAAAAAAAAAAAGTCTGATTTAGACCAAATTGATATAAAACATAGAATATTTAGCGTAAAATACTTAGAATATGACATGTGCTATCTGATAACAGCAAAACTATTATAAAAGTTTGTTTTTTTGCCCAACTAAAAATAACAGAAAATTATTAAAGATGATCTGGCAACTTAAAGCGGAGCAACACCGAGAAAAAATTTTTTAAAAGTCAGCAGCTACAAATACTGCAGCTGCTGACTTAAAACATGGACACTTACCTGTCCAGGGCGCCCGCGATGTCGGCACCCGAGGCCGAAGCGTCTCTCCGTCCTCGGGTGCTGCCGCCTCCATCTTCGGTAAGGGAATCAGGAAGTAAAGCCGTGCGGCTTCACTTCCCGGTTCCCTACTGCGCATGCGCGAGTCGCGCAGCGCAATACCAATGGTCCCTGCTGCCTCTGGGAGCCGTCTGTTTCCCAGCAGGCAGCGGGGAGGGTGCAGGAAGTGGCGTAAATACCCGCAGATTCTGCGGCTATCTACGCCGGAAGTGGGTACAGATACCTGTAATATACAGGTATCTGTACCCCCCTCCCCCCTGAAAGGTGCCAACTGTGTCACCGGAGGGGGGGGAGGAATCTGATGAGTGGAAGTTCCACTTTTGGGTGGAACTCCACTTTAAAAGTGGTTGTAAACCTCAGACATGCAGTAAGCACATAGCTCAATAGTGTGTACTTGTCTCAATTAACAGCACTAAATGTCATTTCTTTCAGCGGCTTACTTCCTCAGCTATCAGCTTCTGACAAGCTTTCCTGACACCAAGAGGAAAAAAGGTGACAGAGGGAGCTCCAGCTGATTGACAGCCTCAGCGCTGTTCGTGTGTGCAGGGGGGCTCTCTGTCCTCTTTTTCTGAACGCTTACATTTATAAATTCTGGACTTTAAATGGCGAAAATACTGCAGATAAACGTGTACAACTTTTGAAGAAGAATTTGTTTCATCTCTATCACCTGAGGCCAGTTAGTTTATTGGGTATATGTACGAGTTTGCAACCACTTTAAAGCTTTAAAAAAAAAGCAAAAAAACAAAAACACACACACACACACACACACACACACACACACACACACACACACACCAGGAAACTAGCTAAATATACACAAAGTCATTTTACCTTCCAAAAGGATTTGAATTTCTGTCTATCCATCTAATGCTAGGTTTCACGCACCGCTGTCACAAAGCACAGGCCTTCCTGGCTTGCATGGGGACCTGTTACTTTTCTGCTAAGGTTTCACTTTCACTTAGAGGTCTCCACCCCACCCTCCACACTTTGACTGGTACAATGAAAGGAGAAGCAGCACAAACTGCCCTGCATTTCTAGGAAAACGATGTAACACAAGTGAAACGGGGCTTCCTACTACTAGACAGCTCATGCTGCCCATATGGCAACTGTACACATAACTTAAGGGCCCCTTTTTGGTGGGCTTTCCCCGATATCCTAAACTCCTAATCTGTTGCAATTCGCACCCTGCCTTGGGTCCCCCATCACTTTCATACCCTGAAGACCTGAAACTCAGGATATTCAAGCTTAAGGCCCCTTTCACACTTATAAGACTTCAAAGTCGCACGATTTTACCGCGATTTCGCGGCCGCGATTTTGCCACGATTTTACCGCGATTTGGGAGCAGTACTACTTTGCCACGTTTTTGGCATTAACAAATGAAAACATACAGTAGTTGGTATGAATCATAAGGGGGAACTCCACGCCAAGTTTTAAATAAAAAAACTGGCGTGGGTTCCCCCCCCAGGGGCATACCAGGCCCTTAGGTCTGGTATGGATTGTAAGGGGAACCCCCTACGCCGAAAAATCGGCGTGGGGGTCCCCCCAAAATCCATACCAGACCCTTATCCGAGCACGCAGCCCGGCCGGTCAGGAATGGGGGTGGGGACGAGCTAGCGCGCCCCCCCCCCTCCTGGACCGTACCAGGCCGCATGCCCTCAACATGGGGGGTGGGTGCTTTGGGGCATGGGGGGCGCGATGCGGCCCCCCATCCCAAAGCACCTTGTCCCCATGTTGAGGACAAGGGCCTCTTCCCCGACAACCCTGGCCGTTGGTTGTCGGGGTCTGCGGGCGGGGGGCTTATCGGAATCCGGGAGCCCCCTTTAATAAGGGAGCCCCCAGATCCCGGCCCCCCACCCTATGTGAATGAGTATGGGGTACATGGTACCCCTACCCATTCACCTAGGGAAAAAAGAGTCAATAAAAAACACAGTACACAGGTTTTTAAAATAATTTATTAGGCAGCTCCGGGATCTTCTTCCGACTTCGGGGGTCCTCTTCCGACTTCGGGGGTCTCTCCGGCGTCTTCTCCCGGTGTCCGCATCTTCTGCCGGCTCCACCGCTATCTTCTGGCGCTCTTTTGCCAGCGGTGGTCCGGACCTCTGGATCGTCTTCTTCCCTCTTCTCTTCCAGAGATGTTGACATGACGCTCTCTGCAGCCAGAATGGTATCTGTGCGCTCCGCACCGGACTTATATAGACGGTGACCCCGCCCCCTTATGCCGTCACAGTCCCTGGGCATGCTGGGACTGTGACGTTTTAGGAGGCGTGGTCACGGGGTGATGACCACGCCCCCTTATGACGGCACAGTCCCAGCATGGCCCGGACAGTGACCTCATAAGGGGGCGGGGTCACCGCCTATATAAGTCCGTTGCGGAGCGTTCAGAGACCATTCCAGCTGGAGAGAGCGTCATGTCAACATCTCTGGAAGAAAAGAAGAAGGCAGAAGTCTGGACCACCGCTAGCAATTGAGCTACAGAAGATAGCGGAGGAGCCGGCAGAAGATGCGGACACCGGGAGGAGACGGCGGAGAGACCCCCGAAGTCGGAAGAGGACCCCCGAAGTCGGAAGAAGATCCCGGAGCTGTCTAATAAATTTTAAAAACCTGTGTACTGTGTTTTTTATTGACGCTTTTTTCCCTAGGTGAATGGGTAGGGGTACCATGTACCCCATACTCACATAGGGTGGGGGGCCGGGATCTGGGGGCTCCCTTATTAAAGGGGGCTCCCGGATTCCGATAAGCCCCCCGCCCGCAGACCCCGACAACCAACGGCCAGGGTTGTCGGGAAGAGGCCCTTGTCCTCATCAACATGGGGACAAGGTGCCCCCCATGCCCTAAAGCACCCACCCCCCATGTTAAGGGCATGCGGCCTGGTACGGTCCAGGAGGGGGGGGGCGCTCGCTCGTCCCCACCCCCATTCCTGACCGGCCGGGCTGCGTGCTCGGATAAGGATCTAGTATGGATTTTGGGGGGGGACCCCACGCCGATTTCTAGGCGTAGGGGGTTCCCCTTAGATCCATACCAGACCTAAGGGCCTGGTATGCCCCTGGGGGGAACCCACACCGGTTTTTTCATTTAAAACTTGGCGTGGCGTTCCCCCTCTGGATTCATACCAGACAGCTGTCAGCACTGCCTGTCGCTCATCGGGAAAGGAAAGAAAAGTTTTCCTTTCCCGAATAGCGAGGCCAGGCTTGTGCTTACAAAGTCGTACTGAAGTCGTGTCTATATTAATCAGGCACGACTTGCATGCTACTTCAGGGTTTAACATTGAGGTCTATGGAGTACAACTCGCATAGAAGTTGGACCAAAGTAGTGCAGGGACTACTTTCAAGTCGGCACGACTTAAAGTCGTGCCAATATGAATGGTAGTCATTGAAAATCATGGAGAATGACTTGTCATACGATTTTGCAGTACAAAATTGTGGGACAAGTCGTATAAGTGTGAAAGGGGCCTAAATTACAGTTCACCTACCCTTGTCTACATTACTGGGTAACCTAAAGTTTCCACCAGCCCTGGAAATCCAGGATGCCTTAAAGTGGTTTTTGGATAATAACTAAAACAAATATATACACTTTAAAATTTTTCAGATCTCATTTCATTGGAGACTAAGGGACCTGTTCCAGAATCATCTCAAATAAATATTTAGATACATACAAATGTACAAATCAGGTGTTTGCTTAGATTCCTCGCCCCTTACTTCAAATCCCAATCGCTCAATTTGAGCACATCTGCCTCAACAATGCTTGCACTCCTAAACAAATCTCTACTTTATATTCTCATACTATATATAGCTCTTTCATCCACCAAAGATCATTCCTAGGTTGGAAAATGGCAACAAGATAACCATGCCTACACATCTAGGGAGGATTGGTCTTGAATCTTGCAAAATATTTCTAAAAGCTCTTCCACTTCTTGAACCCAGTGATATTTGGCTCCATCCAAGACAACCCATCTAAATTCTTAAGCCCCCAACAAATGCTTTAGTTGCTGAATTGAGGTTGGCAATGTCAAACATATTTGGTGGACACGACCTTGTCATTACCTTTTGATCTACTCTATTGCTCACCCATTTACAAATCAATAGATGCTTCTGCACGCCCAAACTGAAATACCCCCTTTTACGACTTGACTGCATGGGTTTATGATTAATGAGAAGCCTTCTAGTTGGACACCAGTGTCGCTTTCCTACAGATCGTGTCTCCATGGGCCATTAATAAGCCTATGTTGATGGACCCTACCTAGCTTAATCTACAATATTTATGGATTATAGCGGTCTGCATTAAAAGGAAGGCCACTTGTCCTTCCTCCCCTCTTACACCATCCTTTTTCTACGTGCTCAACTTCGGTCTGTACCTTCTTTTACTTATCCCTCATGTGCTTTTTTTCTCTTTGATCTCAACTCTGTAATTTGTAGATAAATCTTTGTTCCACTCACCCACTTTGAGCAGTGGATCAGGTATACTTGCCCCCACTTAAAGCGGAGTTCGACACTTTATCCTAGCAAAATTCATTATTAAATAAAAAAAAATATTCTACATTGTTAATAATGAATATTGCTAAGATATAATTTTAACATTTACAAGTTTGTCCCTCCTGGTGTGGCCATTGCCATCATGATTGTTGGCATGTGAAGCCCAATCAATAACTCTTCCGGGATAAGCTTAGGAGAGGTGCATGCTGGGTAACCAGCATGCACCTCTGGATTTCGCGCATGTGCGATTTACCGGCGGCCGTAGCGGCGTTTCTAAAGTTGCCATAACAATGGGCGGTGACAGAGGAAGGTCCCGCCTTGTTATGGCAACATAAACACATCTTGGCGCTGTGATCTGCCCTAAATCGCGTCATTTCCTGTCAGGAAATAACGCAATTTTTGATCACAATACTGCCCACAGACTCCTGGGAAATGATGACCTTTCCAAGGAGCACAGGCGAGGGAGGAAGTGACGAAGCGCTCCATGGACCAGGAAGTGGCAGATTAGGAGGACTACATAGCAACAGGGCGATTCCAGTATGAAAAAAAAAAAAAAAAAATTCCTCCAAATGTTTATTTTATAGGTTTAGGAGTCAGATTATGAAAAAAAAAAAAAAAAGAATTCAGGGTGGAATTCCGCTTTAAGTTTACAGACAAGCTTACCGATGAGCTCATTACTCTTATTCTCAGGGTGGATTTGAGTTAAATCAAGTCGATTTAAATCAGGGATTAAATCACTAGTAAAAAGGCTTGATTTAAATCATTATTTTTAAAGAGCATCTGTCCCACAGTGGCTCCTCCTCTGACCTGCTGTTGACTCACCGACAGACCCACTTTAATGGGACGGCTGGTGATGCGGCAGTGACAAGGTGGGGACATGGTGGCAGGTGGTGAGTGAGTGGAAAGTGGATGCCCGCTAACCAGCACTGCTATGATGGATCTGAAATGATAGGTGCTCTTTAACCACTTCAGCCCCAGAAGATTTTCCCCCTTAATGAGCAGCCCATTTTTTGAGATATGGCACTGCTTCGCTTTAACTTACAATTGCGGTCAAGCGACACTGTACCCAAACAAAATCGACGTCCTTTTTTCCCCACAAATGGAGCTTTCTTTTGGTGGTATTTGATCACTTCTGCAGTTATTTTTTGCGCAATAAAAAGAAAGCAAAAAAAAAAAATATGAAGGTTTCCCTATTTGGAATATTAGCTGTCAGGTTTGTATAACAGCGACATCGGAACAGATTTTGGGTTAACCACACATAGAACTACTCAAATTAATTAAAAAATACCATTGCATGTTCTCAGCTTGCAGAGCTTTGATTCACCGAGTTTACCAAAAATGTAAATATTGCAGAATATACAGCCTCATGCTACACAACCAAGCACCATTTCATGCTGAATAAACAAAATTAATGCATCTTAAATAGAAAGCTATCTTTAGATTTTTACTCCAAAAGCATTTAATTCAAATTAAAAAAAAAAAAAATGTATTTAAAAGCAAAAAAAAAATTTATTTTTTTTGTCCACCCCGCTTATTCTCTTGTTCTATCAGCATGCACATTGCAATGCAGCGATTGTCTTATGCTGCTTCTCCCTCCCCCTACCTGAGCTCTGCTGTACAGAAACTGCAAGTGGCTCATAAGACAAATTAAGGTACAGTCATGCACTGCTTGCATTGAAAAAAAAAAAAAAAAAATTACACCTGAGATGCAATTACAGAGTTACACTAATTTTTGTCTTTTTTATATCTTCCTGGAGAAAAGCTTTACTTTTCTTATTTTTTAAAAAACACACCATATATGAGCAAGACTTGCTATTGAGGACACACCAACTAAATCCATACAAATCATAGTACAGCAGGGGATGCTGGCGACTTCCTATCTGAAACCACTGCTCTTCTGAGCTGTATAAAAATGCAGTTTCTCTTTCAGAAACTTCTACACTTACCAGGAACACAAAACACCCGCTATAATTTATTCAGAATGACAACACTGAAGTACCAAGAATTGCAATTATTTCATCTGTTTGCATAACTTGCAGAATTAGTTTTATTTTGCCTGAAAAGCTGAATATTCTGTTTATGACACCCACATATCTGCAATGGTGCAGACTTCAATGTGCACGCCATATGATGACAGTCTTATTTTCATAAACATAACTGCTCACATTAGGAAAATGGTCTCATTGTAGCGGCTCAGTCTGAACAGGCAACTATTCACAGTACTGTTCACACGCTTACTAACATCAGAAGAAATAATTAGTTACAATGCGTTAAAATGCTTTGGGCATAAGGAGAGAAAAAAAAAAAAAAAACACAACCTGTCACCATTTCTTTTACATGTTCCCGCTATTCCTTTGTAGATTTACTACATGCACCACGTTAGGAAGGATTACCATATTCATACATAAAACATTAAAAATGCATGCTGCAGTGCATCCAGCAATAAGGTCGACAGTTCTGAAAGTTAATCTTCATGTCATGGCTGCCCCGCCTACTGCCTAGCCAACAAGATCTAAAATAAGTCTTAGTAATCAGAGGGTGAAAATATGATCATGGACAGATCAGGAGACAATGGTCTCAAATCCATGGGTGCTCCAAGAACTCCCCGGCTATTAATAAACTAAACACTTAGTCTTGATTTCTACAGGCACAATGAAAGCAGTGTAATCATGGCCTAGCTGGTTAGACGAGGCTTCTAAGTGGATGGATAGGTGATGTTTCTCATATTTCCAGGAGAGTGCTCAGTTTGGATATCTGTCTCCAAGATGATGTAATGGAGGGGGGGGTAGACACTCCAGCTGTCAGATAATGGACAGCATATTAGCTGAAAGTAGTAATTGCTCATCACTACACTAATTCAATAGCTTCGGGTTTCTGGGCTATATACTAGTTCCTAGGACAGTCAGTGGCATTGCTGCAGGGAAGTTAAAGCGGAGTTCCACCCAAAAATGGAATTCCGCTTTAAGGCAAGGAATGTCATTTTTTGAGGGGGGGGGGGCTCTTTTTAGGGGGTACCAGCTCCCACTTCCTCCCAGCGCACCGCGGCACCGGAAGGGAGATCACCTCTCCCCCCTCCCCCCTCCCTCTCGGCAATCTGGGACATGTCACAGGTCCCAGATGATTGCCCGGCCAGTCATGGCGCGCCTCGCCTTACTTACCCGAGTACATCACGGGACACAGGTTAATATTCATTACCTACTGGGTTATACTTCATCTCCAGGTGAATGGACACTGGTAGACCAAAGGTCTTTAGACAGGAAGTGATCCCCTATATAATTCCTCCCATGCAGCATACAGGAAGTACTTCAGTTTTGTAGCAAGCACTGCATCAAGAAAAGAAAAAGAAAGGAAAAGGAAAAAGAAAGATAGAGGAGAGAAACCTCTGTGTCCCATGATGTACTCAAAGAAAAGGATTTTACAGGTAAGCAAGTATGACAAAAAAAAATTCTATTTTCTTTATCATACATCACGGGACACAGAGTTAGGCTAATATTCATTACCTACTGAGATGTCCCAGAGCAATAGCCTTGAGGGGAAGGAGATAAAATTGTGAACGTATGCACTGAAGACCAGGTAGCAGCCTTACAAATCTGAGCCAGATACCTGATGGCGAAAAGCCCAGGAGGTTCCTAAACCCCTGGTAAAATGAGCCCTCACCCTAAAGGGGGGAGTTTTGCTTTTCAGATCGTAGGCCTGAATGATCAATTGACAGACCCAATAGGCAATATAAGTCTTGGAAGCTGCCCGCCCCTTCTTGGGTCCTTCTGGTAAAACAAAAAAAAAAAAAAAGGAGCCTGATCCTCAGATCTAGACAAAAACTGACTGCTCGCACTAAATCCAAGGAGTGCAGTCTCTCTTCCGCAGAACGAGGCTGAGGGGGGAAACAAAAAATTTTGAAAATAAAAAAGGCCAGTAGCACCTTTGTCAAAGGGGATGGAACAGGTCGTAACACGACCCGGCCATGGTGAAGGTTCAAGTATGGTTTCCTGCACAAAAGGACCACCAACTCTAACACCCTTCTAGCTGAGGTGATGGTCGTCAGGAAGGCTAGCTTGCATGACAGCAGGACTAATGGAATTTCCTTGTTTGGCTTAAACGGTTGTCTAACAGACAGTACCAGGTTTAAGTCCTAAGGACACATAGGTGACCTAATGGGGGGAAGCAAACGAGTTATTCCCTGCATAAAGGTTCGGATAAGTGAATGGGAGGCCAAGGGCCTTTGGAAGAATACTGACAAGGCCAAAATCTGACTGGACTCAAAGCCAATCCGATTTCCACAGCCGACTGTAGAAGAGAGATAATTCTCCCAATCACGTATTTCCGAAGATGACATTTTCTGGCTTCACACCAATATAGGCTTTCCAGATCCTATAATAGATCTTTCTAGTGACTGGTTTTCTGGCATTCACTAAGGTAGACACCGCCAGTCCCAAGATGCCTCGATCCTTTAACACACGGGCTTCAACAGCCATGCCGTCAAATTTGGAGACTGTAAATTGGGGTGGAATATAGGACCTTGAGACAGTAGATTGGGGCGGCGTGGAAGCGCCCATGGTCTGTCTATTGCCAATCTCGTGATCTCCGGGAACCAGGGCCTTCTGGGCCAGGCTGGTGCCACCAGGGTGACTGGAACCCTGTCTCCGAATCCTGCGCAACAAATGTGGAAGGAGAGGGATCAGGAGGAAAAAAGCATAAACCAGGGAGAAATGGTTCCATGTAACTACTAGAGCATCTGCTCCGATTGCCAAGGGATCCCTTGTTCGGGACACAAACTGCTGTAGCTTGTTTTTGAATCTGGATGCCAATAAAATCGACCTGTGGCCATCCAACGCTGGCAGATTTCCTGAAACATGTTCGGATCTAGGGACCAATCCCTTGGGCAGATCTGGCGGCTGAGATAATCTGCCTTCTAGTTCTCTACTCCCGGCATGTGGACCGCCGATAGAACCATCCACATGTCCCTCTGCCCAGGTTAATATATGGTTCACCTCCTTTTGAGTTGAACAGCCCCTGGTACCACCCTGGTGGTTGATACAGGCCACTGCAGTGGCATCGTCAGACTGGACCCCGATGAGCCAGTCCTGAAGCTCCACCATCCTGGACCGTAGGGCCAGATGTACCGCCCGTAACTCCAAGATGTTGATGGGCAGGCTCTTCCCTTGACCATCTCCACTGTGCTGTGAGCCCCTCTAGGGTCTCGCCCCAGGCCGAGAGACTGGCGTCTGGTCAGTACTCTCCAAGACACTGAGTGGAAGGATCTTCGCTTTTGTAGGTTCTGATCTTGCAACCACCAGCTTAGGCTTAAGCGTGCCTGGGGAGATAAGGACATGGGGGTAATCCAGGGCTTGTGCTTGCCTGTTCCAAATCGACAAGGTGTCTTGTTGTATAGGCCTGGAATTGAATCGGGTGTAGGGAATTGCCCTGAAGGAGGACACCATCCTTCCCAGAAGACTCATACAGAGCCGAATGGAGGGTTGCCTGGTGCACCTTACTGACGCACCTAATCCTTCAGGGCACAGATCTTTACGGGTGGCAGAAATACCTTTGCCTGGACCGTATCCAGGATCAGACCTAGATACTTGAGACTGAACTGGTCTCAAGACTGACTTTCAGTATTTATGACTCAGCCCAGGTTTTCTAAACACCGCACTGTGCAGGCTACACACTGTTCCAGGGCCTGTAGTTAGAGATCTCTGAGCAGGAGGTCGTCCAAGCATTAAGATCACCTGGGCCCTTAAAAGACCCAGTACAAGTGCTAGGATCTTTGTGAACACGAGGTGCTGGTGTAAGCCCGAAGGGCAGTGCCACAAACTGGAAATTGCGTTCCTCTATTGTAAATCGCAGGAACCTCTGAGGAGGCTGAAAGATAGGTACATGTAAATACGCATCGTTGATATCGATGGAGGCTAAGAAGTCTCCCATCTGAAGTGCGGCTACTACCGAGCGGACTGACTCCATCCTGAAAGATTGGATTAACATGTTGGTTCAGGGATCTTATGTCCAAGATTGGCCTTATGTCCACATTTGGCTTTAGAACCGTGAACAGGTTAGCATAAAACCCTGTGCCTCTTTCAGACACAGTGCATCAAGACTTAATGAACTACCACAGCACTCAACAGCACCATGGTAGTTCATTGAGAACTACAAGCTGACAGCCGCAAGCTGCTGGATCTTGTAGTTTTCCCAATCACAGAGCACTGTAAATGGATGACGCAGCCGAGGGGGCGGTCGC
This sequence comes from Lithobates septentrionalis, assembly GCA_037952835.1. Taxonomy (NCBI): domain Eukaryota; kingdom Metazoa; phylum Chordata; class Amphibia; order Anura; family Ranidae; genus Lithobates; species Lithobates septentrionalis. The sequence goes on along the minus strand of JBBDGP010000929.1, from coordinate 7,804,999 downwards.
ATTTTTTGCAGATTGTGACGGGGGGATGGGAAGAGAGAATATCCCCTGCTTGCTGTCAGAATGGGGGATGGTGCATCTGTAACATGTTTACACCCAGAGTAGGAGTTTAACATGTTACAAAAAAAGGTGAACTTAATACTCTAAAACACACCTTGGAGCGCCTTGGCAGAATGCCTAAAAATTGTCCCAAATTGACCTAAAATTTCACTGTGCAACATTACAACCCTGGTCACTGTGCAGGCCAGCTGCCAGCATCCTAACAAACCGCTGACATTATTGGTTGATGAGGACATCAAGCACCTGCACAGCATCCTTGTCTGTACAATTTGATGCATTTAAATGCATATGCATTGTTACACATTTAAACATATCCAAATGCAAGCATTTTAATGATCATTTACGCAGAAACTTATGCGCCAGAAAAACATGCCTATACTGTCAAAATACTTATGGCTGTGTGCATGTACCTGGCCTGACAATAATTACCATCACTTTCTTTGTTAAGCACAGGAGAAATTTACAAAAAGAAGATAGTTTTTTTTTTTATCAGTGGGGAAGCTAGACATTCTTTCACCTGGGGCAAAGAATCAGTTCGGCACCCCCCGTAACGGGACAAGATTAGGCAGGAAAGTGAGAAATTCTCGGCTATAGCTGTTGAGTCAGTTGTCTGTGTCTCTTCTCTCGACCGCCCCCCCGTGCTCCTCTGGTACCCCCTGCTTCTCTTTACGAACATGCTCCTCTGGTCCCCCCTGCTCCTCTGATCCCTCACCCTCTTATCCTTTAGTCCCCCTGTACGCCTCTGGGCGGGAACTGGTTTAAAATTCAAGCAGTCTATGGCCTACCCAACTCTGTTCTCTATAAAAAGGGAGGAATTTTAAAGATCCTGCATGTAAAAGCTGAAATTACATTTCACCCAAAATGTAGTGTTATACACTTTTCTGCTATCCCACACTTCTAAGCTATTAGTATTGCGAGGGTTACATCACAAATAAGACAGACATACATTTTTAAGCAGTTAAAAAACTGCCATTGTGAATATCTTTTCCCCGCATGCAACACACCAGCGCCAGGATCACTAGTGGGGCAGGGAGAAAAAGGCTTCGCCTGTTTCCATCACTCCCTTCATGGCAAAGGAAGGCGCCACTTCCTCGCTGGACATCCAAAGGACAGTAAAAGGAACCACCTCTGGTCCAGCAGCGATGCAAGGATATAGTATAAACAGTTTTTTTTACTTTAACCACATGCCGCGTGCGCCTGCCACGTCACTAAGGAGCCAATGCGCGTGCCCAGCGTCTGCGATGTCTGCCGGGCACCCGCAATCGCTCGTGACAGAGCAGGAACATGGGTCCGTGTGTAAACACACAAATGATAAACTCAAGATAAATTCAGCTTTACCTTGCTTCGCAATTTTCCTTTCGATTTGGTCTTCTGCTTCCGTTTTAGTTTCTTCTTGCTAAGAATTTTCTTATTTCTGAAAACAAAGGAAAGACAAAAAAGTTAGTAATTAATATAATGAAGGCAGTAAACCAAGAGCTATTTTTGAAGCATATTGAAACATTGTAAAAAAAAAAAAAAATCCCAGTCGATAATATATGTAAAATTGGATTTTCTTTCTTCAGAAACCCATTTCTTAGAGATCACCTTATTTATGTAAATGAGCCAAATTCCAGGCTACTGTGTTCCATCTAGAGCCCAGAACATCCATAAAAGATGATTAAAAATAATCAGTGCAAGGATTCCTCTTGCTTGCCTTAAGACACTATAGATAAATATGACGGTTACATTTTGTGTTTACCCTTCATGTTCTACAATAAAAAAGGTAAAATGCAACATACACATACATATAACCCAACCATAGTGTACATAAAAGTTCTGTGAAGAGGCAGGAAATTCAGCATGCCGGCTCTAGTAATACCATTTGTCTGCAAATAAATGAGTCAGTTTTACAGCAACACAGTGCAGGCCAACACTGTCCAAGAGAATCTCAGCGTCTTGGCTCTCCTTTACTAAACCGTTCCCAGCACGTGCGCCTAGCAACAAATCAGGCCCCTAGCAACCATTCCCTGAGGATTACAGCAGCACCAACACGCTCCCATCCACTGTTTAGTTCTCCATTTATTTGTCACTTCCAAAAATGGGAGTGAATATTGACATCCACTGTGAAAGATTATTAAAGTAATGCATAGGCAATGTAATCTTCCCACAATGCTGCAGACTGGTAGAAAAATGGACAGAAAGGAATGTGAAGACATGAGAACAGGCATACTAGCCATACATTTTTTGGGGGAAAGAAAATAAATCAGTGCAGGCAATTCACAGAAATAGCTGACATTAAGCAGATGGGACCCAACAGATGAAGGTAGAATATACAGCATGCACAGAGTAAACAATATATTATGCAAGAATCATGTCTGAGCTTTCTTCAATCCATCTGCTTGTGTAAATCCCAATTTTCAAATATCTTCATTATCAACATGAAAAAATAAAAAATAAAAAAAAATACGTGCTGAGGAAAAACTATTTGACTGTATTTGATCACTAAACCTCACCAATAAAAATATATCCACATATTTATTGTACCATGCAACACAAAAGGAGTGTCTCCTTTATCAAAGCAAGGGGCAGTCAATGCCTGGTGGATTCCATATGACAAAAAAAGATCAGCCATTCTAATTCAATATACAGTACTGCTTAGACTACACAGTATAGGCACAAGAGGAGACAACATTGAGAGAAAAAAAAAAAGAAAAAAAAAGAAAAAAAAAAAGAAAACACCTCCTAGAAGCCAAACCTAAATGTTTTTTCTTTAGAAAAAAATAAGTCTGTCCTCGACACTGAGGGAATTTGGGAAGAAACTAATGTCTAATACACACGAAAAGAATATCTGATGAATCGTCTATTTCCATGCTAGACTCATATCAAAAACCAACAGGTTACTAAAGGTATGAAAAATCTCATTGGGACAGAATACAACTTCAGAAGTGATGTAATGCATTATAATGTATTCTTTTGGTTCAGAGCATTCATGGTCTTTGTACAAAAAAAAAAAAAAAAAAAAAAAATGTAAAAATTTGTGTGACCAATACTACACTAATTACGTGAAAATTGTTCGTTCTGTTATCACATGAGAAACATTTTTGTGCTTTCGCTATGAAAGCGGTATTTTGTCCAATTGTTTCATTGTGTATACTAGGAATAACAAGATTTACAATTTACGTTCCTACGCCATTGTAGGAGAGGATGCAATGCTTTGGGTAATCAATACAGCATCAGAGTCCAGGATAGGCAAACCGTAAAAAAGATATTTATAGAAAAATAACCACCATAAATAAAAACGACATTCCAGCATATTCTTCACTGTTGAGAGGTTCCACATTTCTCATGGTTAGGGGGTTAAGCTGGCCATATGCCAATAGCTTTTTGTTCAGTCTGCCAGCTACACAGCATGGATGGACATTTTTTTTGCCATTTGACAGCCAGCCCTGCCGGCTGTCAAAATACCTCAACAGTGGCTATATCTGACTGGATGCAGAGGCTTTTCAGTCATTCATTTTCCACCCATCTCTATTGATTTTTCAACTGAGGGATGTAGGATGGGAGGTGCCAGTTTTTGTGTTTATTAAAAGTCAACAGCTACAAAGTGTAGCTGCTGACTGAAGACACACACTCACCTGTCCCAGGATCCAGCGATGTGGCCCCCTAGCCTTCAGTTCCCTTCCAAACTCCAGCATTACAAGTGTGGGCACCCGGCTATGACAGCTTGCGGCTTTACAGTTGGTTGCGAGTAACGCTGTCTCTCCTCAATGGTAGGGCCATCTTCTGGGAACCGTGACGTGTCCCATTAAATTGCAGGGAGGGGGAAAGGAGAACTTCTGCTCGGATCGCCTAGATGGCCCAAGTGGGAGCTGGTACCCGCTCCCACTTCCAGCTGAGCTCGCTCCAGCAAACTCAGTCAGAAGTTCAGTCCCCCTCCTCCTTCCCCCACCACTGGGACATTCACATGAGCAGTAGCTTCTCTACTGGTTTCCAGATGGCAGCAGCAGGACCAATGTATAAGTGGACAGGTAAGTGTCCTAATATTTAAAGTCAGTCTTATTTAAAGTTTGTAGATTCATACTTACCTAGGTGGATATAGAATCAGACCAATGCTGCATCTGTCCCCTGCCGCCTCTTCCCTGAGAACCGACACACCGAACATTGCCGATGGCTCGGTTCTCACTCCTCTCTGAGCGGAGAGCTGCTGACTGTCAATCAGAAGCTCTGCTCCTCCACGCTCACTGAAGCGCTGAGCTGTGAAGAGGACGAGGAGCGGCCGTCTCAGCGTCTCGCTGAGACTGCCATCACTCCAGGCATCTGGCGGATCCAGGCTCCCCAAGTTGGGATGACGCGGTGCCTGGACCGATTCCAGTGACAACAGCGGAGAGCAGATTTCAGACCGATCACCACTGAACACAGGTCACAAGAGTGCAAAACAAAAAAAAATTGCACTCCTGTGACCCTTAGGAGAAGCCCAGACAAAACGAGTCCAGGCTGGACTTCTCCTTTAAATTTTCTGAAGGAGCCTGGAGCTCGGCTAATTGGGTTCTTGAAAATGCTGCGGGTAGGGGAAATGGCACTAAAATTTTACAGGACGCAAAATTAAATAAAATATTCTGCAACAAAATGCCAGTAGCTGGTATACTTCTTAATCTGTACACAGTTCACATCTTGAGAAAGATGGCCTGAGCTTTATCAAAACCTCAATAAAAACCCTGCTGTTTTGATCCATTTCTTCTGCAAGACCCATGAATGCCTCATACCAGTTTTGGATCCGCACAGTTCACATCTAGCGACTGTATAGCAGAAGAAGCTCAGCAAATGCACAGTGATAAGTCACATTTTTAGACGGCAATCATTTTTATGAACGTAGAGCTGAACTTTGTCCCAAAATGTCAAAACACCATCAAAGAAGAATTTAAAGCGCGTACATCTTGGATTTGATCTCCATTTACATAACATGGCAAATATTTATAGATGTAAACACACACGCGATATAAAATCAGAACTGAAAATACTGCTACACAGATTTGACTTGTAGCAGAATAATCCTATTGTAGGATAGCACAGTCAGCCTCAAACCTTTAACCTAAAAAGTGAACTTGTCAGGTTAACATTTATTAAGATCAGAACCGACCATTACCACTATTTTCTGTTAAGCACATTTTTTTTCTTTGGGGGGGGGGGGGGGGGTCCAATGACCAAACTGGTCTGCCTCCAGTGCAGCATCTACACCAAATGCTCTCAATGTTAGACCTGTGGCTTCCTTAACCACCTGCCATCCAGGGCAATATGGAAATCATTTACATGTTTTAAAAATCTGCAGTTTTTTTGCTAGAAAATCTCCAAACATTATATATTTTCTGAAAGCAGAGGCCCCGGAGAATAAAAATGGCGGTTGTTGCAGTTCTTGGTAGAATGTAAAAAGATTGTGTTGCGCCAAGTAAATAGAATCCAAACATGTCAAGATTTAACATCTTTATACATCCGTGAAATAGCAACAAACTACAGTATCTAAAAATCTCCATATGTGAATATGTGACACTTTAAACTGGTTAACTGTAAAGGCTTTTCGATTCCTGGCGCATGAATTTCTTACCCATAAAGTGCAATCACCCTTTATATATGTCAAAAGGAGCCAAGCAGGGTGGATAAAAATCAATGAGATATATATATATATATATATACACACATACATACATACATATACATACACACACACATACACCATTTAAAAATCGGATTTGGAAATTTTTAATAAAATGCGTTTGGAGTAAAAATCTAAAGATAATTTATTAATGTATCTTAAAATGGAAAACTTAATTTATTCAGCATGAAATTGAGCTTAGTTATGTAGCATGAGGCTGTATAGTCTGCTTTACATTTTTGGTAAACTCATTCAATGAATGCAAGCTTAGATAACATGCACTGCATTGATGCATTCACACAATTTCACAGTAACCATGAGATAAAACAAAACTCAGGAATATTCCTTTATCCCATTGTTTTGCAAATCTATGTACACTACAAACTGTATGATTGAATCAGTTCTAATATTGCTGTTTTACTAACCTGACAGCTTATTATTCTAAATAGGAAACCTCAGTTTTGTTTGCAAAGATTCTACTAGCAAGAATATGTCCTTACATTTTAAGAGCGCCTGTCATTTCAGATCCATCACGGCAGCACCCATTAGTGGGCATCCACTCACCTGCTGCAGCCACATCATCAACCATCCCATTAAAGCGAATAGGACTGTCAGTGAGTCAACAGCGTGTCAGAGGAGGAGCCGCTGCGGGACAGATGACAGTTGCGCTCTAAAAATTATGATTTCAAATAGAGTTGATTTAAATCAAGCCTTTTTACTAGGGATTTAAAACAAATCCACCCTGGAGCCAAGTATAATGCCTGGTACCTCTTAGTATGGGTGTGCAAGCGACTCTCTAATTCTCCCATATAACAGTGCCAAGCTCCTTCCAACTGACCCAGCAGGGTTACATGGGGCGGGTGAGAGATCCATTGCCCCATGGGAGGCAATGGATCTCTTTCAAACACTCAGTAGCTAACCTTGAGTGAAGAAAAAGGAATCTACACTGCTGGGCAGGGATAAGTGGACCCCTTTATTTTGGGAAGGGATGGTTGAACATTATTGAATACATGAAATGAAGAAGGTCTTTTAAATACCATATTATCTGCCCTATGTTTTAAATTTTATGCACATCGATTTATTTCATCCACCAAAAAAAAAACAAAAAACAATTACAAAATAATTACACAAGAAAATAAGATAAAAAGCATGTCCAAGGCAAAGCACAGTTGTCATCAGCCTAACCACCAGCAGCAGTCTCAGAGCCTTAAGACGATGTTAAAAAAAAAAAAAAAAAGCATAGCGACAACCTCTGTTAAAGCACTGTGTGATTCAATTTGTAAAACAGAACATGCCAGTTTTAATTTAGACAATTTGCACTCAAGAAGTCTATGTGCCATAAATATTCAAAGCAGCAGTTGCGACTTCTAAATATCACTCATGTGATAAAACTGATACCAGAACGAATGCCAGCTTACAAGCAATCCAACAGGCACTAACAGCTAAAGTGTCATTTGTGCCAAGCCCATTGCTTAGTAATACCTACAGAATATTTGTCATGTCAGACATTTCAAGGAGGTTTATCAGCAAAGATGAGGGGAATTTCTAAAACAAAACCTGTATTGAGTATTTATGGGGAAATATGGGAAGCTATAATAAATGGACATGCTGAGCATATTGCCAGCAGATCTAACTCAATGGGCCAGGAATAAAAAATAAATGAAAAAAAAAAAAATAAAGGAAATCTTCCTGTTTGGTTATTGGGACACAGATGGCAAAACTTTTCTTTTTGCTTTTAGTTCTAGGTTAACCACTCCCATACTGCAGAACATCATATGTAGTCCTGGGCTTTAAGTGGGGATATATGAATGATGCCTGCAGCCGGCGTTTCCCTGCACCATAAGAACAATCATAATGGCTGTTCAGCTGCTTTATCGTTCTTACAGGTGGCAGAAGGGGTAGCCACCCTCCGATGCTTCTACTGCCTCGCCCGTGCGATCCGTGATCTGGAGAAGGAATGCTCCGGAAGTTAGCCAGAGAAAACCAAGGGCCAGAAGGTCCCTGGCAGTCTCTATGACTCGGAGGCCCGGGCGTGACGTTATGACATCACATCTGGGCCAGCGGGGGACTCAGCTGGAAAGCCTGAGAGGTTTTAATTTTATCTCAGGCTTTCCAGCCTGGAGGAGAGATGTGGGGTCTTACAGGCCCCACATCCCTACATAGAGGAGGACCTGTCATGCACTATTCCTAATATAAGGGATGTTTACATTCTTTGTAATAGAAATAAAAGTGAGGGAAAAAAAAGGGAAAGTGTAAAAATAAAATTAACGTGCCCCCCACGTGCTCGCACGCAGAAGCAAACGCAAATGTAGGTCGCGTCTCAATATGTAAACGCCGTTCAAACCATACGCGAGGCATCAACGCAAACGTTCGAGCAATAAATTCTAGCCCAAGACCCCCTCAAACTCTAAACTTCCTATTTGGTATAGGACAGGGATGGCGAACGTTGGCACCCCAGATGTTTTGGAACTACATTTCCCATGATGCTCAACTACACTGCAACTACACTGAGTGAATGAGCATCATGGGAAATGTAGTTCCAAAACATCTGGGGTGCCAAGGTTTGCCATCACTGGTATAGGATATCCAGGGCTGCCAAACACGCAGAAACTGGTCATTGGAATCAGATCGTATAGAGGTTAAACCTCTCATTGACCATAACATTGTTCATTCGACGTTTAATTGCTTCAAAACTGAAAGCAGATGTTTTCCAGCAAGCCAAGTTGCAAGAAAGAAGCGTCGAAAGTTTACGTTCTGCCCGTAATAAGGACTCAATAGGTTTAAAAAGAAAGGCTTCACAGGGCATCCTCTTTACATCCAAGTGAAATAATGGTGGCAATAGTGCCTAAACATGGATCCAGTGTTTAGTCACCATAGGGCAGTACCACCAGGTATGGGTCATTGTCCCTGGCTGGGAACACCCGCAGAAGTCAGTCGAAGGATATTGGGGAATTATGTGAGCCAGCTGAGCTGGAGCTTCATTAAAGTTTCAAAAAAGCATCATTGAAGCTTCAAAAAACATCAAATTGGTAGGTACTTTAATGTGTGTTAAAATCTAAGCAAATGTGAACAAGCCCTTACACATTATTCGATTTCCAGGGATATGCTTTCTTGTATAAGGGCACAGACCAATTTTATCTGCATTTAGGACCATGCAAGGTCAGTCTAAAATTTGTTTCCAGATATCTATTAATAAGCACTTCTATGTACTGTCCTGCCTTTCTCTTAAATTGTGTTGTAAGCAAGGCACTGACACGGTTGTAAAATTTATCAGATAAAAAATAAAGTATGAAATGAAAAGCATGAGCTCAGTCCTAAAACGGCAGTCATGTCACTCTTGACCCCACCACTGTAAAATCCCCTATCCAAGAAAGCTACTCTGAATATGTACGAAGCTTCAAAGCCTTTAATCTAAGGTTACAGCTAAGTAAATTGTTGGGACTAATCCTTGTCTTAACAACTGCTTCCAATAATTAAATTAGATTTATTTTTCCATGTGTACCTGGACTGCGAAATTAAAAAAGGAAGTGGCAGTAGTAATAAATACAAGAATCCTGAATGAGGCTTCAAATAAAGTGATCATGCGGTGGTGTCCAAGCATTTAAGTCATCAAGGTTTGCTAGCAATTAATAAACTAACAACGCTCCATGTAGATTGCTATTCCCAGCTACTCTGGAAACTCTGTAAAGAGAAAATGAAAGTCTTAAACCCTGTACACATTATCAGAATATCCTACAAAATATAGCACTTCTGAAGTGATCGTACGATAATCTGATAGTTCGTACACCACTTTTGTCCAAAATGGACACTTTTTCTCGTATGATACCAGATCGTCTCAGTTTAATTAGTACAGTTTGTCCGAAAATACATTACTTCCAACTTTTTATGCTTTAGTAACACATTTGTTCTCGGTATAGAGACCGGCATTGGGAAAAAAAACAAAACAAAAAACAAAACCACCACACACACACAGATCATTCGTCCGATAATCTCCTTGTGTGTACTAGACTATGTCCGTGGGGATACCCGCGATCATCTCACGGAAAGGAAGAACGGGGAAATGCTGATGTAAACAAGCATTTCCCCATTCTTCCTGAAATCGGGAGCTGTGATCAGTGTCGTGACACACGTAGCCCATTCCCCCACAGTTAGAATCACTCCCTAGGACACACTTAACCCCTGCAGCGCCCCCCACTGGTTAACCCCTTCACTGCCAGTCACATTTATACAATCAGTGCATTTTTAATTGCACTGATCGCTGTATAAAATGTGAATGGTCCCAAAATAGCGCCAAAAGTGTCCGATCTGTCTGCCGCCGTCACGATAAAAATTTCAGACCGCCACCATTACTAGTAAAAAATAAATAAATAAAAATGCCATAAAACGAACCCTTATTTTGTAGACGCTATAACTTTTGCGCAAACCGAACAAACACTTATTGTGATTTTTCTTTTAACAAAAATATGTAGAAGATTACGTATCGGCCTAAACTGAGGAAAAAGGTTATTTTTATATATTTTTGGGGGATATTTATTATAACAAAAATGAAAAAATATTGCGTTTTTTTTCAAAATTGTTGCTCTTTTTTTGTTTATAGCGCAAAAAATAAAAAAACCAGAGGTGATCAAATACCACCAAAAGAAATCTCTATTTGTGGGGAAAAAAAAGGACATCAATTTGTTTGGGAGCCACGTTGAACGACCGCGCAATTTTCAATTAAAGTACCAAGTTGCATGAACATGCAATTGTCAGTTAAAGCGATGCAGTGCTGTATTGCAAAAAAATAAAAAAAATAAAAAATAAATAAATGGCTTGGTCATTAAGGGGAAAAATCTTCCGGGGCTGAAGTGGTTAAAAAAAGACTGACATATGAGGGAAAAAAAATACTGGTGTGCAATAAAAAAAAAAAAAAAGAACCATAAGTACATAAAACATAATGGCATGATTGGGGTTGCCTTAAACAGCTTATCAAAAAACTGGAACCTCAACACGTTTCAAAATGAAGATTCCTTCTTCAGGGAATTTTTGGTAAGAAAGAGCAGGATAGTTGTACAAATGTGTCAACACATAAGCTAGCGGGCCCGCTATCTTACATGTGTTATTGGCATATTTTGCCAAACTGGTGACATGGGATATCTGCGAGATTTAAATATAGCCATAATATCAGATGTGAATAAAGTAAGTGGTGATTGCGCTGTGATAAGAGGGGAAGGAAGGAGGAGGGAGGGGAAGGGGCTAGCTCAAATGTATAGAGGTGAATGAAAAATGAAAAAATTATACAAAATATAAAAGGTATAATGAGCATGAGGGCTAGTATACTAGCACATAAAAAATATAATGTAAATACTGAAACAGAAGAAAAGATAAAACTCAGTGCAAAAGGGCTAGTACCATACTAGCACATATGTAGTAACTCAGCAAATACTTAATGGTGACTCCAAGTAAATAAATAAATGGTGAACAGTCCCACCGCCTTGTAGTACAAAGTGCTCAAACAATGAGTCATCAGTTCCAAAAGGCAAAATGGAAAAATTATACAAAATATAAAAGTGTGATGAAATGTAATAAAGTGCAGTCTAATGAGCACTAAATCCGAATAAACTGAAGAAACAAAATAGTCTAAAGCGTATAAAAAAAAAAAACTATGAAATAAGTGACAAATACAGTGTGGGCACAAAAATTTAACAAAATAAAATATTTAAATCAAACAAAGTCCATGTTCATGAGGGCTAGTATCATACTAGCACATAAAAATGTAAATACTGACACAAAAGAAAAGAAGAAATCTCAGTGCAAAGGGGCTAGTATCATACTAGCACATATGTGGTAACTCAGCAAATACTTATTAGTGACTCCAAGAAATATAAATAAATGGTGAACAATCCCACCACCTTGTAGTACAAAGTGCTCAAACAATGAGTCATCAGTTCCAAAATGGCAAGTCCACAAGCCACAGGAAAGGGAAACAAAGTCTTCAGTGGGGACACCTCTGTGCTCCCAAGCAGCTCACCTTACTGCTGCAAGACAACAGCTTGTAATCCAGTGACAAACCACCAGCAAGCAAGGGTCCCATCCAGTAATTCAGGCGATTCGGGTGGTGGGTGTGCAGGATGGTATATACATATTTTAATTTTAGTGTATTTACCTTATGCATTCCCTTTCAGTGAGCCTGTGATATTCCCCGAGCTCCAGTATAAGTTTCACTGTGGCTTGTGGACTTGCCTTTTTGGAACTGATGACTCATTGTTCACCATTTATTTATTTTTCTTGGAGTCACTAATAAGTATTTGCTGAGTTACCACATATGTGCTAGTATGATACTAGCCCCTTTGCACTGAGATTTCTTCTTTTCTTTTGTGTCAGTATTTACAATATTTTTATGTGCTAGTATGATACTAGCCCTCATGCACATGGACTTTGTTTGATTTCTATATTTTATTTTGTTCAATTTTTGTACCCACACAGTATTTGTCACATATTTCATAGTTTTTTATACGCTTTAGACTATTTTGTTTCTTTAGTTTATTCGGATTTAGTGCTCATTAGACTGCACTTTATTACATTTCATCACACTTTTATATTTTGTATAATTTTTCCATTTTGCCTTTTTGGAACTGATGACTCATTGTTTGAGCACTTTGTACTACAAGGTGGTGGGACTGTTCACCATTTATTTATTTACTTGGAGTCACCATTAATTATTTGCTGAGTTACCACATATGTGCTAGTACGGTACTAGCCCTTTTGCACTGAGATTTTTCTTTTGATAAGTATTTGCTGAGTTACCACATATGTGCTAGTATGGTACTAGCCCTTTTGCACTGAGATTTTTCTTTTCTTCTGTTTCAGTATTTACATGATATGTTTTATGTGCTAGTATGATACTAGCCCTCATGCTCATTATACCTTTTATATTTTGTATAATTTTTTCATTTTTCATTCACCTCTCTATACATTTGAGCTAGCACCTTCCCCTCCCTCCTTCTTTCCCCACTTATCAGAGCGCAATCACCACTTACTTTATTCACATCACTTTTGTCTGTTTGGATCAGCCATTTAGGTGTTGCAGCAGTGCCCCTTAGCATAGGTATTTCTGACAGCGCAGGAGTTTCTTCATTATTTATCCATAATATCAGATGCATTTTTCTTTGCATCTTTATAGCACCTTTGGTATTGCATAATGTCCTGTGATGTAGTAGTATGTCTCTATAAAAATCGACACAAGCCGCTATACAGACTTGTTGCTGTCCTACTTTGGTTTTTGTAATTGCCTCCCCCACCTGGATCCACATGGTGGCATATGAGCTTTCCCGGTGATGTGATGGGATGTTACCTTTGGCTTTTACGTTTGTGTTGACTGGTGCATTCATGCCTTGTACCTCTTCAAGACATGCAAGTGTACTATATATACCCAACATCAAAATACAAAGAAACCTTCAGAAAAGGATGTATATTACATATTTTTGGTTTGCTTATAGAACAACCATCCTGCTCTTTCATACCAAAAATCCCCCGAAGAAGCAATATTTAACACATTAGGGTTCCACCGCAGTAGAAGTTTTTTGACCAGCTGTATAAGGCAATCACCATCATATTGTATATTATACCCGATTTATATGGCGCCAACAGTTTACACAGCACTTTACAATGTATAAGTCGGACAACACAATTACAGTACAATACAAAAAGGTACAGGAGGGCCCTGCTCGTAGAGCTTACATTCTAAAGGGAGGGGGTGGTGGTACAAAAGGTAAAAGCTGCAGAGAATGATTTGATGGGGTGGCTCGGGGACAGTTATGTGGGTGTGGGATAGGCTTCCCTGAATAAACGAGTTTTCAGGGATCTCCTAAAGGTGGACAGGTTAGGGGCTTATCAGACGGGGCAGGGAGTTCCAGAGGATGGGAGAGGCTCTGGAGAAGTCCTGAAGGCGAGCATGGGAGGAGGTAACAAGGGAGCTAGAGAGCAGGAGGTCCTGGGAGGAGCGGAGGGGACGATTTGGGCGATATCTGCAGATGAGGTTGGTGATGTAGATGGAGGCGATGTTGTGAATGGCCTTGTATGTTATGGTTAGCATTTTGAATTTTACACGGTGGGGTAGGGGAAGCCAGTGAAGAGATTGGCAGAGAGGGTTGGCAGTCACAGATCGATTAGTGAGGTGTATTAGTCTAGCAGCAGCATTCATAATAGACTGAAGGGGGGATAGCCTGCTTAAGGGTAGGCCATTAAGGAGAGAGTTGCAGTAGTTAAGGCAGGAAATAATCAAGGAGTGAATAAGTTGCTTTGTGTTGTAATTAGTCAGGAAGGATCGAATTCTGGAGATGTTGCGGAGGTTAAGGCGGCAGGATTTAGCCAGTGATTGGATATGGGGGCTGAAGGAGAGATCAGAGTCAAGGATTACACCCAGGACCCTGGCATGTGTGGAGGGACCAATGGTTGTGTTGTTGATATCAATGGTGAAGTCACAGGGGGGGGACCGTGAAGGAGGAAATATAACAAGCTCAGTTTTAGAAAGATTAAGTTTGAGGAAGTGGTGTGACATCCATACCGATATGTCATTCAGCAAGTTTGAGATCCGTGAGGAGATCGGGGGAGGGCAGTAGCACTGCCGGAAGCTCAGATTGATCGGGAGCCATTCTTCCAGTGATTACCATGGTGGAAGAGAGCATGGAGGAAGAGGAGAGCCATGGGGACACCGAGCGGTATAGCACGCTGTTACAGCTTACATTGAAATTTGCTCCACTCTGCTCACCCTCACACACAGCCCCGCCTTCTAACCCCACACCTGTGATCGACAGAATGCAGGTCCAATGCTGGGATTTGTTCTGTCTATCACAGGCGCAGGGTCAGGAGGAGGCGGGGCTGTGTGTGACAGCAGACAGAGCTGAGGCAATTTCATGTAAGCTGTAACAGCATGCTATTCACACTCTGATACCATGGCTCTCCTCTTCCTACAGTCATGATGCAGCCACCCTCTCTTCCTCCGCCCTGGCGAGGCTGAAATGGTGGGCATTGATGGGCACAGGTGAGCTGAGGGAAACTGATAAGTTACAAAAAATTATTAACTTTAATTCTGCATAAAACATTTAAGTGTCATTTTATGAAATGCATGAGGGAGTAATTGGGGGCAGGGCAAAGTAGGGGTTGGGCGGGACTGGTGGCAAATAACCCTTGAGGCCTGGCTAGTAGGGGTGTTGAAATTAATAGTCGAATTGATGCATTGGGACTCGACTGTCCACACCATGCCCTGCCTCCGAGTGGAGCCGAAGTTTTTGCACCATTTTTTCCCGCCTCCCACTGACATCATCCCCCTGTGTCGAGAGGAGGCCTTCCATCAATCCCCTTCCCTCACCAGCCAATAGAAAGTGATCCCAGGCGGCGTCATGGTGGCGGAATGCGGAAGCGAGGAGCCATGCTGTGTGCACGTTGTGAACATGGAGCACCGGAGCTTGTGGTGGCTGGAGCTGTCCCTGCTGCTAAGAGTGGCGGTGGCCGCAGCGGGCTTATGGAGCACGGAGCCCCGAGGAGGGGAGTGGAGCCATCAGTGCTTTTGGTCCCGGAAGGGTTCAAGGCGGCCGCGGCATATCCGGTCAGAGGTGTGATGGAGGAGGATGAGGCAGAGCCGGAGGAGAGCCAGAAGGGCGGTAGAGCCAGGTGAGGGGGCCGCAGGGAGGACACTGAGAACTGAAGACGAACATGGTAAGAGAGGTGCCAGACTGTATGCAGATAGGGCAATAAAACCAAAAACGGTGTGCAGTGCTTTGGAGTGACAAATGTACAAAAGTCTTTAGTGAACAAATATAGTTCTCTCCCCATATCTCTCCCCAATTGAAAGTAATCTTCTGTGTATTCAAAGTCATATCGGTGCCGAGTGTGCTCTGCTGTGTTCAAATAATTCACCAGAAATCAGGAATGATTTGAACACAGCAGAGCACACTCAGCACTGGAATTACTTTGAATACACAGATTTCTTTCAATCAGATCAGAGATAGTACCTATGTGGTAGCAGGTATGAGACAGGTCCTCTGGGGGGGGAGGGGGGCAGGGTGTGCAAGTAGAGGAGAGGTGAAGAGCAGTATACACAGTGAGGGGGCAGTCTGTACAGACAAGCTCCCTCACTTGCTGATGCCGACTGTCACTGTCAACTTTTAAATGCAATCATCGCCTATTTTTCCTTTTTTTTTTTTCTTTCTATACTTAATGGCGCCGGGAAGGAGCTGTCAATCAAGCCCGCCACTAAATTAAACAAAGGGGCAGGGTTCACTCAGTGGCCCCACCCATTTGTTTAATTTAGTGGCGGGGTTGAACGACAGCTCCTTCCCGGCGCTATCAAGTATAGAAAGAAAAATAGGCAAAAATTGCATTTAAAACTATCCGTATAGACTACCCCCACTGTGTATACTAGGGGTGCGCATCTTCGGTGGTCTCACGATTCGATTACTATTATCATGTCAACAAATTAGATTCCGCGATGCATCACGATTAGAAAGATGGAGGAGTCTGGAGATGGGGAAAGAGGAATCTATGAATAGGAAAAGGATGGAGTAGTCTGGAAATGGGAACTAAAGGATGGAAGAGTCCGGGGATAGAACTGAAGGATGGAGGGGTCAAGGGATAATTGAAAGATGGTGAAATCCATGGAGAGAGAATGGAAGAGTCAGTGGATAGGGAAATAGGAATCCATGAATAAGGAAAAAAGGATGGAAGAATCGAAGGATAGGAATGGAAGGCTGGAAGAGTCTGGGGGGGTGGGGGTGATAGGAACTGAAGTATGGATGGGTCGGTCCAGAGATAAGAATCGGTGAGACCTCAGATTGGGGGTTGGAGCCTGTGAATGAAGGAGAGTTGGGTGAGGGCTATGTGGTGACCATTGGTTTGAATGGGGAGGTGGAAGAGGAATGGGCTGGGAGTCATATCAGTCTGATGTGTGTAGTTTGGGTGATCTGGGGTTAGTGATTAGGAGTAGTTTGAGACGTATATAAAAGGTTGGGGGGGGGGGGGGGGGACGAGAGATAGTGGGACCTGCGGGGGAGGAAGGGGCTGTGAAGGACGTTAGGCAGTTTGACAGCCAGCTGGGGAACATGCTGTCATATCTGCGTTAAATACAAAATAAAGTGGGCGCTGTATGATTAGTTGGCAGCTAGCACATGGTGATAGTGAATATACAACCTTTAATAGACCATAAAACCAAAAATGGTGTGCGGTGATATATGTACAAAAGAGTCTTAAGTAGTGAACAAATAGTCCTGAAATATATAAATCTGATTGAAAGAAATCTGTGTATTCAAAGTAATTCTAGTGCAGAGTGTGCTCTGCTGTGTTCAAATCATTCCTGATTTCTGGTGAATGATTTGAACACAGCAGAGAACACTCAGCACTGGAATTACTTTGAATACATAGAAGATTTTTCGGATAGATATTTCAGGACTATATTTGTTCACTACTAAGACTCTTTTATACAATTGTCACTGCAAAGCACTGCACACCATTTTTGGTTTTATTGCCCTATCTGCATACAGTCTGGCACCTCCCTTACCATGTCAGTCTTCAGTTCTGTGTCCTCCCTGCGGGCCCCTCACCTGGCTCTACCGCTCTTCTGGCTCTGCCTCATCCTCCTCCATCACACCTCCGACTGGATACGCCGCTGCCACCGTGAACCTTTCCAGGATCAAAAGCACTGATGGTTCCACTCTCCTCCTCGGAGCTCTGTGCTCCATAAGCCGAGTCTTCACCTCTCCTCTGTCCAGGAGGTGGGATTGTTGGTTATCCAGAGTGAACTGCAGAATCTAGGTTAAAGCGGAGGTTCGCTGAAAAAAAATTATTAAAAGCCAGCTGCTACAAATACTGCGGCTGCTGACTTTTAATATATGGGACACTTACCTGTCCAGGGAGCCCGCAATGTCGGTAGCCAAAGCCGATCCGTCCTTCGGCTCTCGGCTGCCTGCCGCCTCCATCCTCGGTAAGGGAATAAGGAAGTGAAGCCGTGCGGCTTCACTTCCTGGTTCTCTACTGCGCGAGTCGCGCTGCGCGTCCTCTCTGGTCCCTGCTGTGTCTCACAGAATACAGTGCAGGAGGAGAGTGTAGGCACAGGAAGTGGCGTAGGTCACCGCAAGTGCCACGTTGATCTATGCCAGCAAGTGGGAGCAAATACCTGTATTAGACAGGTATCTGCTCCCTCTTCCCCCCTGAAAGGTGTCAAATGTGACACCGGAGGGGGGGGGGGGGAATCCAAAAAGTGGAAGTTCCATTTTTGGGTGGAACTCCACTTTAATGTTCCAGTAAAATCAGATATTAGTATTTGACCAACGGACTGGATGACACATGTACTTTTAGCACTGGCTATTGCATGCTGGCAACAACATTTCTGTTGGTATAGTAAACAATAGGTTTGCTTTAATTGGAAAACTAAGCTTTGTTTTAAGATTATAGCTATGTGATCATTTTGTTAGAGATTGCATTGAAGGTTTCTGTTGACAGAGGTTAGGGCAAGTTTTAGTGCTCACAGTGGACCCCAAGTCATATGGTTTACAAAACATCTAGCATCTCACAGTGGCTGTGAACAGGAAGCACTCAGGAAGGACTGGGTAGATGAAGATTGGGCACAGCCAGACTTTAAACACTGCAGGCTGCTCAAGAGGGAAGGTGGCATTCAATAAAATGAATGCAAATTAAAGATTTTGGGACTGGTTCAACATTTGTTTTTTGGTGCAAATAAGTGCATGAGGAGAGATCAGGGTGGGAAAAAAATCAATTTAAATCAGATTTTAAATCACATTTTAATAAAATGCTTTTGCAAGAAAAAAAAAAAAAAAAAGGGGGAAGAAAGATCCAAAGAGTTTTCTATTTAAAATACATTAATAAATCAAGTTTATCCAGCATGAAATGGAGCTTAGTTATGCAGCATGAGGCTGTTTATTCCACAATATTTACATTTTTGTAACTCATTCAATGAATCCAAGGCGGAGATGACATGCACTGCATTGATGCAGTCACACAATTTCACAGTAACCATGAAATAAAACAAAGTTAAGGAATATTCCATTGTCCCATTGCAAATCTATGTACACAACAAACTGTATGATTGAATCAGTTCTGATATCCGTTTTACTAACCTGACAGCTTGTTATTCTAAATAGGAAACCTTCATTTTGTTTGCCGATATTAAAGATTCTAACTACCAGCGAGAATGAGTTCTTACATTTAAAGAGCACCTGTCATTTCAGATCCATCATGGCAGTGCCTGTTAGCGGGCATCCACTCACCTGCTACCACCACCTTTGTGTGTCACTGCCACATCACCAGCCATCTCATTAAAGTGAATGGGACCATCGGTGAGTCAACAGCGGGTCAGAGAAGGGGCCGCAGCGGGACAGAGATGACAGTTGCACTTTAAAAATGATCATTTAAAATCGAGCCTTTTAACTAGCTATTTAAAATCAACTTGATTCAAATCAAATCCACCCTGGGAGAGGTTCCATTATAGTGTAACTGTTGACTGCATTTGTGACTCTTCATTTTGAAGTTTTAAGAAGAGCCCTGTGCTCACTGTGAATGATCTCTCCTAGATTGGTTAGTGTTGCATCGAGCATTCTAATGATCCGTGTACATTTTATATAATGCCATTCCAGTCTACGCATCCTTTTCAGTATCTTCCAAAAGTTCAGTAATCTTCCATAAAGAGGAATAAAAATCTCACATTAAAAATACGATTCTTGAACTTAAAAAAAAAACACACACACACACACACACACACACACACACCATTAGAGCCCTGGAAATATTAACATTTGCATTGATGTTCTAGTGCCAAAATAACCAAAGTTAAATAAACAGCTGAAAATCAGGAAAGTGCACAACCTAACACCAGGAAATACCCAGCTGGCACAACAGGGTCAATGGGAAGATACAGGTCTTCTAGGAAGGCATTGCAGGTGAATGATGGCATCAATAACCAAGCGCAAAAGACAGTGTAACTGAAACATTAAATGGATCACTCATAGGCAGTACAGAAACAATTCATAAGTCCATAGAGAGGAATGGTGGGGTGGTGAAGGCGGCAGCTGTCCTCAGAGAAAACCAACTCTGTATAAAGAATAGAAAGGAGAAAACAAGGGAAGCAGCACCTAAGTGCAGTATTAAAATCAGGGATTTGATGGCAAGGTACATAAAATCACTCAGAAAATGAAATGTAAACATAAGCCCATCTGTAGTCAGGTATCTCCTAGTGTCTGATTAACACCCATGCATGGCTGTGATGGGTATGCAGCACGTCCTGTGGCCACCAGGAAGACAACCGGAACCAGCGTGGAACACAAGGAAGTGACATTACAGACCTTGTTTAACGCTGGTTCCGGTTGTCTTCCTGGTGGCCACAGGACACGCTGCAGAACCATCATAGACATGCATGGGTGTTCTACTCAGGCACTAGGAGTTACCTGGATACCTGACTACAGATGGGCTAATGTTTACACTTTATCTGGTGAGTAATTTTATGTACCTTGCCATTAAAACCCTGATTAATACTGCACTTAGAATGGAGAAAACAAAGGAAGCGCCACCTATTGCAGGTGAATGAAACAAGGGATTACCAGAGAGCTCCTGGCTCTGATGAAAAGACCAGTGACGTACATTTAAAGTTGTCATGGTCGAGATACATTAAAATATTATATTTTTTCATGGAGCTTCCAGCTTAGGAGTCATAACTCCAGGAGAGCGTTCCCCCTCCCAACAGAGATGACTGATTAAGTTATACAATCCATTGGAGGGCTAAAGTGAAGAGACAAAACTTATGTTGAAACCGAGTAAACATGAACGATAGTGCCATTTTACACGAAACCAGCTGACAATCGTCAAAATTGGTGTTTTCAGACCCAAGTTACAAAACCTTTAAATAAAAAAAGGAAAGCTTGGGTAAACAACCCCATTGTTTCAAAGGATGCGATCGTCTCCAGAGTAAGGGCCCCATGTTGATTCAGCTGCCCCTCAGACAATGAATGAGATACAAGGTTAATTATATGGCAAAATGACAAACAGGCACAAATCTCTGAACAGTCAATCAATATATGTTTTGAAATTGTCTGAAAGGAGAAATTGTATGGACAGGTAAAACCCCGATGTAAATCTTCGTTAAGCCTGTCCAAGATTAATTTCAAATGCTCTAAGAGGACATTTCAAACCTGTATACATGTGATCATAAGTAACTCAAATGCTATATTAGACTCCAGGTCACAGAAACAACCATAATTTTAATATCCACTGACCCCATGAGTAATCTGCCATAATGTAGAAATAACAATTTTGATATAGAACAAAAATTAAGAATTGTGTTTAGATACCCATCATTGTTGTAAAAGCACAGAAACCGTGACTGCATCTACATAAAAATACCCATATAACATGTGTTGTCCCAAGACAAATAGGTTTTCATAGGATCTGCAGGAGTCATGCATTCATCAATATAAACATCCATTTTGTGTTATTGTGATTAATCAAAATTTATACTAAGTATTAGGGGTGCAACGGATCGTTGCCGATCCGTGATCCGTACGGATCATCCTCCGCGGATCGGCACACCCGCGATCCGCGGAGCACTTTTTCGGCCTCAGCCATAGGAAAGGCCGCGGCTTCGGCCTAGCTCCGGAGCGGCGGCCATCTTGGTACACCCGGAAGCGGCCGCTGTCTCGACAGGAAGTGATGTTTCATCGCCGCCATCTTGCTACACCCCACACTCCTGCACAGTACAATAATGATAGAGTGAGAAGGGGGCAAGCGGACATCTTGTTACACCCACCGGAGTTTTAGATTTAAAAGCCATTTTCAACACAAAACTGAGCTTATATGCACAAATACTGTATTTATGCATATAAGCTCGGTTTTGTGTTGAAAATAGCTTTTAAAGCTAAAACTCCGGTGGGTGTAACAAGATTTTTGTGTTTTGTTTTTTTTTTGTTTTTTTTTTTTTGCTGATCCGAAAATGATCCGATCCGTGACTCTGATCCGAGGATCGATCCGATCCGTAAGATTTTTGATCCGTTGCACCCCTACTAAGTATATTGTATTTTATACCAGTTGCTGGGGTCCCTGAATAATAGACATATTTATAAGCCCCAATATATTAGGTAAATGCCAATTATGAATGAGAACATAATTTTCTTTTAACAAATAGTTTAGAATACATTTTCTGTCCTCAGACACACCTAGTGGATGAAGATATTACCTGAGCTCACCAGGTAAAGCATCAGAATTCTCCAACCAATGGAGAATAAGCCAAACCTTCTGGGCTGAGCTTATGATAATTTTATGAGCTTATTGTCCTAGATGGTATAAAGGATGTGAGGGACATAGAGAGGATCACAGACCCACGCATCGGATACACCCCCTTGACGATCAAGAAGCCTGCTGATATTTGACCACTCCCCATCTTGCTGGACCTTGTGACTGGAACCACTCGATGTACTTAGATGTTGTCAGATATATTCCCCTTTTAAACTGTTGGTAAGATACAGACCTTACAAATAATAATCTTTATCTCTCAAAATTGTAGGGATTGTATTTTATAGTTTACATTATCATGTGTAGGGTAGTTTATCATTTGCCCATATTGATTGTCTAGGCTGTATATTATTGAAGCCGTGTTTAAGGGAATTCAGACATGAACTTGTATTACATCAATTACTGTGGTCCCAGGGAAACCACATCGCCCCATTCAATTTAGTAGCTCTGTTGGATTAATATTTCTTTCAAATTGACAATTTTTATCTGTTAAGACATATTTTGGATTCCTTCTGGCCAGAGAAACTCAGAGGACCGTTTCCGAGCGACAAGGTATATCGTGTTATTGAACGTAAAGCGCAATTACCGCACATTTTTCTAACATAACAATTTGGACTCAGTTATTTGTAAAATATTAAGAAAAATCGTGTTATTGCCGTGTTGATGTTTTGATAATGTGTGTCAAATATCACCAGAAATTCCAGTTCTGTATGAAATTGTATAACTATACTTGTTAATAGTCAATTTACTTATTTTATTGGGAGATATTTATACATTGGTAAGAAATCCCCATAAATTAACAAACTCAGGAAAGGATTGTGGTAGGTACTGATTATCTGAACTAAGTTTACAAAATTTACCGTAAGGTTGGAAGCACTGAAAAACAAAAAACACTGAGATCTTAATCAAGATTCCATACCACTCACAACAGGAGTGGAACTACACTGCATCTGAGCACCACAAACATTGTTTAATTCATACTCCATCAATCCATGTCTGCATGCTTTATTTTGCAGAGAAATTACTTTATAAAAACACCCTCTAGAATTTCTGGCCGCAGCCATCTTGAATAAGGGCAGATGATGCATGTAGCATTTACTTCCTGGAATCCATCTGCCCTTAGCCCGGGAATGCAGACAGTTGAATGCGATTAGCTGAAAAAAAACCCTCCTGAAGACTACTGGAATATATGACATTTACGTAGGCCTGAAAGCCAAGAGCTAAAAAATGATTTTATATATATATATATATATATATATATATATATATATATATATATATATATATATATATATATATATATATATATATATATATATATATATATATATATATATATATATATATATATATCTCATAAGGGTTGTCCCGATACCACTTTTTTAGGACCGAGTACAAGGACCGATACTTTTTTTTCAAGTACTCGCCGATACAGATTTATTTTTTTTTTAATGTCACGTGAGTTTTTTTTTTTTTTTTTTAACAGTGCTTTTTTTTTGGGGGGGGGGGGGGGGGGTGAACGGTGTATGTTTGTTTTTTTATTTATTTTTTTTGTTAAAATAATTTTTTTTTTATTCTATATTGCAATATGTGTTTTTTTTTTTGTTTGTTTGTTTTTTAATCAGCCCTGTTGGGGGGCTTTCGTGATATATCAGGGGTAACAGACCTCTGATATCTCCCCCTTGAGACAGAGAAAGAGACAGAGGATAGAGATTCCCCAGTCCCTTTCTCTGCAGCCTCAGCTGCACTGAGAATGAATGGAGAGAAGACAGCGGCTCCTTTCCATTCATAAACTGACACATCGTAATCACAGGAGATTACAATGTTTCAGTTATGTGAATGGACAGAGTCAGCTGACTCTAGCCATACACAAAGGGAAGAGGAGGACGGCGGAACGGAGGGGGAGAACGGAGGGGGACAGAGAAGGAGAGAGGAACGGAGGGGGACAGCGGAGAGGCACAGAAAAGGAGAGAGGAACGGAGGGGGACAGCGGAGAGGCACAGAAAAGGAGAGAGGAACGGAGGGGGACAGAGGAGAGGCACAGAAAAAGGAGAGAGGAACGGAGGGGGACAGAGGAGAGGCACAGAAAAAGGAGAGAGGAACGGAGGGGGACAGAGGAGAGGCACAGAAAAAGGAGAGAGGAACGGAGGGGGACAGAGGAGAGGCACAGAAAAAGGAGAGAGGAACGGAGGGGGACAGAGGAAAGGAGGGGGCATGGAGGAGGATGCAGTGACAGTCAGCGGTGACCGATCACCGCTGTATGTCACTAAAGCCGCTGGGGGAGAATCTTGTAACTCCCCCACGCGCCGATCACAGCTGTCTTCCAGGTATCGGGGGAAGCATCGGGAGCATTTGTCCGAGTACAAGTACTTGGGCAAATGCTCAGTATCGGTGCCGATACTAGTATCGGTACAACCCATATACACATAATATATAAAAATAGAGATAGATATATAGATATATATATATATATATATATATAGATATATATATAGATATATATATAGATATATATATAGATATATATATAGATATAGATATATATATATATATATATATATATATATATATATATATATATATATATATATATATATATATATATATATATAGATATAGATATATAGATAGATATATATATATAGATAGATAGAGATATATAGATAGATAGAGATATATATATATATATAGATAGAGATATATATATAGAGATATATAGATAGAGATTATATATATATATATATATATATATATATATATAGATAGATAGATAGATAGAGATTATATTATATATATATATATATATATAGATAGAGAGATAGATAGATAGAGATTATATTATATATATATATATATATATAGATAGAGATATATATAGATAGAGATTATAATATATATATATATATATATATATATATATATATATATATATATATATATATATATATATATATATATATATATATACACATACACACACACACATACACACACACATTATATATACATATATATATATATATATATATATATATACACACACACAT